>RWGZ01001094.1:138543-279001 GCA_009725065.1 Utricularia reniformis
ACATGGGAAACGGAACGAGAAATTAGACAGAGAGCGCCGGAGTTAATGGAAGATTGGTACGCACGAGTTTCGGGACGAAACTCAAAATGAGTAGGGAAGGATGTAATAACCGAGAAAAGGGTACGACGAAAAAAATAGTAGGGAATGTAACGGTAAAGTCTAGACGAGAGATAACGAGGGATACGGGAACGAAAGAACGTAAAAGGAAACGAAAAATAGAAAAGTAAAGAAAAAGATAAAAGAGGGGTCAAAAGCAAAGGAAGGAGGGGTTAAAGTGTGAATTAGAAAAGTTAGAATGTCTATAAATAGGCGTGAGGAGGCCCAAAAACAAGTTAATCATCATTAAGACACGAAAATTCGAAAATTGCCGCGAAGAAGGAAATTGTCGCGGAAATTACGAAGGGTAAAATTTTCGCGGAAATTTCGAAGGGTAAAATTGTCGCGGAAATTTACGAAGGGCAAAATTGTCGCGGAAATTACGAAGGGCAAAATTGTCGCGGAAGTTACGAAGGGCAAAATTGTCGCGGAAATTACGAAGAGTAAAATTGTCGCAGATTACCAATAAGGCATAAATTATCGCGGATTTCATCCCCAGTGTAGAATTGTCGTTGGACGGTCCATGTAGATGGGTCGACCTTCAGAGGAAGAGGGGCGGGCATTACCCTCACAACGCTACAAGGTGATCTTATTCATTCCGCAGTTAAATTTTCCTTTGCTGGAACAAATACTGTGGTAGAATACGAAGCTGTATTATCAGGAATGACCCTGGCCGAAAGATGGGAGTTAGCAAAGTGCGAATGTTTCAGACTCAAAGTTAGTAGTGGAACAGTTCGCATGGAGATTTGAAACTCATGATCCGATTATGAAATTATATTGCGCCAAAGTCCTGGAATTATCCAAAAAATTCAGTGATTTTTCTCTTGACCACATGCCACGCGAATAGAATAAGGTTGCTCACGCACTTGCCAGGTTGGCCGTGGGCATACCTGACATAGAGCCGAGCACTATTTCGGTCCATATCCAGGACGGACCTTCGGTCGAGATATCAGTGACCGAAAAGTCAGTTGAAGAAATTGGGGCTCTATGCCACGAACTCTAAGGCTTGAATATTGGTGTTACTGAATCTCGTGGGGAACCCAATTGGATGGACCGCTTTATTAAGTATCTAACAAACGTTCATCTTCCTGAAGATAAGTCAAAAGCCAGAAAAATAGAAGTTCGGGCTAAGACATTTGTCCTAATTGACGGACGATTGTTTAAAAAGAGTTTTGAGGACCCGCTTTTGTGTTGCTTATCCCCTATTGAGGTTGAAGCCGTCATGATTTATGTTCATGAAAGGATATGCGGCAATCATTCAGGGGCTCGATCTTTATATCATCGCGTCATCAAAGTCGGATATTTTTGGCCGACATTGATTGGAGATGCCAAGAAATACACCAAACGTTGTGCCATATGTCAATACCACGCTCCGATCCCACTGCTGCCAGGGGCTCCCTTATCGGTCATCCCATTGCCTTGTCCGTTTGACATATGGGGGATTGATATTCTCGGACCTTTTCCTCGGTCAATAGGGTAAAGGAAATTTTGTATTGTGGCAGTTGAATATTATTCGAAGTGGATTGAAGCAGAGGCAGTGGCCGTCATCTTAGAGAAGGTCGTCAAACACTTCTTATGGAGAAATATTGTGAGCCGCTTCGGGGTTTCCCGAGCACTCATATCATATAATGGGACCCAGTTCCATGGAAAAGCGTACGGGATATATGTATCAAGTTGGGCATCGCCCAGCATTTCTCATCAGTGGCACATTCCAAACGAATGGACTTACGGAGGTATCTAACAAGGTTATCCTGAAATGATTGAAGACCAAGTTAGAAGATTTTGGAGGGAAATGGCCTGAACATATCTATGAGGTCCTATGGGCATACCGAATGACACCTCGCTCAACGACCCAGGAATAACCCTTCTCACTTGTGTATGGGTCCGAAGCAGTTAGCCCGGTGGAGGTTGCCATCCGATCGCCCCGAATATCTTAGTATGATGAGCATATGAACGGCGAAAGGAGATTGTTGGATCTCGAGATGATCGAGGAGAAGAGAAATGTGATTTACGCGCGGATGTGCGCATATCAACGAACTATGGAACAGACCCAAAACAAGTGAGTCCTCTCAAGGGAATTCTTTGAAGGCGACCTGTCCTCAGAAGCATAAAGGTGCAGAGGAATGTTGGAAAGCTAGACAGAAACTGGGAGGGACCGTATCGAATATCGAAGAAGTTGGAATCTGGTGCGTATAAACTTGAAACATTGGATGGTGACGAAATCCCCCGAACTTGGAATGTCATGAATTTAAGGTGGTATTTCTTGTCAACCTTCGATTAATAGGTTTGACTCAATAAACGTACATTCCTTTAAACGTAAGTAGAAAACAAATAAGTACAAAACAAACTGTTTCTAATTGACTGATGGACCGATCCTGGAGTAGGAAGACTTAGGACGAGTCTGGACTAGTGACCGAAGCTTCTTATCCGCAAGGCTCCCAAATTGCAGTGATCGCTCTGACGAGTCAGATGCTCCTGTACTTGCCCAATCCCATGGATGAGTTGCGATTCTCCCAGAACTCACTACGAACTAAGACACCCCCTTCAACGGCTTTCATTCTTGGGAAACGACCCTTGTACCTGCGAAATCTGCCATAAAAGAAGGAATGGGGGAGTCAGCATATCGAAACACAAGTTCGGCCCTGTCGTGGGACATATGTAGAACAAAAGCTTGGCCAATATAACCTACGAGACTTCAGTAGAACTAAGGTTTGGCCGAAGCTTGTTATGGACTCATAATGAACTTGGGCCGCGCCTTTCCAATTCAGCTGTGATCCCAAGGACAGAATAAGAGCCATCCACACACTATATAAAACGACCAATCTAGTCAAAATTAATCCGAGTGAGCCAAGTGTAATATTGGGACCGATGGGTCAGCACCCTATAAGCAGCCCCGATCTTACACTTGTTTAAACACACTTGTTTACTTTAAAGGTAAGTTATAATAATTTATTCTGACGTTAAAGTCATGGAGTTAAGAGGAAAAGAATCTTATAAAAATATTAGGAATAAGGAACAAAGCAAGGATAAAAATACAGTTTGAATCTAACTACCCTGCCCATCTTCCTTATCCTCCATTCTCTGCTCCTGCGGTTCGGTCCGGGCCGCGAGATGCCTCAACTCATCCTCTTGATCGGGCACATTCTGGTTGACCGCTTTCTCCATGTAATAGCCGAGAAAAAGGTACGACGAAACAAATAGTAGGGAATGTAGCGGTAAAGTCTAGACGAGAGATAATGAGATATACGGGAACGAAAGAACGTAAAAGGGAACGAAGAATAGAAAAGTAAAGAAAAAGATAAAAGATGGGTCAAAAGGAAAAGAATGAGGAGTCAAAGTGTGAATTAGAAAAGTTAAGATGTCTATAAATAGGGGTGAGGAGGCCCAAAAACGAGTTAATCATCATTAAGACCCGAAAATCCGAAAATTCCTGCAAAGAAGGAAAATTATCGCGAAAATCTCCAAGGCACAAAATTATCACGAAAAAGTTGAAGGCAATAATTGTCGCGAAAATTTTGAAGAACAAAAATTGTCGCGAAAATTTACGAAGGCCAAATTGTCGCGAAAATTCACGAAGAGTAAAATTGTCGCGGATTTCAAATAAGGCATAAATTATCGCGGATTTAATCCCAGTGCAATATTGTCGCAAATTTTAATCCCAGGGTATTATTATCGCGAATTTCAGGGCATAAGTAGAATTGTCGTGAAAATACTAAGTTCGAGTGTTTTCGTTACGTCCCGAAGTCGGATCGTGGGAGGAAAAGTACACATGAGGTCTACGGTAACCACATAATCAACAATAAGATAATAACGTCAGAATTCGAATAATTAAGACCTGTTATGAAATGCACGGGAATATTATAACACGCTAAAGCAAACGGTAAGCGGAGTGAACACAATATAGTAAGGGAAGGTTCAGACTTAGGGAATGGGATTGGGTTAATAAAGAAGGAAGAAATGATACGAATGAACGAGATCAATGATAATAAGACTCGGGGTGAGGAAGGATGGACCGTCTGACCGAACCCGGCATCGTGCCTAGTACACGATTCGCCAAAGGAAGGGCATGCCTGATGAAGGGAACGAAAAGTTCCAAAGAGGAAAAGATACGTACGAAGAGGGCGGAACGGATCCGGGTGGAAAAAGGGGTAGCGCCTAAGTACCCACCCGGGGAAGGGATGCATATGGCCCGTCGAGTCATCCAACAGCTAACGGTTGGCTTGGGCGGGACATGCACCGAGCATGTTAATCTCGGAAACAGAAAAGTTAATGAATGATGGAAATGAAAAGGGTAAAAGAAGAGGGAAATAAGAAAACGGTTAAGTGAAATGGTTCATGTGTGTGTGTATGATGTAACAAAGAAGTAAGAAAGATAATGTGTAGTGTGTGTGAAGTTTCCTTTAATAGATTGTGACCGCTTTACAGATTTTGTAGGTGACGCAGGTGAGATATGATAGGGACGGGGAAGGAGGTCGTCGGTTGTCCGGTGATAGAGTCCGGTCCTTTGCAGAACACTCTAAACTATGATGTCGTACTTTAATGTTTCGAACTATGTTTCAAATTTGCTTTCGAATATTTCCGTTTTAATTATCATGTTTTAACAAAACAACTAGGCACAAATTAGGGTCGTTACACTCCATCTCTTCAATGAGGTAGAAGAAGGGTCGTCCTCTAGGACGGGTTCTTCCAAAGATGGAATTACTTGAAAGTTTCCATCTTTCTCTAGAGGCTCGATCGTCTTCCACCTTTCATCCGCATGGGAGAGCCCGAATTGCTTAGTAACCTAATCCCGCATGTTATCCAAGTACTTTGCAATATACATCTCATGTATGTTATCCACCAGAGCGAATAATAAGGGGGACCGAGCAAAACTCAGGACTGCTTCCCGTACCGAACGTTTAGCCGAAGTGCGGGTTCTGGCCAACTCCTCCTCCAAGTTCGTCTTTTCCTCTTGAGCCCGAAGGAGAAGCTCATTGAGCTTATTCCTCTTCTCCTAGGCCCGAACTTGAACTTTGCTGACCTCATCCTCTTTGGCCCGCAGCTTGGCCTCCAGGTCAGAAATTTGGCTCTGAGCTGTTTTTTCTTTCTTGTCCAGCTCAGAGACTTTGTCTGTTAAGAGCGAGATCTCCGTCCTAGCTCTTAGCAGTACATTATCCAATCGGTCCTGGTCCTCTAGTACCGCGACCAATTCACCATGTTTAATCTCAACTTGCCTTTTGGCAAGGTCAAGTTGATCTTGGACTTGTTGGGACACAACGTGGCCACCCTGGTTCTTTTCCACGGTGATGGCAGTTGTGAAACCTTTCCTCAACATCTGCATAAAACAATGATGTCATAACATAAAGCTTCGGGCCTTAATGTCGAAGGAAATTACCTTAGTTGCGAGGTCAAGGAAGCCCTCAATAATTTCTTCCCCAGACAGCTGAACATTGTTTCGGTTCTGCTCGCCGTAGAGGCGAAAGTCCTCTATGAAGGCACTCCTCCAGGAGGCCAACTTTTTCCCTTTCTTAAACCTGTCCAGCAGGCCTATGGCAACGCCCCAGTCGGAGTTGGTCTTAGGGCCCGAGACAGGTTACTTCAAAATGATCCCCTTAGTAGGGACCGAAGCATTCCCCCCTTTCCTCAGCCTTTTGAAAACCTTCGGGCATCTGCTTCGGTCGCCCTCTTCTCTTTGCCCAAGGAGATTGGCGGCAGGGAGACGTTCGCCTTAAAGTTGGGAACGGGGAGAACTTTCTCCACGGGAACGGCTCCCCGCAGCAATAAAGTAATTGTATCAGTGCTAATGCAGGAATTATTTCCGATTTGGTAGAGGCTGGATAAGCTCAAAGAACGAATCCTAGCCGTTATCACCTCCTCTACGACTCCAAATACCCTAGCTGCATGCCCCTTTCCCGTTGAGGGTTGTCCTGTGCAATGAATGGTTAATGTGCATGCGCTGGTGGTCTGGATCGGGGGGTTCCCTCCAATAGATGACCCAAATGAAACCAGCGTACCCCCCGTCACTGATTCATTTTTCTCCGCACTTCCCGTTGCTTCCTGTCGTCCTTCAGAAAGACGGACCGAAGTAGCAGCCAAACGCTTGAACCTTGAGCTGGGCATTGTTTCAGTTGAATCTGCAAAATAAATGTATAAGGATCAGGAAAGAACGGAATGAAAATATCACTTCATACCCGATCCATCAGACGGATATGAACAAGAAAACACCCCCTTTGGGGCTGGGGCTCCGGTCCTACCCGCGACCCCTATTTCTACCAACCTTTCCTCCTTAAGCAGCTCTGTTCGTTTAAGACATGATTCGGGAGGAGGAAACATCGCAAGTGTGTTTGCGATTTCCGGGCGGGAGGGGTTGAACCTGGTTCGGTCCAATTGGTCTATGCGTGGGTGGGTTATAAGTGGCCACACCCTTAACATATCCTCTTTTAGGACTGTTACCCAGACATAACAAGACTCTCACGCATGGAGATACGTTTCCTTATCAACTATAGCGCACTCCTTGGTACGCACCGCTACATAATATAACTTACGACATCCTAATAGACCCTTACCCCTTCGGGACCCGACCAAGAACAAGTTGAAAAAGTGTTCCAAGGTCAGGGCCATGTTCTGTTGGTGGCAATAAAAGATAAACGTCACTATATACACATAGCTACCCGGAAATAACGCAAAAGTTGGCAATGGATTTCCCTAAGTACGACCACTACGAAGGGGTGTATCGGAAAACGTAGCCCACACATTAGGGAAGCATAACTAACCGGAATAGCGGTGGCCTGCACATTCATTTCGGCCGGAAGGAAACAGGGAACATATTCCCGTCCATTCCAGATAGAATAATGAGCTGGAATCGAAAACCTAGACCTAAACTCTTCAATATCCAACTCAGACATGGTTGGGTATCTCATTCTACGAGGAGCCATGGTTTATACCTTGACGAAAATCGGTAGGAAAAGGTTTGAACGTAAAACAGAACGAGGGCGCAAAAAGCTCGATTCGAGGGATTTCTTCCTCCGTGAAATGACGATGAGGAAAAACAGTATCCGAAACCTTGATTTAAATAGTAATCTCCCGACCAATTGTAAGCTGCCACGTAGTACTATCACAGGCTGTTGCAGTATGTACACACACATCACGCCTACTGAATAGCCGAATGTGGAGAGGCACAAGTATGGATATTAATATTTAAAAGTAACACAAGCGTACGTTATGGAATATTAAATACAAATCCACTTCTTTAATTGACTAAGTGAAGGATCGGTCCCCGAGACGCTCACCACGAGCAGGCTCAGTCTTATATTCTCCCGAATGTATATAAACATTGCGTGGTCGGCCTTGCGTCACCTCTGCGATGGCAACCAAGCCCGAGGGGCTAGTGATGAGAATCCCAGGACCAGGTACCCTGCAATGGGTAATGTCCAATAACGATTGGGTTGACCCATGTAATAGAAGCGAACTTGCGCAGCCCAACTTAGTACATTTAAGATGAATTGGCCAGATGTTCCGCGACGGAACCAAAGATAAACTTGGCGAAATAAAACGTTGTCTGATAGATGGCCCCATGGTTCGGTCCAAACGGTTACAAACCCACGCGTTCCACGCTTCGGGCCTCCACACGTTTACCACGCCTCGGGCCAGATCACGCAGACCACGTTTCGGTCCCGGCCACGTTTTACATCGTGCGACAACAACCTCTAACAAACATGTCAGAGGCAATTACAGGGCGTGGATTACACACGCCTTCAACTCTATAAATACAGAGCACGGACAGTGGAACAAAGAGGACTTTTTGGATGCGAAGAATAGGTTTTTACTCTGCCAGGATTATTCTCATCGCTTTCTTATCCCCATTATCTTCATAAGCCTCTGTTCTTCTTGTATTGATCTTTCATTTAATTATTGAATCGATTGAGAACATTTCATGCTCTTAGTCAAGTGGTTTTTTCCCCATTTCTCGGGGTTTTCCACTCTAAATTGATTTGCCTCGTTACTGTTTACATTTCTTAATCGTTCTCCCACAATAAATAAATCATAACCGAGTTCGTTTCTTAACGAACCGGACGACTGTTGGTACCCCCTAAAAAGGGACTATAAGAATATCAAAACTTTAAAATAATGTAAAGAAACATGTTGCTTTGAAAATGATAAAAATAATACAAAAATTGTTATAATCAAACAACTCTAAACTCAAAAGGTTTGTAAATATATTCTCTAATATTTGTAATTGCATATTTAATCCAAAAGATTAAAGTAATTGCATATCCGTTAATGTTTTAAACATAAATATCGTTTTTATTTGATCACTTAACCTTAAAAAGTTTAAAAATATATCTAAATTTTAAAATAGTGTAAATAACATATTTATATATTAAAAATTACATAAATAAAACATTAATCTTTCAATATCGGTTACAAAAAATAAGTGAAAAAACGTCATTTTATAGTCGATGTTCATTCATAAAAATGTGTAAAATACACAATTTCTAAGCTTTGTACATCGCATTAACATTATACTTTATTACAAAATAAACGAAAATATTATGATTACACTAAAATGCATTCATCCAAACAAAGATAGTTTTATAAAATTGACAAGATAAATTCTTATTATGATAATTTATAAATATAATAAATTTAATCATAATTACATAACATGAATACAAAAATATTGACATATAAGATATTTAAAAAAATATTAGATCTAAAAAACTTTAAATATTACATTAAGTTTGGTGGGTATGATGGGTATGAGTTTTGGTTTGAGTAAAAATCCAAATCCACCCCACCCCACTGCGGGTTTATTATTTTTAAACCATTGATCTCTCCATACCCACCAAAAATCCAATCCTCACGGGTAGGGTAGGGTATGATATTCACCGGATTGAGTTTTTTATCATCACTAATGAACGTAGCACCTTATTTATTATCACCAGCTCAATGAACATTTGATTCGTTTTTCAAATAGTAATTTTTTTGTCAATTTTACTCAAACTTAACTTTTTAAGAAATTAGTCCATTTTCGTTTCGTCGAGATGTAGCAAAATCATGGCTATTTGGCCATTAATAAAGTGGAAAAACTTTTTTAGAGTTGTTCATGTTCACAAAACATGATTATTTCAATGAGCACGATCACTTACAATGTATGCAGTTGTTGCGGTTTTTTCGTCCGCACATCTATTTAACTCTCTCCTCCTTTTTTTCTCGATGCACTTTAGTTTCTTGAAATCCAAAAACTCGAGAACAATAAGTATGTTTGCAATTTTTGTTTTTTGTTTAAAATTTATTACGTCTTAGGTTTATTACGGCTTAGGTTTTAGTTAAATTAATTGCTAGATTTTTTGGTGTTTATTTAGTGTTAGGTACTTGTTTATTAAATAAACATTTATTGTAGGTAATTATTTCATTTTGTGATTGTAATTGAGTTTATAGAATTTTGACATTATCGGTGGGTCATTCATCATGTGTATGAAGGGCTACTGACGTTATGTAGCAATCGACATCATGAAAACTTAATCACTATTGGACAAAGAAGTTGTCAATGGGCATTAAATGTTGAAGATTGTTATTGAATTATGTCATGAGTAATGTGTGACAATGACGAGAGTTAACGTGGACGAAAGCTTTATTGAGTGACGATGGTCGTGAAGGTCGGCAAGGAGGGTGTTGACTAACATTGATCAACACTTAGCTATTTTCTATTAGACAATGGTTAATAAATTCAACAATGTTTTCTCAAGAAATCTTAGGCACACCTCAGCACCGACACGACATTAGTGTCCAAAAAGTCTCATTGTGTGGTTCAATGAACAACACCGAGATGCAATTATAGATTTTCAAGGATAAATTCTTATATAAAAGTGGACCGTAACCAAGATGAAGTATACGGGGATCCTCAAGATTACTTGTCAAATTTTGAGCTCCTCATGGAAATCGTTCGTGCTAGTGATGCCATTCGATGCAAGTTTTTTGCAGCAAAATACAGAAGAACGACAAAAATAGTTTAAAACCTACCCTCGTAATCAGTCAATTCTTTTGAAGATTTCACCATTCTTTCACATTACAGTTTTACTCGAACATTGGACCACGACGAACTAAGGCTGAGATATACGTCTTGAGTTACATCCAATAAAGATGACTTTGAAACAATTCATTCATAAACTCAACCAAGTACCTAGAGAGACCAAAAAAAATTTGGACATTTCAATCTCTTTGATGAGAGCTCCGAGACATGGCAACTCGGACTAGTGGAGTCCTAACTTATTTCAGGCTGATCCATACAACGAGAGAAGAACTTTGAGGTTTAGAGCCCACAACTCAAATATAACCCAACTATGTAAAGGAGACCCGAAGACGCAGATGTAAAATAGGCCCGAAGGCCCGAGTAAAACACAGGACCGAAGGTGGAGTTAATTAATCGACTTGTCACATTCTCGGGACCAATCCTAAAGATCGGTTCGATGGTTACAGGTGGTTATTAATTAGTGGGGGGTTACTCCTCATTCAAAGGTAACTTGAAGACGTGCGAGTGGCGGTTACAGAAGAAAAGTTACACGTACTGCCACATCTATAAATACGAGCTCTTGAGATTAGCTCAGGACCGGCTAAGTGCGCATTTCAAGCTTTAACTCTTTCTTCCCTGCTGCGCATTTTGGCTTAGATCCTTGTCATCTCCTTTAGCCTTCGTTCTTTGTAACCCTCACTATTAAATATTTAATTGATCGATTGACTAAGAGTCATTACTCTCTTAGTCCTGTGGTTTTTTCCCCTTTCTTACGGGGTTTTCACTGTTAAATTACTATGTTGTTTATTTAATTGCATTTCATAATCGTTCTCCACTTCATAAACAAATCAAAAACCGATTCGATTCAACGCGAACCAGTTGTCTGTTAGTACCCCGGTCTTTTATACCATAACACTCTTCATCAACGTTCTCTTCATCATAATTCCAGATCACCATGATAATAAGAAATATCCAAACTCAGTAGAAAAGCTCTCAATGGTACTAAGCTTCGGTCCCCACGTACGGTACCAAACTAATCTTGTCTTAAAATATTTGTTGTGTTTTCTCGATAAGTTATATTTTTTTTTGTTAAGACACAAGGAATTACGAGGTTGGGCCCATAATGTATGGGCTTACGTTCTCGGGAGAGCGAAGGTCTGTCGGGGTGTTTCACTATGATAAAAGTTCACAAATACAAAGTATATAGTCTCTCTTATCAAAATAAGTGATGTAGTATCGATCTGGGGCGACAAACGAGCTTGATTTGCGGCACAAATGTTCTAGAATCTATACATATATACTAGGGGCTACCATTATTGATTACCCATTACGTTATTATACCCATGGATTGATGTTATGACATTGTTAGGTTGCTTCCTGGAATTTATTAAAGGTGGTTTGCAATATCTTTATGATTGTTATATTATTTGACATTTAGCTAATTTTATGGATGGGGAAGTCATGTCGATCGACATGACTAATTATGTTCGACATTGTTATGGTCGACGTTCTTATTGATGGCGGTATGATCGGCGTGTTACAGTTTGCATTTCTATGATCGGTATTACGATGGATATTTATTATGATCGGTGTTAAGTCGATCGGCAATATTACGAACGGTTTATTATTACCAAGTGTTAATGCATCGATCAACCTCTAAACAAGTATTATATACATTGAAGACAAAATATTACAAAACTAAAGAATAGTTCTCCTAAGCTATCTGATACAAGTTTATCCAAACGATCAGCAAGATGACCAAATTCTGGATCGTCACCTTCAATCTCCATCGATGAGCCAGGGTTGAACTCCCCATCGAAGGTGTCGGGTCGAGACGTTCCCAATCCTCATAATTTTGATTTAATCCAAAGATGTTGGTAATATGTTGAATTGTTATAATCTTCTGTTCTTCTATGGTTCCGAGGGAGTAGCTCATCGCCAGATTTTTTAAGGTGGGTGAGATAACAAATGTATCTAGAAGTGAAGCTTGATCTTTGACATGTTTGTCTATAGTTTGTTGGAGAGTGGTTATCCAACTGTCATATTCTGTGCACTTTTTAGTAACGTCAAGGAGGATACCATCGGCAGAACTCATGAAGTGTTGGACTTTGTCTTTCTGAACTTCAAGAGCGTGATGGTATTCTTCCTTGGCATATTTAAGAGTGCGTTCGGCAAGGTTGAAGCTTTCCCGTTCGGCATCTAGAAGAGTGGTGAGGAGGTCGAGTTGGCATTCGGCTTCGACTCTCCTCGTTGATTCTACATGAGTTTCTTGTGAGGAACTGGATAGCTCTTTAGCGATCACATCCACTGTATTCTTCAGTGTTTTATTTTCCTCCTGAATGTGGGGGAGTTCTTGTGTTTGACGTCTTGCTTCGGCAAGCTCCCCCTCTAGCCGAGCGGACTTATTTCTCTCTTTAGCAGATTTGTTTCTTTCTTCAGCAAGTTGGTTCTTCGCTTCAGCAAGTTGGTTCTTAGCATCTGAAAGCAAGTTGGTTGAAAGCTTTAGAAGGCACTCGCCTTCAAGGAACATGTTGTTCTATGATATATAGACAAAAGTTCCTTCGACATCTGTAATAATCGAAGGTTAGTAAGTTATGATAAACTCAGTTGAAGTAGCTCGCGAAGAGAGATCGCTGCATTGTAGAGCGAATTAGGGAGAGAGGTCGACAGGGTGCCGACCGCCATCATCTCCTCAATGTGGGTACTGACGAGTGTCCCTATTGAATTGGGATGGTCTGGTGCTTCAGAGCTTCGTTGTCAACCGGTAGTTGAAGAGTGGAATTTCCCCCATGTTATGCTTTCGGAACTTAGCAAACCATGAATGGAAACTCTGGCTTCCAAATGACGCACTTGGCTCAGAATGCGATGCCACCTTGTTCGTCATTTGTGTTTGGATTATTGGGAGAGGTGGACGGTCGTTCATTGGGGATGTTGCCGACCGGACTAGAGACTCACTCGGATGCTCGATCAGTTGAACTTGCTCGGCCAGCAGGAATTCATTGAATAATGAGAGTCGTTCAACAGTCCAACAGGGGATCCTATAACAACTCTCAGCAGTTAGATCTTCAAAAAATAGATTTACCCTTTCTTCGAGAGGCTCCATCTCAATAACAATGTTTGGTGAAGGGATTGGAGTTGCCCCTTCGACAATGTTGGTCGACTGCAATACTTATGTTGCCTTAGAAGCATCCCTTTCCACAGCTATTTCTGCTAAGGAGGGTGGCGATGATGATGGCAATGGTGATCTATTTTTTGACGAAGAGATCTACAGTTAATAAATAAATAAAATAATTTGAAGGGGAAGTATATGCCAGTTAAAGGATATTACCTTCACCTTTTTTGCCATCTTCTTCTGCATTTTCTAGGCAAGCATATCTTGCTTTCTGTTCAGCTTTCTAGAAGATTGTTTGGAGGAAGAAGCTGAGACAAGGAGATAATGTTAGTACTTGAAAGTGAATAAAAACTTACAAGTAAGACAAACTCACAATCTCTAGTTGGTGAACGTGGTTAGACCCAAGGTCGACCGATGTGATTGCTCATTGATCTTCCCGATATATGCAGACGGATGAGGTTGTTCTCTACAGACATCACTTTCCAGTTAAGACGATCGTTTTATTTTCTGGAAAGGGGGCCATTATCATCTACAAGCTTTTGAGTTGTTCGGTGGACATTACTGTCTCTTCACCATCGATCGTCATCTTTCCAGTTGCAGCCGATTCCTGGAAAGGGAATTCAAGGTTGTTATCTTGAATTCGGACCCAGATAAAAGAATTATACCAGTAGTGTTGCTAATCTGGTCGATCGACAAGATCGTGATGTTTGTTTCTTAAGATGAAGTACTAGAGTATGAGTTGGGAGAGAAGTTAAGTACCCGTCTGCCACATGACTTTGTAGATCGTCATGAAATTGGTGACGTTGGGGGCGATAATCATCAAATAATTGCTTGGTATCAGCGCGAAAATGGGCATCGACAGAGCCCACAGTAGTTCGGTGATGAAGGGATGAAGTGGAAATCTAAGCCCATTCCTCAAAGCAGATATAGCCACTGAAACAACATTGTTCAATGACAATCGGCCAGCAACCGACCAGGGCTCAGTCCCAATTTCCCTTGCTTCCACTAGATACTCCTCTCGAATGGAGTATTTCTCACGCACGGTATCGAAATTCAGAATTGGAGCCATTTGAATGTAAAATTGATCATCAAAAATCAAAGTTTCACCGAAAAACCCATAAAATCATCGGAAAACTGAGGAGAAATGCATAAACTCATCGGAAAAATGATAAAAGTGTACAAAAAGCGTGAAAGGGGGATAAAATCAAGATAAAGATTGTGCACAAACATGAAGAGAATAAAAAATAAACCTTAGATGATCATAGAAGAGTCGGAGGACTAAAAGAGTGGTCACCGGAGTTGTTATAGAAAATCGCTTGGAATAGTAGAGCAATCGCAAGGTTTCAGAAAGCGCATGAGGAAATGACCAAGTTTTAGGGTTTTTTTTCTGACCCAATGCATTGGATCATGCCACATGGACGGTGACGATCGCGACCCCCTAAATTCTGCACGGTTACCTAAGTCGGCGATCCGACATCATGGGGCAGAGTGAGAATTTGAAGCGATACGTGACGATCGTGTGAAGAAGATCGAAATATGCGTGTCGATAGATGTATGTACATGCATAAATCATAACGAAGTTAACTTCTTTCGACATTCAACGGCAGTTCGACGATCGCTTGAAGTTGAGTGGCTATTGTTAATGCATGAATTTATGGTGACAGGTCAAGCCGGATGGGTCAGATGTGCAAAAGGATAACAAGATATCGATCAACATATCTTTTCGAATAAGGCGATCAACATCTGGTACAGAGAGTAAATCGTTACGCCATTACGTCCAATCGGCAATGGTCGACACTTGTCACGGTGTCAGGCTCGACATTCATTAAGATCGATCAGCAACATCAACATCCGATCGGCAATGGACGGTGTGTCTGGCCGATCGGCACGGTCAGTGAAAATGGATAAATGTCAACAATGGTTGTACCCCTAATCTCATGTGGTGCACGAATTTTTGGGTGTTAAAAGTCATATTAATCAGCTCAAGGGCAGCTGATGTGACAGGTGAAGATTACGATTAGATTCATTAATTTTATATTACATCTGAACCTTTATAAAAAGACAACTTAAGTTGATAAAGATGGGGAGTTTACCGGCTACAAGCTCTTCTATTGCATTTTCTCGTGTACTTATCCCTTTTTAGTGAAATCTTTTCCAGGGTTCGGTACCCCGTGGGTTTTCTTCCCGGTTCTCTGGTTTACCACATATGTAATAGCTAGGAAAAAGGTATGATGTAGCAAATAGAAGGGAGTGTAGCGGTAAATTCTAGACAGGGAATAACGAGGGATACGGGAACGAAAGAACGTAAAAGGAAACGAGAAATAGAAAAGTAAAGAAAAAGATAAAAGAGGGGTCAAAAAGCAAAGAAATGAGGGGTTAAAGTGTGAATTATAAAATTTAGGATGTCCATAAATAGGGGTGAGGAGGCCCAAAAACGAGTTAATTATCATTAAGGCACGAAAATTCGAAAATTGCCTCGAAGAAGGAAAATTATCGCGGAAATTTGGTAGTGCAAAATTGTCACGGATTTTTACGTGTGGAAAATTATCGCGGATTTTCGGCCTGGCAAGTATTGTCGCGGAAATTTACGAAGTGTAAAATTGTCGCGGATTTTCAGGTATAGCATAAATTATCGCGGATTTGTGCAGAGCATGAAATTATCGAGGATTTCGGTCCCTATGTAGGATTATCGCGGATTTCAAGGCAGAAGTGAATTATCTCGGAAATACCAAGTTCGAGTGTTTTCGTTTCGGCCCAAAGTCGGATCGTGGGAGGAAAAGGACACGTAGGGTCTACGGTAATCACGTAGCTAACAATAAGATAATAACGTCGGAATTCGAATAACTAAGACCTGTTACGAAATGCAGGGAAGCACGGAAAGATTATAACAAGCTAAAGCGAACGGTAAGCGGAGTGAACACGATATAGTAAGGGAAGGTTCAGACTTAGGGAATGGGATTGGGTTAATAAAGAAGAAAGGAAAGACACGAATGAAAAAGATAAATGTTAATAAGACTCGGGGTGAGGAAGGATGGACCGTTCGACCGAACCCTGCATCGTGCCTAGTACACGATTCGCCAAAGGAAGGGCATGCCTGATGAAGGGAACGATAAGTTCCAAAGAGGAAAAGATACGTACGAAAAGGGCAGAACGGATCCGGGTGGAAAAAGGGGTAGCGCCTAAGTACCCACCCGGGGAAGGGAAGCATATGGCCCGTCGAGTCATCCAACAGCTAACGGTTGGCTTGGGCGGGACATGCACCGAGCATGTTACTCTCGGCAACAGTAAAGTTAAAGTATGATGGGAATGATAAGGGTAAAAGAAGAGGGAAATAAGAAAACGGTTAAAAGGAACGATTCATGTGTGTGTGTACGGTGTAATTAAGAAATGTAAAGATAATGTGTAACGTGCGTGAAGTTTCCTTTAATAAATTGTTACCGCTTTACAGATTTTGTAGGTGACGCAGGCGAGGTATGAGAGGGGCATGGGAAGGAGGTCGTCGGTTGTCCGGTGATAGAGTTCGGTCCTTTGGAGAATACTCTAAATTATGCTGTCGAACTTTGATGTTTTCGAACTATGTTTAAGTTTACATTCGAATGTTTTCGTTTTAATTATCACATTTTAACAAAACAGCTAGGCCCAAATTAGGGTCGTTACAACATATAATTCTTTGTGTTTTTCATTACGGCAACCGATTACCAGCGATTCTCTCATATTAAATCTCATAATATTAAGGAGTAATTTTAATCCTTAATACCATTCTTAACTCAAAATCAACAACATGATCAATGGGATCTCCGTCGCCCTTAAAAGTTGGCAACCCATCGGGTTGCGATAGTACCGATCTGGGACTGTCGCCAGATATCTTTAGAAAATGAGAACATCAAATATCCCAAAGCACAGAAACAATGCAGATTGTTGAGACGAAGTTTGGGCAACATGCAAGTTGTGCCACCAATCTTCATCCTTATTTCTCGGGATCGATGACTCCATGGCCCTATAGAATAATTCAGGATTTTCTCAAGATCGGACTCAAAATCCATTTGCGTGCGTAACGCTTCTAACTCCTTTGTAAGCTCAACAATAGGCTTTTGCATGTGTTCTTGGTCACTCTAAGGAACATGGGTTAAATTCTTGACGGGGGACGAGGGGTAGACAGATATTTACGCCTCCTATGGTAACCCCTCGCCGTATAATCTCTTCTTCGTCAGAACTATGCATTTCAGGATTACTCTATATCCTCTGTCTATTGGAACGGGGCACGAAGTAATTTGTGGCCTTGCTCCATCCTTTTCCATTGTAACTTCCAACACAACATTCCAGATTACTGCCTCTAAATCCTGCAAGGAAAACACAGGGGCATGAAGGTTATCAAAGGGAACTTCACTGTTATTGTTCGCGGAGTTTCATGTCGCCACAGTTTTTCTTGTCCTTGCCTAGTAGAGACCTCAAATGGGAATCTAGAAATCATCCTCATGGACGGTGTGAAACTGTTATAGTCTAAAAGATCGGGGTATTAACAATCAACATGTCTGAGATTTTCGAAGCTTGCTTAGTGATTTATGAATATTGGGGGGAACGATAGTAAAAATGAAAATAAAGCGATGACTAAGCGATTTAGCGTAGAAAACCTCTTAGCAAGGGGAAAAAACCACATATCTAAGATTAAGAATACTCTTAGCCAAATTAATTAATAAAACAGTCAATTTACATCGAGAATAAATGTTTAGAAGATGACTAAGGGAAAACAACAAAGAGCCAAAATGTTGAGAGTACAAGGCTTCACGTGTAAAAAAGGGTGCTCCCGATCTAGCCATTTCATCTTGTATTTATAGTGGAGAGTCGTGGGTGGAAAATACTCTGTAACTACCTCTGACAATGTCGTTATCACCACGACAGAAAACGTAGAGGCTGCCCGCTTCCCGCTGGTAACCGTTTTAGATCGATCTGGAGGGTCAATCCCAAGCTCTCAATGAGTGATCCTTTGGTTCTGATAATTACCTGGGTTTTAGAATTATGTTACCTTTAAATGGGTTGGACGTCACCAAGTAATGGATCATGGGCCGCGTAAGTTCGTTTCTTGTCATATGGGCCAGCCCAAACCACCTTGGGCTTCCACCAGTTAGGGTTACCGAATCCCAAAGCCCTTATCAATAAACATAAATATAAACTTAAGCACATAATCTGCAGACTGTTGTTCTTACCATGTTGATTTACCAACATATCAGTTCTGACCCAAGCCTTAATTCTTGGCTTACGCATCACCAAGAATCAAGGAAAACCAGTCATGAGTCGCCTAGTATCAAAAATTGCATGAAAGCGCAACCAATTCAT
Source organism: Utricularia reniformis (assembly GCA_009725065.1). Classification (NCBI taxonomy): domain Eukaryota; kingdom Viridiplantae; phylum Streptophyta; class Magnoliopsida; order Lamiales; family Lentibulariaceae; genus Utricularia; species Utricularia reniformis. Next base: position 157,077 of record RWGZ01001094.1, read on the forward strand.
AAATATTTCCGACTTTAAGCCATAACTCACTCATTAACATAATCTGATTTGATGTGATCACATAACTAAACTGATGATCTAGATCATAACATGACTGAAATATTATCAAGTATTATTATCAGTTCTTTACTGTGTTCGAAATTTTTGTTATTAGACTATGACCGCTCGACATATTTCGTAGGTGAGGAGGAGCCTTGAGCTAGTATGGGAAGGAGGGTCATCGGCTGGTTCCGGAGGTTTATGAGTTGTCGAATCTTTTGCATTAGTGTGACGTTTGTCTTATGAACTACATGTCGGGGTCCTACCCATTACTTAGTTGTTTTGCGGCTTATGTCCTTTCGCTGCATTACTCCGGGGGCCCATACCCAGAATGTGCGGAAGCCCACGGCAGTTTGACCGTGAATTTGACCGTTACGCCGATCACGTGATTTTTACCCATCCAAGGTTTCCACGTTAAATTTCTAGTGTCTTTTTTTCACTTTTGCTTTATTCAAATGTTATACTTAATCTATCGAGGTTGTTCCACACGTATCAATCCATGACAGCTTCTTTGCTTTGCTTTCTCTTGTTCGGTATGAAGAAACTTAACAAGAACGAGAAGAGGCATGATCGACACGTACAGTGGAATTTCCAGTAGCGATCGGAAACTTCAACTTCAACTTCAGATGCGCCGTTGAAGGAACCATTTCAAAATCATTTAGGCCTGGTATTCCCATAATGACATTGTAAGCCATGTCCATCGCGATGTAATGGAGCATCTCTGTGGGGGACTTCATTCCACTTCCAAGCTTGGTGGGAAGAAAAACATTTCCAAATTGTATCACTGATCGCTGGTTGAATGACTAAAGCTTCATGTTAAGATGATTAAGGTCGATCGGTCTCAAACCCATGGAATCGATCACATGCCTAGAATTGATCTATTAGGAACTCCCTTGGTCGAAAAGATTTCCATTAACCTTGTGATTTGCAATAACAACGGTAATGATAGTGGGATCATTTTGGGGATCGAAATACCTTCCTTATCTTACTCGTCAAATGTGATATCTCATAGGCATTTTCACAATTTTTTCGATAGACATGATTGGGGAGAAGTGGTAGGCTCCCTGGAGTGTTGTTTCCTTTCATTCCCTAACGTATCCCATCGGTCACCACCCTAAATCTCATTGATCACTGGGTAGATAGTTTCCTTTTTTTATTGAATTGACATTGTCATGAGTCGGATTTTTTAGAAGCGATAGTGGAAGAGGGAGAGCAGGGGCGTTTTGCGGAGTTGGTTGCTCATTTTGCCTCCAACGCGTCCCTCATGATCATTTCTTTCTACCATTGTTAGTCTTCTGTTGTTGATTCTACTTATAACCCTGATGAGGATGTTCATCACGTTTGTCATTATGCTGTCGAGGCGCATACCGTCGTATCGTCATCACGATCATCCCTCTAACAACCACCAACTTCTTTGTCGTCGAACCTTGCTTACTTATATTCCAAAACTCCATCAACTAATTCTATTATATGGTTTCCTATGACATGGCACTTCATTGTTGAGTGATGATTGGTCTTATATAAGTCATTATATACCATTTGGACCGTATTATCCATGTCCCAAGTTTGACACGAATTCACTTCCACTTTCTATTTGAATGATGAATTTTCTTTTCGTCCCACTTCACAACTGTAGACTCTTTTTGAGAGATGCATGGTTTGCTCCACCTTGATGTACTTGTTAATCATTTGAGTGAGTTTACCCAAGATGCAGTGGGTATTTAATGAAGTTGCGGGACAATCCACATGGGCCCAATACCTCTTGCAGAATGTCAACTCCTCCTTAGGATCCATTTTATTTTTCATCCCCCTCGCCACATGCTTGAATGTTTTGATAAACTATGGTAATGTCATTTTCCTCGAAGTGTACTTGATGGCATATACCTCACTCTTACTACATGACGATCCTATATTTGGAGCAAATTTTTGAGTAAATAAAATGACTAAATCCTCAAATGAACAAACTAAGTATGAGAACTTTTTCTTGAACCAAGACTTGACATCTTTTTGGAGCGTGGCCATACAAGATTTTGCAGTAGGTGGCACACTAACTCGAATAGTTCTCATTCTGAGCTTTAAATCAAAAATATGGTCGAGGGGATCACTAGATCCCAAAAATTCGACATCTATCAAGTGTTGGGAACGAATGTTCTGGTACCACGCCCATGATTTGTTCTGAAATAGATGCGATCGCAGATTTAGCATTATTGTAACCCTCATGTTGCGTAAGACTTTGATATGCGTCTTTTAATCAAGAAGGAAATCCTTTCCTACATATCGACGAATTGATTTCTCCATATCCTCATTGTAAAAATTCGGACTATGATCGACATCAATCCTCGATCATGGTCGTTTGATAGCATCCAACTTAGCCACCAGCTCCTAAATGTTAACTCTGTTAGGGTCGTCGTTCATCGTTGGGGCGACAGCCCTTCATTCATGTCCCCAGGTCTTTGACGTCGATCTTCACGATGCATGTCATGTTTTGAAAACTCTCTTGAGCCAAAAACACAACCATCCTAGATTAGAAATGCACCGCAAAAATGGGGTACCAAAATTGAAAAAAAAACAGCAAATTTTTTTAGTAATGTAGACACCATTTCTCCATATTTAATCTGCCAGTAACATATGGATACAATCATCAGCAGCAATTCATAATCATACGTAACTCGATCACAACCCAGGAGGACTGTAGTTATTTTAAAGCGAGAAGAGATAGTGTGCGGTGTGAAAATAAATCTAATTAAAAGGAAGTGATAAAATAGAGCAAACCTTTACAGATAAATAAGCTGCACCTGATGGCAAAAATGTGTACTCTCCTTCCCTGCTTCGGTAGAACTGTTCAACTGAAAGAATTGCATGGTGCGTTCATCTTTTCTGAGAATGAGAACAATACAAGCCAGAAGCATCGGCTCCAACGGTGGCGAGATCACAAACAGTGCACAGCTTCCCTTGTTGAGAAGGAACAAAATGTGCTGTGCAGTAAGGGCAAGTTACGTCTTTTTGTCCACGGTATATGGGAACGTACGTGGCTCCACAGACTACAAAGGGATTTCTGAAGTCATAGTTGATATTTGTAGCATCAGTCATGTTCTTCTCTGCAGCTTGAAGTACTTGTCGAGCTGTTCTATCATGACTCTCATTAGTTGGATTTGTGTCACGAAGACGATGTGCAAATTTGGCAGCAGTGCTGAGATTCTGAGCCTTGAAGCAAACTGTCATTGCGTTGAGAAGAGCGAGTCTCAAGTGTGGCAGCTGAAGGTTACAATGAGTGAAATATGCTGCAAGTTCTTGCTGACGAACAGCATCTCCCTTCAGTTCCCTCCTCTTTAGCTCCATCTGGAGACCAACAACATACTCTTTTGCAATCAAAATCAGTTGCTTCACTTCATCAACTTCTTTTCGTGTTTCGACAACAATCAACGGGATTGTCTGGATAATAGCCAGGAAATGTTTGAGAGCTTCAGAAAACTTTCCTGCAGTTGTAGCCTTGTAGCCCGCCTTAAGCTTATCATCTAACTCTGAGAATTTGAACACAAGAGCAGGAGGCCCTCTCACATTCGGACTTGCAGATTCATTCCATCCCCTTTCCACTGCAATAGAGATCATTGGCGCTGAAGAAAAAGCACGTAAGTAGCTGTGGCTGCCCAAATGAAGATCAATAAACAGAGACTTCAGCGGAGCGAAATTGTGTATCCCAAGCTGAAGGTTCAGTAAGCGAATTGCTGTCTCGAAGTTCCCTGCAGCTACATGGTCAGCAGCAAGGGATGATTTCTGGACCCAGATCTGGCTTACAGGCATTCCAGGTGTGGGTGCAACAAATACAGAAGACCGTTCATTTGAAGCAGCTGTTGGTATCTCAGCTGCAGGAGGCAGATTTAGATCCTCAAGTTCCCATCCACCTTCTTCATCATTATCTCTTTGCACATCTTCATCTAACACAGTTAATTCAACATCATTTGCATGTTCAACATCCCTCATCTCCAATGATTCTCCCCAGTCCGCATCTGCAGCCTCTTCATACTCCTCACCCGCATCATTGACATTATTGTTAAGGCCACCCTCAAATATTCCTCTACTGACCATTAACAAAGGCCAATCTCCAACACGAACTACGGGACTAGGAGGCAGTAAAAGAGAAGGCTCCTTTCCCTCAGGCAGAGCAGGAATATTATCTCCCAATTCAGCAGCTAATCGCTCTGCTACATCGTGAAGCCCATGGAGTGAAGCTGATATATAAGCAAGACGCAAGTGCCCAGCACTCTCTAAAAGCCTAACTCGCTCTTGAACATTACCGAGGTAGAGTGCATCATGAAACTGAGCCATAACATCATTTTTCACCTCAGCAATTTTCATCATTTTTGACAACTTCTCCAGATTACCAGTTATCAGATAGTGAAAAGAGAGCCTTTCTAAATTCTTTGTTTTCTGGTAAGCATACTCAACAATTCCTGCATTTCCCTGACGAAGAGCCTCCACCCCAAGTTTACACCATTGATCCTTCTTGTCAATCTTTTTAGCAGATTCAAGTGCTTTCTCAATGTTACCACTTTCAACGGCCAAGTCAAACCGAAGTTTTTCATCCTTCACAAAATAGAGGGCAACTTGAGGGAACCCCTTCTGCTGTAGATAAGCAATTATGGCTTGTCCGCACAGATCAGAGTTTTTTATCAAGTTCATAACGTGATCATATCTCTTCTTCAGAAGTGACAGCTTGAATGTATACTCTGTAGAGTCAATGATAATAGGGCAGTTTTTCCCATCTCTATCCAGGCAGAATATTGTGTTCCCATAAATTTTTGTAATATAAACTGGAGTATCTAGTGTCTTGATGATCCCAACATCTCCATTAGGAAGGCAGTACTTTATGTGAGTCAATGTAGTATATATCAAAACGCCATTATCATCCCAGGCTCCACTCTTGACACGAATAGTCTCATGAAAAGTGCAACGATGTGAAAGCTGCTTGTCGGCTATAACAATAGAATGCTTGCTAAGCAAAGCAACATTTTCCATATCCGGAGACCAAACTACAAACCTAACAGATGATGACTGAAGATCCCCAAGAACAACCCTCTCCTGAAGATCAAAAATAAGAACCTTATCTTCAGATTTACACAGTAGTTTTCCAGTTCCAGCATAAAATATAGCATCAGTAGCCATAGGAAGTGCACACTTTCTCACAATTTCATTTCTTAAGTTCTTGAGCACAACTTGGTTGGTGGTTTTCTCAATCACAGCGAACCTATTTCTAGCAATGAAAACTGCAGAAGCCCCACTACCTTTTTTGGCATCTAGCAAACCATCTCCTCTGGCACTGCTATCCTTGGGCACCACGTAGAGTTCATAAGAACCTCCATCTATGTCGGAGCAAACCAATACAGCATTTTCAATTGGACTGTAAGAAATAGTCCGAGGGCCTTGATTTAAACTGTTGGAACCAGGATTGCGTATTGGTATCAGCTGAGAATCTCTCTGAGTTGAATAATCAAAGCTACGTAGAAACCTTTCTTTAACATACAAGACGGAATCACCACTGACAGAAAATACAGGTCGTTCTCTTTCCAACTTAAAAACTATCATTCCACTGTCAAATCCTGCGGCAAGAAGACTTATCTCAGGATGCACGGCAAGGATCCAGAATCTGTCATGCTCCCTGCGAAAAGTGTGCAATAAATTTCTTTTGGTAGCATCCCATACTCTTATGGTCTTGTCTTCCGAATTTGATACAATAATATCCTGTCTGGAATGGAACAAAACGCAAGAAACATTGTTCATGTGTCCTCTCAGGGTATCAACCTCCCAAGCCTTTGTATCTGAAACAGGATTTATCAATTTTTATTCAGTAGAAGCATAAAAAACTATACATAAATTATCTGACGTTCACTATGGCACAGCTTATGGCATGTGCTAAACAGATTAACAAATAAAAGTTTCCATACCGTTCATTCGCCAGATCTTAACTTGGCGGTCATCTGCACCAGAAACAATCAGAGGAAGAGTATGATGAAAGGAGGCCCAGTTCACCCCTAGATCATGACCTTCCAAAACATACTTCACAACTGCATCAATCCCACCAAATAAATCAGTACTCATTTGAGGCAGTCGCAGACCATCATCAGCTGGAGATAGACTCTTCTTTTTCAAGGCACCAATGTCCCAAACACGAACTGTCTGATCTAGAGAGGCTGAAACAACCAAATCTTCTTTGTGGTGAAATGAGGCGCACATGACATAATGATTATGACCGGTTAGCACAGAAAGGCAAGTTCGTGATTGCCAGTTCCATAACCTAATAGTCTGATCATCACACGCACTAACTATCCAAGGGTTCTCATGATGAAATTGGGTTGTCCTTATATAATCAAGATGTCCAAGAAGTGTAAATAAACATCGGTGCAATTTGTAATTCCAAACCTTGATTTTGTAATCATCACCTGCAGAAACCAAAGCCATAAAAAATGAAGCCATATTGATAAATCCCTGATAAGCCCAAGAAGCTACACTGTGATTTCCAATGTATCAATTTTAACATTGATGTTTAAACAGAAAAGATATATGATTTCTTGCCGTGTGTCTATTTATTCGCCTCCCATCTTCCAATGATAAGAGATCTCTACGAAACATGATTCAATAAATATGAAAAAATAAGCCTAAGCCGGGAATCAGAACTACCAAATCCATAAACAACACAAGCAAATCTAAACGGATCAACGAATATAAACACTGTATACAAAACTATAGAAAATCCGAACACCTGCTATCAATGAAATAAAAATGATGAATACCTCCAGAAACGAAAAGGGGCTGCGATTTATGGAAGTGAATGCCTCGAACCGGCCCCTCATGCTCTTCAAATCGATCAATTAGTGTGCCCATACGATAATCCCAGAGCTGAATCACCCCACTGTGAAGACTCGCCAGGATCCATGGCCTCTTGGAGTGGAAACTCAGCCCCTTGACTCTATTGCTCTTCGTCTCAAACTTTGTCAACATTTTAGGAATTCCTCTCAAATCCACTAGAATTTAAAATTAAAAAGAAAAACAAGATTAGTACGAGTGCCCAGATATGAATTGAGAGCAAAATTTCCAGACTCCGATCCTAATGATGAGATTTGAAGCCGGCGTGTAAAGTTGATCTACTCCTCTCTACTTGTACCCAAATCCGCTCTTCGGATCCTGCTGGCCAAACTGGTATGAATTTAGGCTTGTGACAGGATTAAGCATCCCCCATCCCTGAAATCTCAGATTGGAATTGGAATCACCCTTCTTACTTCTTGAGTGAACTATTTACAGTCAACTCCTGTCCATTTTAAATTTATTCTTGTTCATTTGTCCAAGTCGCAGACATTATCATTTCATTAACTTTATAAGGGTGAAATTACATCAGATATTGTTTTGATCAAATCTTTTAAACGTATAAATTCATCTGCTTAATCCCGTTCGTTCATGTTCATCCGTCGTTATCTCAGCCATAATCTATAATTCCAACATGATATCTAATCTAATTCGTTTAATTTCAAATCGAAACTTTATAGTTGGAATTGATAGGAAGTGTTGAATTTGTCTCATATTGCTAAAAGAAGTTGGATTGTTTAGGTTTATATTAGTGGAAATTCCATGACATATTGATTAATCAAGTTTTTAAATGTATGAGTTTCTTCCTTTAATATCTTTCATTCACGCTCTTCCGTCGTAATTTTGATCAAACTCTATAATTTCAATATGGTATGAGAGCTGGTTCGGTTAATTTCAAGTCAAAATCTTATGGTTGGACTTGAGGGGAAGTGTTGGAATTTGTCTTACATCGGTTAAAGAAGTGAGATTGATTAGGTTTATAAGAATATAAATTTCATCACATATTGACTTATTCAAGTCTTTTAAATGTGTGGATTTCTTCCCTTAAGCCAGTTGGTTCACGGTCTCCCTTTGTTATTTCGGCTATACTATATAATTCCAACATGGTATTGGAGCTGGTTCGGTTAATTTCAAGTCAAAACCTTATGGTTGGACTTGAGTGTAAATGTTGTAATCAATCCTAATTTCATTTAAGAACAAATTAGGATTTATTGATGGTTCAATTGTTGAACCAAACCTGGAGCCGCCACTTGCACAATTGGCGAAGGTGTATTAGTCTTGTTGTGTCTTGGCTACTATGTTCTATGGAGCCGTCACTTTTATATGACTTCTGCTAGAAGAATTTGGGAAACAATACTGACTAGGTTCTCACAAAGAGATGATAATTGAGTATGTAAGATCTATGCGGAAGTAAGTACGCTCGTCCAAGGAAACAGATGTATAGATGATTACTTTACTTAATTATGCAGTCTGTGGGAGAAATTGATGAATTATACACCGGTTCTACACTGCATATGCGGATCATGTGCATCCACTTGTTTTGAATATTTCGCAGAAATGCAATGAAAAGACCTTGTACTCAAGTTCCTTAATGGATTACATGAAAGTTATTCAACAAATAGGTTGTAGTTACTTGGAGAAAACCCCTTTCCAACTATAAATGAAGCTTACAATGTTATAGCGTGAGAGGAGGCACAAAGAAAAACTCTGGTTGCTTCACCAGTACCCAATGAAATATCAACTATGTATGGTAAAATAGTGAACAAGAAAGAAATGGTGTGTCATTATTGCAAGAATAAGAGACACATATAGGATCAATATTACAAGCTCATAGGGTTCCCGACCAATTTTAAGTTCACCAAACCAAAGAACATTCAGCAGTCTGCTGTCAATGCCAACTATGCAACCACTACAACTCAGGTTATAGATTCTAATTTGCTCCAAACTCAAAATTTTACTTCACTAACGTAGGATCAGGTGGATAAACTCTTGAGCTTGCTTCACACAAGCAATATGGTTGTTCAAACATCAAATCCACATTCCACTAATATGGTCATGGCAGAACAAGTCCAAGGGTTACATAACAGACTCTTTGAAAATCTTACAAGTAACTCTTTATGCCTATTTGGTTTATTTTGTGAAAATATTTGCTATTGGATTCCGAGGCTACCGAGCATATGTGTTGTGATAGGGATATGTTTATATGCTTGCAGACAGTCAATAGCCTATGTAAAATTGCCTACAGGTGATGATGTTGAGATAACTCATACAGGTTCGTTATAACTATTGTATGTAGCCAAGTTGACACAATCGATGAACTACTGTGTTCTAATGAGTGATAATGCATGTTGGATTCAAGAACGCAACCCATGGTGGACGATTGGAGTTGCTAGGCTGGAACATATACTTTATAGACTTGAAGAATCTCAGCCTAGGACTTTTAATTTGAATGTAAAAAACATTGATTCTAATGTTTTACCATGTGTGAATTTCTCTAGAGCTAAAATTTGGCACTATAGATTGGGACATCCCGCTCCTATTACAGCTACGCAGATATCTGAGATTTCACCCAAAATTGACTTGACCAAGGAATGTGCATGTGAAACTTGTCACAGGGCCAAGCAAAAACGTAAACCATTTCCGGACCATATAAAAAACTCAACCACACCATTCTCCCTGATTCATGTTGACACTTGAGGTTCGTATGAATGCGAAGCTTTAGGAGGCTACAGATCATTCTTATGCATTGTGGATGATTTCACTAAAACGACTTGGGTGTATCTTATCAAGGCTAAAACCGAGGCTGCTAAAATAATACCTAACTTCTGCACTTTGGCTGAAAAATAGTTTGGACAATTCATATAGACCATCAGGACGGATAACGCTCTAGAATTGCGACTGACTCAGTTTTATGAAGAACATGGTATTATACATCAGACAAGTTGCGTTGAGACACCCCAGCAAAATGCTATAGTTGAGAGGAAACTTCAACACTTAGTGGTTATGGCAAGAGCTTTGCTATTTCAAGCTAACTTGCCCGTGGTATTCTGGGGATATGCTGTCATCACAGTAGCCTTCCTCATTAATCGAGTGTCATCTCGAGTATTGAACTTCACAACCACATTTCATATGCTTTATGGACATAACCCCTCTTATGAGAACTTTCGCATATTCGGTTGCCTATGTTTTGCTTCTTCACTCAAGAATCACCGCAAGAAGTTTGAATCAAGGTACATGAAATGTGTGTTTATTGGATATCCAGTCACACTTAAAGGTTACATATTGTATGATGTTGAAGTGACAAGATCTTTTATTCCCGGAATGTTGTTTTCTATGAAATAGAATTCCTTTTTGCTCACACTGTCCAACTTGAATTTCGCCCTGCTCCACAAGTAAGTTTACCAGTTATGTCGCATGACATGGATCCTAACCATGACACGGCCCCTAACCTACCACCTGATAATCAATCTGTTCTCATCATCGATACTCCTGTTGATGAGACAATTGCTTCTATACATGATCCAATAACTCCTCCATTGACCCGTCGTAGCACCAGAACCCATAACCCTCCTTCATACTTGCGAGTTTATGATTGCAATTTCTCTCCTACTGTCATACCCTCCACTGCCTTTCCAATTCATGATTTTCTATCCACAAGTCAACTTAGTACTCCTTATTTGGCTTTCACTTCATCTCTAGGCAAGGTTGTTGAACCTTGCTCTTTTGAAGAAGCCAGCCAACAGATTGCCTGGCAAGCAGCCATGAGGAATGAGCTTCATGCCGTAAACCTGAATCACACTTGGGATATCATCCAAATCATCAAATCTTAGCACACTGTTGGTTGTAAATGGGTATACAAAGTCAATCTACATGTCGATGGTTCACTAGATCGTTACAAAGCAAGATTAGTTGCCAAGGACTTCAATCAGATTGAGGGCTTCCACTTCACAAACGCCTTAAGTCCCGTTGTAAAACAAACCACCGTTCGATTGTTCTTCACTTTGGCAGCAAAATCCAATTGGTTTCTCCATTAGTTTGACATCAATAATGTGTACCTTAATGGAGATCTTCATGATGATATTTATCTGGAAATGCCCCAAGGTTTGTTGCTTGAGGGAGGCATTCCACCAGCTAGCTTTATGCAAGTTTGCAAACTCCGTAAAGCTCTATATGGACTAAAGCAATCCTCTAGGCAATGGAATGAGAAATTTACAGAAGCAGTTACATCTTTCGGATTTGTACAATCCAGGTCAGACTACTCCTTGTTCATTAAACAACTTCTAGAATCCTCAATCATGACCTTGCTAGTATATGTTGATGATATCGTAATTAGGAGCAATTCATCCACACATATTGAGTCTGTTATCAACTTTCTTAGTTCCAGATTTGGGATTAAAAATTTGGGCACTCCAAGATACTTTTTGGGTGTCGAGATAGCCCAATCACATACGGGTATCATGCTATGTCAACACAAATATACATTGGATTTAATTGAAGAGTATGGCTTATTTGGAGGAAAACCAGTCGCCACTCCAATTATCCCAAATCACAGACTGATCCATGATGATGCAGAACATGTTGATCAATCTGGGTATCGAAGATTAGTAGGAAAGCTAATATATTTAACCTTCATAAGGTCGGATATCGCAAAAGTAGAAAATAAATAGCCATGATTCTTGATAATGGATTTGCATTTTGGGCGCGTTGATGCATTTATTGCACTTACTGACGTCTGAGTCATGTCCGCTCATGTGTCATTTTCTTTAACTATTCTATAAGGTTGATGTGCATATTTGGTCATAATAATTTTATAATTTTGAAAACTTTATCTCCATTGTTTTGTAACTTTGGAAATTTTGATTTCCAAAGTTTTGTATTAGAAAACCCTATCTTCGTGCATATTTTAGTAAAATTTATCCTCATAGTTTCCATATTTTGATAAAATTGGCTCTTAAATTTGGTTCCCAATATTTTCAAAATTTCCAATTGAAGTTCCTCAAGTTTTTTAAAGGTGTCTTTGGTCCATATAGTTCATACTTTTGACAAATTTTGTCTCTCGGTGAAGTTGAAAAATAAATTAGCAACTTGAACACAAAATATTATTAAATATATATTTCAACCAAATTTCTTCAAAAGTTGTGGGTGACACAAATGTTATTGAGGAAATAGAAAAACATATATCTAACTTTTATTTGTAAACTTCTAACGTCTTCTAATACAATAGCGGCATGAGTGACATGTGTTTGTTTGGATGATCTGTGTCTTTGCAAATGTTGTGATGTTTGTTAAAGTGAACCAATGCTCTATCATTTACACAGAAATTTGAAAAACACGAAATAATAGTACAACCTTGTGAAGACAAAAAATCAAATTGTTATATGTAACTTACGAAAATAAGGTAAGGGTGCATCATGTAAGTCATCATCAATATCATTTGTATCCATACTGTTGATATCCGTGTAATAATTGTCTTGCAAATTATAGTACACATTTTTCTCTATAGCGCCACTAGATAAGTCAATTCCACTAATATAAGATGTTGGACGTTTGTTATGTGACTTGGAGTCATCGGCAATGCAAAAGACTTCACCACATTAAAAAACTCACATAAACAAACCACACCACACAAGCAATATAACTAAGTATACATTTTTAACTATTGCTCTACGCATACATCCCCAAGTTGGCCTATGAATTATAATTCTCCCAAGAGAATTAACATCGACGAATAGATGGCCTAGTTGTCCTCTGAACTCGGGAGTTTGAGTTATTGCACCGAGTTGGCGGAGGTGAAGCGAACTTCTGATTGTTAACAAATTGGGATTTACAATACATAAAAACAACATTCTTATTATAATGAACATGGTTACTCACCTCCCTATTCCTTATTCATTAGATCAATATAAGAATCCTATAGCACAAAAACAACACCTCCAAAATATGATCAAAACAGTATCAACATCAGCACTGTGGTTGTGCTAAAATACATATCTTTAAACTTCTAAACGTTTCTTTGAGCATTCAACTTGAAAACTTTTATACGTTGTTGTATTCAATGCATACATCTTTATTCTTGACTCTTCCACACTATGAAAATTAATAACACAAAGTAATAAAGGCCCATCCCATAGACGAGCATACCAATGAAAAATATATTCTAGGATATGATAAATTCTCTCATTTTACATTACTCAAACCAAACTTCAAAACATATCATCTAATACAAGGCTCATCCGATAGACTGATATGAAGTTTGTAGCTTCCGATCTAGAAGACTCGGTTTTGGATTAATTAGAAAATGTTCAAATCAAAACAACGCTGAAAATGCTAAAAGAAGTAACATATATGCAATGTGCTTGGTAGTCTAGTAGTTATTGTAAAACTACGAGACCACCTTCAACAGTAAAAGATGATGAAGAACTTTAAGAATAAATGCAGTCAATGACTTTTAAATTTTGAAATATAATAAAAACCTAATAAACATATTACAACATAACACAATCTTAAATACTAAGATATTTGGGTTTAGCTCACTTCAAGTTGGCCCATAACATCAAAAGTCAAATTCAAAAATCTTTAACTCATGGATCAACATTAATTTCAACATTCCCTCTTGATGTTGTAATTCAAAGTTGTATGCATCTTCATTCACTTGATTTTGCTATCATCGGTAAAACTTGGTATTTTATTTCTTTTAACCTACGAATTAGAGGTTAAAATATGTTTTTTAAATTTTTTTTTCAATCTATAAACTATAGATTGAAAGAAGATTTATAGCTTCCAAACTTAAAACTTAACATAAATTTCTTCAACCTACTGAATGTAGAAGTGTCGAGAAAATCGACAAATATTTTTTGGCATAAATTTCTTCAATCTACTGGAAACCGAAGTGTCCGCAATGACAACAAATATTTTTTTTTGTTTTTTGTTTTTTTTGTTTATTTATTGGTTTTTGATGATGCCTTGCTTTTGGGCATTTGAATTTTGATTTTTTCGGGATATTTTAATGAAACCTCGGGACTTACCATCTGGATGCTACTAGCTCTCTTTCCTCATTTCTGATTACTTTTCGTAGTCCAATGTTGAGTAATCTTGATATGTTTGGTAATAGAGCAGATGCACCTTCATCTTCTTGCTGTTGGTGAGGTGAGAGCTAATGTTTGTCTTTCAAGATAAAATGTGTTGGGTTTCCGCTTGGTTCTCCAACATTTTTTTTTCTTTAGTCTTCTTTCATTCATCCCCTTTCAGAACTTATAGAATTTTATATTCTTTTTAGTAGAGTCTACAACTAGAATCCTTTCGAAATTTTCAATGTTCTTCATGATTTCACAAATAAAATCTGTACGACTTGAAGTTGAGACTTTTAATGGAGGTATTTTAAGATCATATGAACTCTGCCTGCTTAGTAATGTTTTTTCAATTTGGATGATGGCAGAGGTTCACAATCCTTTGATTTTTCCATGGGCTGCATACTGATTTTCCAAAAACATATGAATAAGGGGTTGAAGAGCTTGAAATGAAAAACGGTTTGATGTGGGTCATGCGATGGCTCGGCTGCAACTCAAAGCTGGCAGAATACCAAAAGAGATATTACAAGTTGATATAAAAAATCCAAAATTTTTTAACACAAATCCAATGACCTTTCAAAATCCCACAACTGTCACCATGATATAAAGTTTGTAGCTTCCGATCTAAAAGTCCCGGTTTTGGATTAATCCGAAAATGTTGAAAACAAAACAACACTACAAATGCTAAAAGAAGTTTATTATTTGCTGAAGTTTATTAATATTTGATGATATATATTTGTTGAAGTTTGGATGTAATTGTTTCTCGATATATACCTGAAAAGTATCGGTGCCGACCCATTTTGTAGTACCAGCTGGTATACCTGTTAGTGAGGGCTTCAGGGCCCGATACCCAAAACAGGTATCGGGCCCCAAAACGAACCTAGGCAAGCTAGGATCTGTGATTTGGCGACAATCCATTCTTGGATAAAATTAACAAAGCCTGATGGGCTGCTCAACTGTTAGGACTGAAGGAAGATGGCTAGGACCGATCATTTGAGAATTGTGGGATTGGTCCCCGAGCGGTTAGTTTGTTGCGAGGGTTACAGGTGGGTAGTGGGCAAAACAACGATTACGATAGGGCAACATTTATTTTGTAAGAGTGGTTACATGGTGGTTCCATTTTCTCATCTATAAAAAAGGGGTGATTCCGCAAGCTCTTGGGGCCTTTTGAAATCATGCATGCCGATGTTAGCTGCATTGCTCTTTTAATGCATTGTTGTTCTTCCTTAGTCATTTTCTAAGCCGTTCAGAATTGTAATCATGTTATTTTCTAAGAGTATTCATACTCTTATCCTTATTAGGGGCTTTTCCACGTTAAATCTCCTTGTTCTAGCTTCGATTACACTTACAAAATTGTACCCCAATCAATACAAATAACAAAATAAGCTCCGATAATCTCGGACCAACGACTATTGTTACTTAGGTCTTTTATACAACAACAGTTTGGCTCCATCCGTGGGGACTATTAGTAGATTCCCATTCGAGGTCTCTGCCTGACGAATTTTCTCCTAATAACCTCCCTGCCCCTAATTTCTCTTTGCAGGATTCGGAGGTAGTTATTCGAAAAGTTGTGTTGGAAGTCACGGTGGAGAAAGAAGGAAATGTGCCACATTCTGCTTCGGGCATGGTTCCAGATGAAAGACTATACCAGAGTGATCCTGATATGCGTAGTTCGATGAAGAAGAGATTATACGGCGGGGGGTTAATACCCAGAGATACATATACGTCTCTACATCTCCTCCTCTAGTCAGTTATCCTACTATGGTTCCTGAGAATGATTAGGAACACATGCAAGGATGAATCCATGAACTTACAAGGGAATTAGAAACATTTCGCATGTAGAGGGTGTTTCAGCCCGATCTAGCGAGATATCCCTGATTATTCTATCGGGCCATGGAGGCCCCAATCCAACGAGGTAAGGATGAATATTGGTGGCATTATTTACATACTGCCCACATTTCATCCCAGCAATCGGGTAGTGTCACAGCTGCGCTGTGAGATTTGATGCTCATATTTTCAGAAGAGATCTAGGCAGTAGTCCTAGATCGGTCCTATCGCAATCCCAAAGTATTGCAACTTTTAGAGGCGACGGAGATCCGATCGATCACGTGGATGATTTCGAATTAAGGATCGGAACAGTTAGGCAACAGATTCACTAAAGTGTCGCATATTCACTACCTTTGTTTAAGAACTTGTCGGGCCCCCTCTACACGATCTAATGGTGGCTTCATTCTGTTTTGGCTGAAAAATTCGCACTAAACGTAGGACTGCCCGAAGCAGGCAGGAACTATATCAACTGATATATGTCCCGACGAAAACGAGTCTCCGAACCTTCATGCAGAAATTTAACAAAACTGATATCTTAAGTTGGAACCTTCATGCGAAAATGAGTCTCCGAACATTAAGTTGGAGCCGAGGGACAAAATTGATATCTTACTACAGATCATAGGACCGTGCGGTCTCTTAACCAGTTTGGTTAAGAGCCCCACATCCACCTTGGGAAAGCTTCTACAAAAGAGATGTCCCCGAAAATATTAAGGTATGTTATGGTAGATGAAGTATATTAAGGTATGTTAAGGTAGATGAAGCATTTGGACCGAATCTGACGAAATCGACCGGGAATTATGAACTCGTAGGTGATCATATGGTTGCTTACCCTAAGAGACAACCTCGAGAGGTAGGGGCTGTGGTTGTTGATAAAGAGATGCCCCCGAAAAATGAAGATAAATGGGTGTATTGCGAGTTTCATCATAATAATGATCACCCGATGCTGAAGTGTTCGCTACTACAAGAGATAGTATCGGCTATGATGAATGAAAAGCCCGATCACACAAATCAGACAAACAAAATGATTCTCCTCCGAAGGGTCGTCATAATGATTATCCGTATAGACCACGGGGAAAGAACAATCGGAGGCATCCCCAAAACTATTATGGTCGAGCGGAGGACCGAAGATTACTTTGGTTAGAATATGATAGAGGTCAGCACGGTCGAGAGAACCGTGGGCAGGGCAAAGGAAGATGCTTTCGCGGTCGAGGCTACAGAGCCCTGCATAATGAAAGTGGGAGACAGGAGAATCAGCCTTCCCCACCAACAGAAATCGAATGCCAGCCTCCGAAAAATGAGGCAAATGTGCCCTAGGAGAGAGATGTTTCCTTAGAGATCTATGTAATCTCTGGTGGCATAAAGATCAATGAATCGGTCCGCAATTGAAAGAGATCTGCTCATTGGTTAAGTATGATGTGGCAGTGGATCAGTCCTCTTCTTACGAGGATACTATTACCTTCACCACAGCTTATTGGGAAGAAATTATTGATCCTTGTGATGACCTTCTTATCATCACTGGAATTATCTCAGGCCATCGGGTCCACAGGATATTAGTCGACACCGAGGCTTCATGCAATCTGATTAGACACGAAGTGGATGAAACACTCAGAGCTTTGGGCTCCAACCTTACTATCGTCAATATCACCCTCTCGGTCTTTGATCAGAGAAGCAATATACCGTGTGGTAAGATTCTGTTCACCGTGACCTTGGGAGACAAATTTTTGGATCGTACTGAGATCCTCGAATTTATTGTTGTTGAAGTCGAGCTGACGTATAACGCCGTTATTGGAAGGATCGGGTGGGTGGCGAACTCTGTGGTTGTCTCTAAGACCGGTGGGAAATGGAGAATGTGCATCGATTTTACCGGTGTCAAGAAGAGCTGTGAATCTAACCTGTTCCCGCTACCTCACATCGATCGTTTGGTGGATGTTGTTTCCGTGAGCACTATGATGAGCACTATGGATGCCTATTTGGGGTATCATCAAATCTTCCTTGCTTAAGAATATCATAAAAAATCGGAGTATTTGACCGAAGATGGAGTATACTGCTATGTCATTATGTCATTCGGTTTGAAAAATGTTGGAGCAACATATCAGCGCCTAGTAAATAAGATTTTTAGAGATATGATAGGTCATATTATGGAAGTGTATGTCGATGATATGATTGTCAGGTCCATGAATAATGAAGATCATATTTCGTATTTGTCTCGTTGTTATGAATGGAGCAAATACAAACTAAAACTGAATCCGAACAAGTGATGCTTCGGGATCCTAATTGGAAAATTCTTGAGATATTATGTTTTTCAAAAAGGTATAGAAGTCAATTCAGAGAAAGTTAAAGCTATTATTGACATGCAACCTCCGAGAAATAAACTGGAGTTTCAAAGGTGACCTGTCGACTAGGTGCACCGAGCAGATTTGTCTTTCAATCTACCGATTGGGTATTACCTTTCTTCAAAGTACTCAGGAAGGTAAGTCAGTTAGACTGGACCGATGAATGTGATCAAGCATTTACGGAGCTGAAGACATATTGGAGCACCCCCGCTATGATGGTGAGTCCAAGAAGCGATGAATCTTTGGGATTATATTTGGTTGTATCTGAGGCCACAGTGAGTGCCGCTCGAGTGACCATAAAAGATTATGTTCACAGACATGTTTATTATGTGGGTCATTTTCTAGTTTCAGTAGAGACTTGATACATTGACCTGGAAAAGTTCATGTTGGCATTAAAGAAAGTGATATCTAAGTTGAGGCATTATTTCAAAGGCATGAAAGTCTACGTATATACTGATCAACCCCTGAAAGCAGTTGTGAATCAAGCATATCTAAATGGAATATTATCCAAATGGGCGATCAAAATCCGTGCCATGTATTTGGAATTCGTACCCCGAATGGTGATTAATGCTCAGGTTTTTGCCATTTTGTGGTTGAAATGACCCGATATGCGGTATGCTTGAACCAGGAACGGTGGATAATATATGTTGATTGATCAACCTTAGGAGGTAAATAGTTTGCATTACATCACCTTTACTACTTCATAAGGAGATGTCATTTATTCTTCACTTAAGTTCCTATTTTCATGAAGGAAAAATACGGTGGAGTATGAAGCTTTTGTTGAATTATTTGTTCTTAACTAAAAAACGATTTGTGTATATTATCCTAAGTCTAGTTTTATTTAAAGCATAAAATAAGAACACAAAGACTTTTTAAGTGGTATTCGATCACGATTCTTGGCTTAGAATCGTTCGTATCGGCAATCCACTATTCGACCATGCGTTATTTTCACTAATTAGCAAATTGAAATATTCACACACACATAAATTTCAATGACACGCTAATCATAAACAAATAATACACGAAATCGAAATAAACGTAAAGCTACGGGTTAGAATTGCTCAGTATTTTTCTCCCAAAGATTTAACACACACAGATACTCCGATCTGAGGGTTTCGAAAACTGAAGAATTCTAAAAATTTTGTGTTCAACGGAACCACAAAATTTCCACCGTTCCTTTCGTTTTCCTGCACACTTGATACACAATTTAGTAATAACAATGCAGAAATCTCAATTTACCGTAATTTTACCCCTTTACTTAAAACATCAGTTTGAAATAAAATTAAAGGAATAACTTCCAACAATCGGTTGATATAAGGTATACACAAATATTGAGATACCGAAGGTTTACTTTTGTACTTCCCGATGTTGTTTCTTCTGGTGGCTGAACTTTGGATTAGGGGCATGTTATGATCACCAATTGGGGTTACCTCGAATGATAGTTTTGATGGATCAACCGTCCAACCCATATAACCCATTAGAACGAAATTTAAACTACCTAATCATTCTATCGCACCAAATTACAAATTACAAATTACAAATTACAAATTATATTGATATTAATAAAAAACATAATTAAAAGGAAACAAATGATTCTTAGTTATGCTTTCGTCTAATTGTGGTCAATACACGTGTCAAAGATTTGGCCTTCAATTTTAATTTCCTACATCTCCTTGCCTCAGCGGATCGTGCCCGTTCATTAGCAATAGCCATGCTCACATCCAACAGCCGTGATTGATACTTCTCCAGCACAATCATCTCTGGTGCCGGAGCATTCAGATCGACCATAAGCGACCAGGGTTTGCAGCGCTCGACATTAGCCGCCTGTAAGCCACCCTCCACCGTGGGATACATAATCGACGGCTGTGAAACACTTGTGCCCTGAACCTTTTCACGATTACTTGATTCCACATTTTCAGGGCGACTAAGTTGAGTCATGGAAATCGCCTATCCAAAGGAAAACAGTATAAACACAGATTCCTCCTACCATAAACATTGCGTTTATTTTATGTATTCCCACCTCAGATTCACAAGCAATCAACTCGGAATTAACTGGTATTAGGCTTGCGTGACGTAGATCTTGATTCCCAGAGGTAAATGCAATCTCCTGTTCGATGGGAAAGTTCGAATTCTTGAGTCATAATACCACACTTTCCTCAAATGTAAATCAAGAGAACGAAATCGTCAAGAAACCAGAGAACATTCACCATAACAACTAAAATTGGCGTAGGAGTAAACTACCTTTTCAATTGGAGGAGGCTTCCGATCGCAATCAAACGGCGGAAATAAGAACGGAGAATCAGGGCTATCCGCGGGAATGTCATGTTTATAGGCGGCGTCGTTTGGTATTCTATGATGTGAAGGAAGATTAACTACTACCGGAGGAAGAATATTCAAGTAAGAACTTCTCTTCTTCTTTCTTCCCCAAACCAATTTCAGTTTCCGTTGACTAGACAAAATCATACCATGAAGATCGAGAAGAATTCTGGCGACTTCAAACTCTTGAGTCGAAAACTGGCTGAAATCGCCGCCGTCTTTGGCGTCCTCCATCCGTATGGAGATTACTGTCCAGTTCTTGGACTAAAAAGTATGAAGAGAATGGCTATGGAGGCAGATGAGGCAAAGGATTGAGACAGTGACAAAAAGGAAACACATAAACAAGGTATCGTTGAGGCTTCTGCCGCGTGTCGCGCTGCTGGGGTCCTTAGGGTTTTCGTCTAATGCTTACCCCGGCTCTTTTTTATCCCACTTTTCATTGGCCCAATATTCTTACGACCCATATGGTTTTATAATGAGCAAATCACTAATTTAAATAATTTTAAAACGATATTTCAAAAGTTTTAAAATTGTGTATTTAATATGATATATAAAAAATCTTTTAATAATAACTTTAGATAGAATAGGAAGATTTTTCATCCATTTCTTTTTGAGTATTTTAATCAGTTAATTATTTTTTAGAATTGTTTGAATATTTGAAATATTGTTATTATATTTTTTAGAGTTGATAGATCAAATACAAATTAGTTATACGATTAAAAAAATATGTAAATGCAAAACTAAATAGTTTTGTATTTCGCGATCAAATAAGCAAATATAAAACTTATACGACATTAAATTTATAAATTTTAAATTTTTAGAAGTTTATATAAGCAATTAGTACCCCCTCTCATACTATAATTGCAATTTTCAAACTATATTTTATACTATTTGAAAGTTATACTTGCTTGGGAAAAACAAGAAAGAGTATGTTGGTGAGATGATGTATGCATTCTAAAAATATCACTCATTTTTATATTATTTTAAAATTATATCTATATTTGACATTTAGTAAAGAATATCAAAGTGATGACTGAAAGTTTGTCTTATAGATAATTTTATCGTAACGTGAAAATAATAGTGAACAACAAAAGAATACAAAATTAACAACACAAGAAGATTAACACGAAAAACTCAAGTTTGGTAAATAACTATCTGACCGATGGAACTGTTGGATTCTTAATCACATGTAGAGTACAATACACACGAATAAGAAATTAAGAATTGAGGCATAAAACAATGAACCAAAAAACCTCGGTACGACATTGGAGATGCTTAAGAAAATAACAAATATTCTATAATATTTGATTGTATCACAATATACAATTTATTAGGATCATCATATATATGCTTAATATATCATCATATGATATGATCTCCTTCTAGGTCGCCTTAACTCTCATCTTTCTTTCATGTTGATATAGCACTAAGAAATTTATTAAGATGATAAACATATTCACATAAAGTTGCTCCTGAGTTGAGATTAGATGTAGACCGAGTTTTTTAAATGATGAGTCTCACTTGTGAATTTTTACGGTATTTGGGTCGATTACTTATTTGGAGCACACTTGTGTTTAATTTTAAGGCTATTGGAAGATTGTTTACTATTTGGATTTTTTTATTGATGGGTCTTTATACTTGTAATTGGTTTGACTACACATCTATATAAACAATATTAATGTGTGAAAGATTGAGGTTTTGTGACCTGCAAAAATCAGTGGTTACCATTTCTTTTCGGGATCGGAAATCAGACAATTATTGTCATTGGAAGATGATCAATTTTCTTTCCAATTTCAACATCTTTTTCATTTGTTGCAAAACTTCAAACTTGATGTTTATAATAAATTGCAAGGCTACATCCTGGTGGTTTATTACCCTCTATTTTATAGAGAGGTTTTCCACGTAAAAAAATTAGTGTTTTTTTTATTCGATTTTGTATTAATATTTTGAGAACTTTTATTAGATTCATAAAATGAGACCATAATTTGTTGTTGCCGATGTTTACGGGCGATAACACCTGTATCGATCGACCAATCAGTCCTTCACATGTCTATGTTCGGTCCACGACTGACTGCATTCATTTCATATTGGACTCGTTCACTTATTTCTTTTAGTATTGTATTATATGTCTACTTAACCGATCGACACCAATGTCGGTAGTCACACACGTGTGCACTGAAGCAGCTTATTCTCGATTGAAGCAGCTTGTTTGTTCACTGGCTCATGATCATGATAATATTGAATATTGTCATTTGTTCTTGATAATATCTATGATGGTATTATTGGGCCATTGCTGGGCTATCGATTGTGGACTTTTTTTTTGTAACTGATTACAACTGGGCCGTGCGGTTAAGCCTACTTGTATAAATACTGTATTTTCGCTTAAGTTACAGGCACTCTCACGCGACACTCACGCTCTAGCCTAGGGTTTGCGATTTCTTGAGTTCTTGTGCTGCTCTTGCGATTACGTTGTGTTTGTGCCTCTTTTCGTGATATTCTTGAGGCTTACTACCTACTGGTTTTGGATCTGGTTACTGCGTAGTTTTTTAAACGTTTTCCTTTGAAACCTGAGGCTTGCCGCCTGCGTAGTTCTTTAAACATTTTTCTTTGAAATCTGAGGCTTGCCGCCTGCGTAGTTTCTTAAACATTTGTGTTTAGTCTGTGAGACTGCTTAAGAAACGTCTGTGACGTTATAGTCTGAGTACATTTGAGCACTGTTAGCGAAACTGTGTGAATCTCTGTGCTTCTGGTCGTGGATCTGAAAGATTATGAGAATCTTGATATCACGATTATTTTCTATTCGGGATAAGACTAACATTTGAGGTTAGTCCAGCATCACATTCAAAGTTAGTACTAATAATTTTGTGAAGTGTGCACGAACAATATTGCTCTAAGTGTGCGGGTGATATCAACATACAAAAGGCGGGGTCGGAATTGGAGTTGTTATTCTCGTGAACATACGAGAATTAAACTGAGCATTCCTAACTCTACTTTACTTACTATGTTATTTTGTGATTACGTGATTAGCTGTTTACGAAACTTCTTGCTTGTAGAACGTTTCAGTTTGCTAATTAGTAATAATATCGCAGGGCAAAATAGTGGATTGCCGAGACGATCGATTTTAAGATAAGAATCGGGATCAGATACCACTCTAAAAATCTGTGTGTTTTTTTATTGCTTTAAGAATACTAGAACTAATACGATTAATAAAAAACAACATGCACGATCGACACTAAAGTAGATCGTTATCCAATTAGTGGATTGTCATTTGATGTCCACCCTTAACAATCTCCCACTTTGAGATCGGTGATACATATCATCCACATAGTGTTTCTTTTACCAAATTACTTGGTGAGTCCTACTAGAGGCACGCATACTTCTAGCTTTGCTATAGTGACTCCATCGATTAGTATGTTTGCCGGATCTTGAGTACTTAATCCTTTTAACAGAAAATTTTTTCCCTTGAGTAAGTTTATGATGTAATGGTACTTCAACTCAAGTTTTTCCTTTCTCGCATGAAATATCAAGTTACTCACCAGTTACGACACTCTAATTGTCACTATATAAATTCTAGTGATCGATCCTTTTACCGATCTCCATTAGAAAGTTTAGGAGTTACACCATATCTCTTCCTTCTTATGAAATTGAAAAATACTTTGCTTCAACTTAGGATAGTGGAGCGGGCATACATTTGCAATTTCAATTAGTTTTTTTACTTTTAGCTCATATAATTGGAATTATATGTGACACATACGATATATGAGATAGAGCTGACAAATGTGTGAGCTTACGTATTGAGGAGAGCAAATCTATATCTATGTTTCCACTATAAAAGTTGATGGTTACAATGCAAGAGTTTTTTGATAAAGCTAACACTTTTAGAGATGTTATAATACAAAAATAACAGTACTTTTTATCTGATTTTATTTTAATCATTGAATTAATTTATATTTGTAATATATCACTAATTTGCATACTGAAATAACATGTTTTTCTATAGATCGGTTTCTATAATATAGAAACCAACCTAGTATTTTGTTTTTATAAAATTATGAGCTATTCCTTGTCATCATTTTCGTCATTTCTTTCTTCTGTAACTTTTTCTCTCTCTTATGCGGTTAAAACATGTTTCTCTGAATTGGATTATCAGCTTGCTTTCATATGGGAGTTGACATTTTTTATCTGTCAAGAAGAGAGGATACGAGAGTGAGCCCAAGATGGATTAAGTGGTCTGTTTCTATATTTATATAAATCGACCTCTTAAAAACCTGTAGGTTCATAATGCAAATCAGTGTTATATTAGAAAAAAAATTCATACAATGACTAAAATCTAATCGATAAAAAAGCAGTGTTAATTTTTGTAATAACGATATCTGACACTGTTAGTACAAAATTTTTCCCTACAATGCAACCTGTGATCATACATGCGCTAAGTGAAACATAACCTGGAAACACTAGAATAACACATTTACTGTGATTCAGCAAAACAACGCATATTGGATAGCAAATCCACTCAAGTTCGAACATATGAGCAAAACCACGGAAAACAGGACACAAAACTCCGCAAATAGTGTAATCTTGCTAAGTTGACAAAACCACGCGAATAAGGACACAAAACCATGCGACCGAGTACAAATCCACGCATACTCCACCAAAGACCATATCTACAAAAGTTGTAGTGTAGATCAACGCGAATCTATGTAAGAACATGTGAAACATGCCAAAAACACAAGAATCTCATCACTTGGGATGCATGCTAAAAATTCCAAACCCTCCAATGACCACCCTCTATTAATAGGCAACGCGATCAATTTACTCACTTCATGTGCCGATCTTCTCACTTTTTTTGCCCAAGTATTGCAAATTGTAGAAAAAACTCAAGTTCAATGAATACCTAGTCATGTGTATCGAGCATATCGATTACTAGTTCTATTGAAAATTAAGCCGGTCAATATCAATTGTCCACTGAAATGCATATTCAAGAATTGAGTTGTAAACCACTATTCTACCAGCTTATGTCAACCCAATATTGGGGCAAATATCCTCCCCGAAAAATTACTGGTCCAGGAAGATTGTACTCGCCGCTGTGATCATTATGACACTAAAAACGTCAAATTATAAGATCGAGGAAAATTTTCGAAAAATTTCAGCCCGATGGTTCACCTATATAAATACCCACTCTTACTCGTGTAAGAGTACGTTTCCTGCTGATCTCAGGCTTTGCCACATACTTTTGACAAATCCACACGACTAAGTACAAACAACAAATCCATGCGAATTGAAATTAATAACAACAAATCCTCACAAATTTAACGCACGTAAATTTGTTCATTTTTTCAACCACGAAAATCGCCTTGAAATCTCGTGAATTGATCCATTTCTCACAATGTCTTCCGGTTCTTCATGATCTTCCGACTCCTCAAACTATTCAACAATTCATCGGACTCTTCAACCAATTCTCCCTCTTGCTCGGAGAGTTCTAGTTCAAACCATTCAACTTCTCCACCTCGTCATTCAAACTTGTATCCTTACATTTTTAAGCGGATAAATAAGCTTGAGCAAGCTCATGCTCAACAGAGTTCGATGGTCAAAGCCTTGAAATGGAAAGCTATTGTCGAACTGTTCAGCTTTCCCTCTAATTGTACCGTTCACCGGCCGAATATGATGGATCGAATTTTGTGTCCACCGAACAACACCCACCCTCACTATCTCAAATATTTCGAGTGTAAACTTCGTCTCCCGCTTCATCCCTTTACTGTGAAGCAATTAACTTACTTAAAAATTTACATTTTCTAGTTAAACCCCAACTCCATCTCGTACATAATTTCCTTCATCATATTTATGTAGACTAATTGTATTACACTTAGCATATGCCATTTTTTAATATTTTTCAGCTTTGCACGCTATCTACATTGTGGTCAGGTCTGTATCTTTTTCCGCCAAATAAATAATAAGATTTTTTTTCCCTTCACTACCCTTCATTCGAACCAAGACTGGAAGAAGGATTTCTTCAACCTAACTAGTGAGGGTACGACCGATACTTCCGCTCTCGGCCTCCTATGGCGGTTTCCTACCGAGAGAGAGTCTTTATTTCCGGAGTCTTCTCGCGCCATTCTGAGGGAAGTCATCCCCAAATTCTTATGTTATGCACTTGAAGCATGCGTCAAGTTGGATGGTGATGATTAGACTCTAAAGACCTTGTTCTACGCACCAATCATGATCGCTTTGGGTTTCTTCCGCACCCTTCTCACTTCTCTAGAGCATTATTAACATCATCTTTATACTTACGCCATCGTGGGTTTCCGCTAATATTAATATTTTCCGTGCATATGCACCTTATTTTCCTTCATAACAGATATATTTATGCCAAGTGTGACTTTTTCTTTGTCTCACTTACACACTGTTGATTCGTAGATACGATCATGACTTCAGATGATCCCTCACCTCTCATTCAAAGGTTGGATGCACTTAATGCCCTAATGGCTGGAGAGGATGAACTTATAATGGAAATGGCACCTGGGACTCATAAAAGAACTGTATATGAAGAGTCAACTCTGGATGTTTAGATCGATGCTACACTATGTGAAGTCCGGTAGGCGGCTCCTGAATTTTTCATATTGTCACTTGTAGAATAGCCATATGCAATTAGGGTCTGTCGACGAAAAGGTAAAAGTCCAGAATGGTAAAAGTCCAGGCAACGACTATGTACAAGCGTTGAATGACAATATAGAGCATGTCGAACAGAATGACATTTCGAAGAATGGTAAAAGGTAAAATTCCGGGCAGCGACTTTGTACAAGCGTTGAATGACAATATAGAGCATGTTGAAGAGGGGGACATTCTAGGAGAGGAGTCTTTGAGTGTGTATGAGATGAAGACATGACAAGAGTTCTGTCGACGAAAAGGTAAAAGTCCATAATGGGACTCCCTCCACTCCAATCGCATAGACCTTTGGGGAAAAGAGATGGTACAATGCATTCCTCTATATTTTCCGAATAAGAGATCCCGAGGCATACAGTGGAGGATCAAATCCGATCTGGTTGTTAAGCGGGCTTCATGATGTTGATGGATGAAGTGGATAATAGAATTCCGAAAGTGGATCGTGTATCAAACCATCTATCACTCCATTATTTCAACAAACATCAAAGTGTGCGGCACAGAGTCTGGTTGACCACACGTTCTTTACCGACTTCAACAGGATGATCGCCCATGTTGGGTGATTCACCGCATGGCAGGAGAGGTCCTCCCTCTCCTACTCATTTGACAAATTTTAAGGCTTCCTCTACATCAAGACATATCACATCTTCCTTTTACATATGGAGGATATGTACGAAGACTTAGGTGTCGCCTGTTGTTGAATATTATAGTTGAGACATTCCAACCTCGACTCTTAGGATATAGAGAGGGAGCAAGTAAATGTGGCTGCAGAGAGATTGATGCACAATCAGTTGGACAAAAACAAAAAAAAGATGGAGGAGCTGAAAGCTGAGCATAACCATGTAGTAGAGGCGAGCTCATTCAAGCGATCTTACGGGTCATTGGGTTGTCTACATAGGAAAAGAGCATGTATTCTAACCAACATAAAGCCAACTCTGTGCTAATCTTGAGTATAGGATCACCGAAAAAGATCAAGCTCATGCTGAGGTTAAAGTGATGACCGAGAAAGATGTGAAAGAGAACGGGCCAACATCGAGCCCCAGCCAAATGCAAAGGAGAAGATAAATGATCTTGAGACTGCAAACAAAACGCTCCAGAAAACTAATGACGCTCTCAATGAAAGGATAGCTTATGGTCACAAAAGCTTAATATATGCCATCGAAAGGCTATATGGTAGTTAACGATGCACTCTACCACTTTCAGGAACTTAGCAGCATTGTTCAACGCTAGAACGTGTATTCAATACTTCTTCAAAGGTAGCGTATTGACATAAAGACCTCTGGAGTGGCTCTCACGAAAGATGACCAAGAGAGAATTAATCACTAGCACTCTGAAAAATTTGAGACCCATTTTCTTGAGAGCCATTTCTAAATGACGGTACCAAAGTTACTATTGGTGATTCTCCGATTGTAATTCCCGAAAGTGTGATAGCATCTAAAAGCATGAAAGGGGTTTAAAATGTTCCAAGCTGCTCAAAATGTTGCAGCTTGTCGAGATCGGTTATGTCACTTAAGGAAGATATATCCACCTCTCATACTCATCACCTTCTATTCCCCGAATATTAGAGTCACGAAGAAGTGTCCAATGAACAAGGCTAAGGTTCCGGATCTTAACAGAGGAAGAAAAAGATAGTCCCCCGATCGCAAACGTTTCCATGTGTTGTTCCCATCCCTATAATACTTGCTCCGTCTCTGTATTCCAATGATTTCTTATTTAATTGATAAAAATATATAGCTTGGCCGAATACACTAGAAAAATCGAATAAACAATTTCAAACTGATAACTTTCATAATTTGAATGAATTAACCAGATAAACTTCATAATCCTCTTCATATAATAAAATCCACCATTGAACTTAATAAATTAGTAAAATGTTGCGTGGTCTTAAAAGGTTTCAGTAGTAAGGCAAGTTCTGATGATTCCCTGGCCTCGATGGCCTCCTTTCATTTAGATTTTTGGCTCATATAGATAAAAATTTGTTGGACACTTGCATTTGCACTCTCTTCGCGTAACCTTAGAGTATTTCCGCTCTAATCGAGAGTAGCGTCCACTTTAGGGTATAATCCATACATAGGCATAAATTTTTCACTGCCGTGCAAATGCAAATGTACTCCTCAAGTAATCACATGTATCTCTTTCAACATCCAGAACTCAATCGAGTACAAACGGATGGACTAACTTTGCACACCAAGCCACTTGATTATGTTATCCTAACATTACTTGCTAAGGATTTATCCCATATAAAATCTTGCATTGAGAAGTCATGAAATTATTTCTCTAATCAACACTAAATCTTGATTTCTCTTACTCAGATAATTTCAATGAGAAGCGAAAACTCTTGATCTTTAATCAGAAGACCCGTATCAGTTATGAAACAATATTTGACATGAGGTGTTTGGCATCACAAAGCACCCAACATCAATTCGCTTTCATCCCATTGACCTTTCCAACTGTTGTATAGATAAAAGTAGCACAAAGTTCACTGTAAAATCTTTAGACTGACGTATATTTGTCACTTCCATCTAAACAGAATTATATCCTCGTATTAAACTATTTTACACACTTAACATGTGACACTAGTGGGCCACTTAGTAGACGTATGTCTTTTCCGTGGATCTCACCAAGCACTCATGATCATCATACTTGGAACAGCCTCATTCTCGTGGCTCAACAAGAATCCATAATCACATTCAAGGCTTGAACTTTTTCGTTCTACCCACAAGAATATGTAAAAATGTCACCACCTGGGTAGAAGTAAAGCCAATTTCAGGGTACAATTCATACACTAGCGTTAATTTTTCACTTCCAACTAGGTGGATCGGATAATCCGTGTTAAGTGATGTAACTCACTTAACGCATGAACTTTAGAGGCGAGCCACGAAGGAGACGGATGTGTTTGTGGCTTAGAACCTTTTCCATCATACCAACATTGTTGCAAACCTTTTCCCTGTTCCTCCCAAAAAACCGTAGGAAGCCTTCACCATCTAAATAAAAATAGCATGAGATTCATGGTACAATCTTTGCACTTGTGTAAATTATTGACTTCCACCTAGGCGGGTAAGGTTCCTCGCATTAAATGGGTTTATGCACTTAACATGTGAACTTTTAAGACTAGCGAGGGAGAAAGATGCAGATAACAACCAATAACCATTGAGGGTGAGACCCTCTATGGATTCATCTGATTGTTGCAAAAATATTTGCGGTATATAATATATGTATAGGTGATAAAACAATCATCAAGCTTGACATACTCCAAAATAATATATGTATAGGCGATTATTCATGATGCATACAAGAAGATTCCTCATGTTTTGAAAATATATTGACCCGATATCCATATTGACGAGTTTAATTGATCAAATACACAATAGGTGATAAATTGCGTTTCTATTCTAGTCCATGCTACCTAACTTCCACATTTCACCAAACTAAACGCAATGAACCTCACTCAAATTCTACCAATCCCCTAGTCGATTGTTCTCGTGTCGTAGAAATGAATACCTAAACGCATAAGGTGATAAAAGGGAGGATGCTTATTTCTATTATTTTAAAAGAACGAGGAATCACGCCGATACATAATACTTGCCAATTTGGAAATATACCAAGTATAATACAACTCCTCTCCTCTCAAGTTCACAATGTTATATGTTCATTCTCACACTATGGTCGTGACCTGATATGGACATTCTCACTTTCGGTCCAGTTTACCAACGCGCTTTGATAACTCAACTTTATTCAAGACTAAGTTCAAACTACCAACAGTTGTCGCCAAAATTTCTCATCTTGTCGTTTCACTATTTTTTCTTACAAACCTACATATGAATGACTTCCCTCTCTATGAGGTGTTCAATACATTGTAAGTCTACTTTCGGCATAACTTCATTAACTACTTCATCATAGAGAATTACTCTATGGGATAAAATAGACACCTCAGCTAGAGACACAACTTCACAACCATAAGACTGTGAAAAAGAAGTGAGGCCAAAAGTAGACCGCGGTGATATATGATATTCCCACATAACGTTGTGTAGCTTGTCAACCAAGAGGTCTTTTAGATTGATCAATAATTCCCTTTAATTGTTGTATGATGATTCGATTGATAACCTTTGTAAGTTCATTTATCTCTAGGTGCGATACGATGTAAAAAGTTATTGAATACAATACAATTCACAGCATTCACATACATGTTTTCTGGAAAATGAGTTCCATTATCCGATACCAAGACCCTAAGGATCCCAAATTTGCAGACAATGTAGCACCAGAGGATATATATTACTTATTATTCTTGGACTCATAATATTGCTTCAATCTCTATCTACTTAAATAAGAGCTCTAACATTTAGTACTCAGAGCCTTGGAAACGCTCCCAAACATCGAAAGAGCAAGTTTTTAGTAGAGGCTTCATAGTTGCCCTCGGCACATGGTGCAAATTAGAATGAAACTGACATGCCGGGCAAGCTCGAACTAGGTCTATGCAATCTTGTGTCATTGTTGGCAAAAATATCCAGCCCGCATAACCTTTAACACAAATGTCTAATCAGCAGAGTGGTAACCATAGTCCGCATCAAGAACTTCATTCATCAAGGCATCAGCTTAGGCTCGAGACAAACAACGAAGGTATGGTCCACCATAATTTTTCTAATACAAACTATCATCCAAATAAATAAAATTTGTGTACATTTTCATTGTCATGCGTGCTTCGCCCTCATCGGTAGGAAATTACATGTAATAAAAAAAATACAATAACTTCCTTCCACAATGGTTCATTTAGTGTGTGTTCTGCACAAATTATATAATGTATAATCAGAATTTATAATTAGAATACAAAATCAAAATGTATAATTAGAATCTGCGTAGTGTTCTGTGTAAACATATAATAAAATGTAAAAGCATTCTGAAAAAATATTGTAATTGAAATGTAGAATTTTAATTGAGTTACATTGTACAAAATAATTATATCTCTTTCTTATAAATTTGAAATTATAATTCTATATTAAAATAATTTTTTTAATTACAAAATAAATTAATAATATTTTTTTATTTAAAAATCATATAATAAAAAGAAAACAAAAATATTGAATAAGATATTGTCGAATAAGAAACTCAACAAGTGATAATATAAATACCAAATTTTAGAAAAAAAAGAATTCATTATGATACAAACGATGAAAATTTGATTCGGAAAAAAATGTATATATATGAAAAATATAGTTAACAATGTAAGACGGTGCATCAAAATTTGTAAATTGTATAAAAGTCTCGAAGTTGATATAATGTGTGATTTTGGCTTCCATGTTTCAAAATTGCGTTGTTGATCCCCGAACTTCCAAAAACGTTTATATTGAATCATAATACTCATTAATTTTTTAAACGTCTAAATAGTTTATATTGATCAATTAACCTTGAAAAAAAATGAAATGACAATGTTTCTAAACTTTGAAAATTTTAAAAATAATGCATAAATTATCAAAACCACTTATACGAAAAACCACTACTATTTACTCGAGAGTCATTTTTAAACGGTTTTGAAACTTCATGGGGTTCTCATGCAAATTACAAACTTTGGGGACATCGCTTTTACATTATCTTAAACATTGGGGGCCAATGTCGTAATTTTCTCGTAAAAAATAATGAGTAGAATGCATAATGCATTTTCAAAATCAAGTCTGAACTTGATTATGCATTATAGTTAAAAAACCAGAATGTATTATGATTATAATTCATAATTAGAATTTAAAATGGATACTGTTCTGTTTCAAAAAAAAGATTATGCATTCTATAATGCATAATATGTTTTCATAATTTGTGCAGAACACAACCTTAGTAAGGCAAAGAACAAAAACAAGGTGTTTTTTGAGAGCTCTAGATTGACCACCTCAGAGGTTGAATTCTCCACAAGGTTGATAAATGACAGATAATGTATCATGGCCGAGATTCGCTAATCATATAAAAGTTACAGAAGAGTGGTAGATTTCGAAATACCATCTACGCGAGTATTTTCATCTCTCGGAATATAAGTGAGGAGAATATCTTTTGACTTTTCACTACCTCTTTCAACTTTTTCAGATATAAACTCATGCATTCATCTTTTGTGGTAAGGTTTCAAAAAACTTTTCCACATATAATCTCAAAATGAGCATGCAAGCGGATAATCCTGATCTCGACAACTAAATTGATACAAGAAATCAATGCCTCATACTCTTCGCATTATTAGTTCAGGGGACCAAAGATTACATCATACTTATGTTCCTCGTTAGACTTTATTTCCTTAAAATAAATTTCAAGACCTGCATTTAATATAGAAATTGAACCAGAAAAAAATAAATCCAAATATTTGTTGTGAAAAAACTCCATCGTCCGGAGAAGAAAAGAAATTTCGTTATCCAAGACCAGATCGAATTAATGCGATTAGAACAAAATGTAAATTAAGAAAAGTAGAAGACACAAGATTAAAAGTGGAAACCCAAAACCGGAAAACCACGTGAACGATAAACCTCAATCATGAACTCACTATTACAAGAAGAATAGGGTACAATATGTTACGCTTTTATTTGATTAATTCAGTTGTGTTCATGAATCTAACTATTTATAGAGTGCAGACTATGATCTAATCTAAGAAATATTCTACCGAATATTCTACAATATTCTCTTTCCATATCTTTGACTGCATCTTCCATATAACAATTTAATAAGATATATTTTCATATCTTCTTCCATATATGTAAGCAACATAATATATATCCATAATTTCTTCCATATATGTATCCAACATAATATATCTCTATATATTTTTCATATATTTAACTGATGAGAATCCTAAGACCGGGTACCCTGCAATAGGTAAGACCCAATAAAGATTAGGCCGACCCATGTAACAAAAGCGAACTTGCGCGGCCCAAAATCCCCAGCTTAGTACATTTGAGATAAACTGGTCTGATGTTTCACGATGGGACCGAAGATAGACTTGGCAAAATAGAACGGCGTTTGACAGGTGGCCCCACGGTTCGATCCAAACGTTTACAGCCCACGCGTTCCATACTTCGGACCTCCATATGTTTACCACGCCTCGGGCCAGATCACGCAGGCCATACTTCGGTCCCGGCCACGTTTTACATCGCGCGACAACAACCTTCAACAAACTTGTCAGAGGCAGTTACAGGGCTTGGATTACACACGCATCATCTCTATAAATACAGAACTTAACGACGGAATTAGCAGGACCTTTTGGACGCATAAGAACAAGCTGTTACTCTGCCGTAGTTCTTATAGCTTTCTATACCTCATCATCTTCATAAACTTCTATTGTATTTTTGTATTATGAACTGTTTGATTAGTAAACTGACTAAGAGCTTTTCCTACTCTTAGTTAAGTGGTTTTTTCTCCATTTCCCGAGGTTTTCCACTCTAAATTGCTTTGCCGAATTCTTCATTTACTTATTCTAATCATCTCCCCACCATAAACAAATTAAAACTGATTTCGTATTTTGACGAACCGGACGACTATTGGTACCCCTAAAAAGGGACCATCACATTAACCAACAAGATAAATCCCAATATCTTATTCTATATATTTCATAGATCAATTAAGGAAAAATATTTCCCCTTAGATAATCTTGAATCCCGATCCAAGTCTAACCCCAACCCTAACTTAACAGAAGTTATAAAATATTTCAACTTCCCCAAAACCAAAGTTTTGTTCTCCAATGACAATACGTTATCCTTTATAACAAACTCCCACTGCTCGGAAGCTTTCCCCACCCTCCATTGCCTAACCGTAGAAGGTAACGGTTCCCCTGTATTCCGATCCACCGTCTGATCGACCATAACTAGATTCGTTTATGATCGATCAACGTTCATATAACCAACTCCTCATTGGTTGATTTTCCTGAGGGCCTCTTCGACCGATCCAACTTAGTCGGTGTTCCACTTCCACTCGACAATGCCGTTTTTCCATCATCTTCACCCTTGTGTCGATTTCGAACGTATCCTCGTTTAGTCTTGTGTTTTGTGATACCAGTCGGTCCATTATGGTGTCAATCCCCAAATACATAGTTCGATACTTAACACCCCTAGCCACAATAATGAATCCCTTCAACACTTTGCAACATTAGCTTCCAAAATTCGTTCTATACCCCTTTGCGTCAAGCTAGCCGATCGAAATCAAATTCTTCTTCAGACCAATAATATACATTACAAACTCTAACAACCAATTGTAACCGTTGGAAGTGATCGGTATGTCTCCCCAACTGGTAATTTTCAGCGCTTTCCTTTCCGTCTAGTAGACTTTTCTATGATTTGCGCCTATTTTTATAGGATGAAATTAACAAATATATTTTAGAGTACTCCTGAGTCAAATATATTTTTATCGGATGAAATAATGATTCTCCTGAGTCAAATATCCATAACTCGATCGGACTCCTAATGCACACAACTAGTACATCGTCTGTCTCGCCAATCGACATCGATCCATCCCTTCTTTTCTCATTGCAATCTCGCTTCAAGTGCCCATTCTACCCGCAATTCCAAAATTTTTGTTCGCTACGTGACTTAGACTTTACCCGAGTCTTTCCCTTCGAACGATCATCCCGATCGTCATTGCCATCACGTCCTCCCTTACTCCATCGATAATTATACCGATCCGACTTTGTTTCCAAAGTAGCATGGTCATTTCAATCCTAGTTGGATCTCTGCACATCCTCATTGATCAACCGATCTTATTGTCTACTGATCACGTCGATCGTTGTCCCCCAACCCTTTGACAATGTTCCAAGTAAAAGGACGGCCAATTGATCACACTTGATTTCGTGCTCTATCGATGCAAGTTGTTCGGTAAGATTATTAAACTCGTTCAAGTGTTTGGAAAATGAACCACCTTCGGCCAGAAAAGAAATCTCGTTATCTGGGCCGGATCGAATTAATGCGATGAGAACAAAATGTAAATGAAAAAAAGTAGATGACACAAGATTTAACGTGGAAACTCAAATCGGGAAAACCATGTGACGGATAAATCTCAATCGTGAATTCACTATCACAAGAAGAATATGGTACAATATGTTACGCATTTGATTGATTCATTCAATTGTGTTCATGAGTTTCACTATTTCTAGAATACAAACTAGGATCTAATCTAGGAAATATTCTACAATATTCTCTTTCTATATCTTTGACATCATCTTCCATATATCTAGTTAATAAGATATATTTCTATCTTCTTCCATATAACTAAGCAGCAGAATATAATATATCAATATCTTCTTCCATATATGTAACAAGCAAAAAATATCTCTATATTTTTTTTTATATATGTAACAAACAACATATATCTTCATATATTCTTCCATATATGTAACCAACAAGATATAGATCAATATCTTATTCCATATATTTAATGGGTCAATTAATGAAAGATATTTCCCCTTCGATAATAATGAATACCGATCCAAGTCTAATCTGACCATTATCAAATAGACTCATCACAGTTGTCCGATCGGTATCCTTGATCGGTCAACGGGACCGATTAAACCGATCAACATCACTACTTCATGTTAGGTTTCCCCCAGTCGCTAATACCCGCCATCTAGCCTTTCGACTATCACCCGACCTCCATTCCTAACAATACTCTCCATCATCGTATACATCTAAACATATCATTTCAACTATGAAGTCCACTAAAACTTGCGACTTTAATGCTCACCACGACACATACTCAATTTGCAACTACCCCAATTAAATGTCTGAATCGACTCATTCTTGAGAAGCATCACCCTTTAACAATTTACTTGAGATTGGTTGATCGGTTAACACTACAATGTGATGCCCTTGAAAATAGTTTCTTAGTTTGCAAAAAGCAAATATCATAGCTAGGAAAAACATCTCAAAATCAGTATAACGACACTGAGCACCCCATAATCTCAAGGTCTCGATTCAAAGAATTGCAAAGCGGACGCGCTACCAATATAAGTTGCAACACCCAAAATTTCTTGCCAACTATGATTCTTGGAATCTTCTCACATTCCAGCCAAAACGGGTTATAAAATCTAAAAGTGTCTCTAGGAATTGTACGGCAGTGCACTCAATAAAGTGAAATATTTCACTGGTGCATTAAAAGTGCAAAGCCGAGTAGAATTGATACTTGAAGTTTTGATACAAGACAATTGATTACCTCGGTAACCGGTTCAACCACTAGAATGTTGAATCGTTTTAGGAGGTGGCGTAGATAAAACGCATGAATGCATTAGAGAGTTCATCAAGCTCACATTAATTTCTAGATTTAAGGTGTGAGCATGGGGTCCGTCGAACCCTGATATTGTGTGAGTCCTTCGTCAGCTAGAACCATTCCTTGGACTGCAAGGCTTCCATAGAGCGCAATACCTTTCCACTTCCATTAAAGGCTCAATCACCTTATCTAGACAAGCGGCAGTGAAATCAACCTCATATGTAGAGTTGTGATGAGTGTCATGCGTATGCTCACCATACACCCATCGTCGTTCGTAACTGAGGCCCAAGTTGGCCTCCAACTGATTCATCTTAGCGTCATGCTCAATCTTGTCATTCATTTGTCGAAACATCGACTTGATTAGATTTCCAATCCACTGCAGCGTTAACGTTTGTTGTCCACCTATTGTGATGGGTGGGATTCGAGGACTTTGGAATGTATTCGCCTCTTCATATTGACAGTTTAGTGAGCAACATTCCTTCTCAACCTTCTTTGTACATCTATTTCTTCTAGTTAGGCGAGTAACACACGCCTATGCTCTTCAAACTGAGAACTCATAAAGTCTAAGTGAGATGAATGTTTTTTTCGAGCCATTTGGCTTCTTCTCCCAAACTCGAAGCACCTTGATAAACATATGAGGCACATTGACTATAGGTGCCTTCCCGTATGAACTCTTGCTCAGAGGAGACTGGTTAGGTATCCGAATCGGAGGATGTTCCGAAAGTACTGATTGATAACCTGTAATATCTCGCCCCCATTATCTTCAGATGCACTTGGATTTGGTTCCATTTCCAATTCTTCATTATAACTTTCATCCTCTAAATTATGAATCATCATGATATCAAAGTACAACGGCAACTAAGGATGACAATATGGTGGATATGACATGGTTATACAAGTAACAGTTACCCACCCGCCTAACATAATGCTACATGTTCCCCACCCCGCCCTGCCCCCGCCACATTTTTTATTACCCACCCAATGCCCACTCGTATCTGCTATTGATTAACCATTAGATTAGTGGTTAAGCAACGATTTACAATTTTGATTTTTAAAAAAAAAATTGTAAAATATCAATCTTTAAATAAATTAATAAAAATCTTAAAACAACAATATAAAAATAAAAAACTCTTTCGATGACTATAATTTAAACTTTGTTGGTTTTATTATCAAGATCAATAATATAATTTTCTCCATCCTCTATGGTCGGACAACACTTTGTTTTACAAGTACCTAAAAGCAAATGTAAACAACAAATTATTATGTTAAAATATATTAACAATTGAAAATAATGAATCCATATAAATTTCTATAAATTATTCTTTTTCAAACATAATATTTTATGAAAACTTTCTATTATATATTCTATAATGAACTTTCAATATTATGCATCAGAAAAACTCATATCAAATTTAACATTAGCATTTTTTAAATTATTAAAAAAATGCAAGTAAATTTATAACAAGAGTTTTTATATTTAGTTAAGAACATTAATGTGACATGACGTACGAAAAATAAGATAAATAACAATATAAGTGGTCCACGAAATTCAATAGAATTAATTTTTAAACAAACTCTCAAAACCCAAACACATTGTTTGCCCTAAAACACATGAACTTGTCTTGCTTGCGTATCAGCAGATTATATTGTTTGTCAAAAAAAAACTGAAAACCGAAAACCTTATGGTCGAATGAATTTGAATTAATTTTGATATAAACACCTAAAAAATCGAAAAGAAAGGCAATAGGAAAACGAAAACAAGAAAATAAGATCTATATAACAAGAATTCTAACATTGAAAAAGATGTACATAATAATGGGCAAGAATCAAGTTGAAATCATTGAGAGGGAGTTTAAAAAACCAAAAACAATATAGAGAATTTGAAAAAGAAATAAGTTGGGTTGAATTAGTAATACCCAGGTCTTCGTTTTGTAATTAAGGCAATGATTTTAAAAATATTATATATATTTACTAAATACTGTTATTTAAATGGATAAACGAACGGGAAATGGGGCGGTTATGTATCAAATCACTACCCATCTCATTTAAGGTAAATATAGAAGTTTCTTTCCCGCCCGTTTCCATTACCCGTTTAATTATTTAAAAAACACTTTAAATATGGTAGGTATCTGTCGGGTAGCGGTGCAGATAATCCGAATTGCAATCCATAATGCGACTTAGCACATGAACTCTAAATGAGACTAAGTGTTGGTCCCCATGGACGGTACAAAACTCATCTTGTCAAATATTGTTTTATAAAATTGATGATTAGTCATTATTTTTTTATTTTTAGCTGTGTTAATTGGAATTATGTGTGACACAACCATATATGAAGTTTAACCACAATGTATGAGCTTATGTTCTGGGATAGCAAAGCTCTATCCAGGTTTCCACTATAATTAGGTGATGGTTACAATATAACTCATGATCACACATGTTAATGCATGAATTTATGACGACAGGTCAAAACCGGACGGTTGGGTGTGTTAAGTGACGATCGGAAAATTCCAAATATAGATGATCACATGTAGGATGCAAGGACTGATCGTCAATCACATAAGCCAATCGGTAGTCACATATGTCGATGGCCGCAGGTTTCAATCAACGCCTGGTCGACTAGCACGGTGGCTTTCCACTGTCAACACAGTCGGCAAAAATGTGCATAATGTCAACAATGGATGCGCCACCAATATTAGACTGCACCGCACGACTTTTTATCACTAAAAGTTATATTAACTATCTCAATGGACGGTTGATGAGACTGGAAGAGATATGATAAGATTTTGTAATTAAATATTTATCTCTGACCCCTACAAAATGGGCAAAAGAGATGAAGAGGGATAAGCTCTTAGACGTTCTGAGAAGTTCTACAAGTTGGCTTAAGACTACACCGGCGCCTATAGTTTGGGAATGAAACTTTTCTTTGTTCTTTGCCTTCTGTAACCCATCTTTCCTTAGTTATGTTTTTCTCATGGTATGATGCCCCGTGGGTTTTCCTTACGCTTCTCGGTTTTTCCACGTATAATTCTTCATGTTTTCTATTACGGCAACCGATTACCAGAGGTTCTCACATACCATTGTTATAATATTAAGGAGTATAGATCTTTACCCTTAACATTTGGCGCCGTCCGTGGGGGTTGAACTGGTAAACTCACTAAGAATTTTTACGTGCTAGTGCTATCTCTTTCGCATTACTCTCATAGAAAACCCAGAATCTATGGAGGATATGGAAGCTCAGAACCAGTAAGAATCAGATAACAACATTGCTGACAGAGAGGTGATTACCCTCAACCCGCAATCGCAATGGGAACTGATGGAGGAAATGGTTGGGGACCTTCAAACAGTCAATCATGGCCTCAGGGCAAAAATAAGTGGCTTAGCCACATGTTCGATATCTCCCGGAAGACAACCTGATCGAAGCAGGCGCAGAGGACGACCGCCCAGCACGACAGCCACAAAATGAGTCTATCCGACCAGGCATGTTTTGAGGAGTTAGGGGAAGACTTGACGCCATTAAAAGGTTTTGACTGGGTCTGGATGTTAACCGTCGACCAGCTTTCTTCCACGAGGTTGGTCGATCAACCCAGAAAAGATTTTCTATTGGATCTGGAGAATGCTTATCAGAATCCAATACGAACAACGAAGTTTCAACGCTGCTTCAACTGTGTTTGCATCCATTTTTCGAATGCATCATGAAGGTTGTGCCCGAACGCTCTTTCCGAGCTCCTGACGGAATGCCTACCTTCGCTGGTTCAGGTGACCCCCTTGATCATTTATCTGATTTTGAAATGCGGATGGGGACGGTCCGGGCCAGCGATGCCATCAGGTGCAAAATATTTGCAGCCACTCATAAAAAAGATGCAAATCGTGGGTCAAAAACCTGCCTTCGGGGTTTGTAAGTTCGTTTGAAGATTTCTTCATATTATTCACTCAACAATTTGCTCCCAACGTCGGTCTCCAAGCAGCAAGGCAGAATTGTACGCTCTCAAGTACATCCCTAGAAAAACCAATTTGAGATAGTTTATCGAAAAATTCAATCATGTAGCCAGAGGGATCAAGATGGATCCAAAGGAAAAGTATGATATTTTGCAGCATGTATTAGGACCGTGTGGGCTCTCGACCACTCTCATCAAAAATCCTCCCACATCATCGGGGCAGCTGACCCATAAAATCAATAAATACATAAAATTGGAAGAGACAATTGTGAGGTCCCCTCGGGGGTGCAAGAGAGAGGGCACCTTAGGCGATTCCCTACATCGGCTATAGACGGGGAACGATCGTATGTTAAGTATAATGATTCGTCTCCCATTGCACGAGGCTTTTTCCCTAGCAAAGTGGCAAGCGGAACGTTAGAACTGGAAAGTTAAGCGTGCTCACCCTGCAGCAATTCAGGGATGGGTGACCCACTGGGAAGTGTGGGGCTAGGGAAAAAGTAAAACCGTGAAGACTATGTGGGTGTCATTAGGGTCAGCCTAGTCCAAAGCGGACAATATCGTGCAATCGGAAAGACGGGTCGTTGCATTTGGTATCTGAGCAGGACCCGGGTTATAGTCGGTGTGTTGGGGCAAACCTCAGCGAGAACGCTGAGTCTATAAGGAGTAGTGAATGTGAGGTCCCCTCGGGGGTGCAAGA
The DNA here is from genome assembly GCA_009725065.1 of Utricularia reniformis. Taxonomy (NCBI): domain Eukaryota; kingdom Viridiplantae; phylum Streptophyta; class Magnoliopsida; order Lamiales; family Lentibulariaceae; genus Utricularia; species Utricularia reniformis. The sequence continues at coordinate 199,021 of RWGZ01001094.1, forward strand.
GAGAGGGCACCTTAGGCGAATCCCCACATCGGCTATAGACGGGGAACGATCGTATGTTAAGTATAATGATTCGTCTTCCATTGCACGAGGCCTTTTCCCTAGCAAAGTGGCAAGCGGAACGTTAGAACTGGAAAGTTAAGCGTGCTCACCCTGGAGCAATTCAGGGATGGGTGACCCACCGGGAAGTGTGGGGGCTAGGGAAAAAGTAAAACCGTGAGGACTAGGTGGGTGTCATTAGGGTCAGCCTAGTCTAAAGCGGACAATATCGTGCAAGCGGAAAGACGGGTCGTTACAACTATGGCTGCCCTTCATGGATAGAAAGAGCATGCTGCTGTAATGAAGCCTATTGAAAAGAAAATCCATCATTCCGACATAATATAGAGGGAAGTGAATTCGTGACGAATCCGGGGCACTGATATTATGAATCAAAGGGTATACTGTGAATTACACAAATCTACTAACCATTCAACAACCAAATGCAACATCTTGGGGAATCATATCAAGTAGCTGGTAAAAGAAGAAATCCTAGATTACAAAGGGGAAAAAGCCACTGAAAAAGATGCAGTTCAGGAACAGAGCAAAGGCGACCAAGTCGACGACCGTCGTTTTACCCCTTGACAGAGAAACGAAGAACGTAACGATCAGCCTCGGCAAAATTATCAGAATCAACAAAGGAACGATCGATTGAACCATCATGGTGCTCGACGTTGGCTACCGAACAGTCGTTACAACTATTATCGACAGAATAACCGGCAATCCCCTGCTCCTGAAGTTCTTCCATTCCGGCTCCAGAGAACGTCAATATAGAGAATGTCATTCCGTAGGGGATGATCTGATGTATCCTGAGATATTTGTGATCTTTGGAGGTGATCGTTGGGATGTTTCACAACAGAAGAGGAAACGTCATGCTAGGGAGTTATTGAATTCAAATCATGTCATGCCGATCGAAGGGGCTCGCAAACTGCCCAAGACTGATATCACTTTTGTTAACACTGATAAGAAATGTATTCCGAACCTCATCATAACTGTTGTTATTGCATATCGTAGGGTCCATCGGATTTTGGTCAACCAGTGGAGTTACTGTAACATCATTTCTAAAGGATTGGTCGACTCGATGGGTATAAGTGTTGCTAACATGTAGCCTGTGAAGATGACACTCTAGTCCTTCGACTAGTGGTCGGTTGTACCCATGAGAAAGATCGTTATGCCGACCATGCTTGGAATTTGGGAAAATTCACGGTCGAAAATGATGGATTATGTAGCCATGGACATCGATATGACATACAATGTAATTCTTGGTCGACTGGGGCTCAACGCTTTTGAGGCTATTCCTTCAACAGTCCACTTGAAACTGAAGTTTCCGACCACTGCTGGAGTCGTGGCAGTAAGTGTCGACTAGGCCTCTACTCGTTCATGTTATGTTTCTGCTTGTCGCTCCATGGTCGACGCTTTTGAGGATCTAAGGGAGCCGAGGGTAGCCATGGAGCCAGCAGGCTTCAAATGGAACTAATTCTTGAGAGTTTGGAAAAAACCACTCATATTGGTTTGGATCTTGTCCCAGCTTTTGAGAATGATTTGATTAAGCTGTTGCAGGACAACACATAAGTGTTTGCATGGAGCCTAAGGATCTTCGAGGGATAGACATGGCAGTAATGGAGCACTATATTAATATTCATCCTGATGCTTGATCTATAAGACCGAAATTACGACGTTTTCTCCACGAGTGATAGAAATTATTGGGCAGGAAACTGCAAAATTTGTGGCTGCTGGGTACGTGAAAGGAATCAAATACTATGTGTGGGTAGCCAACCCTATGATAGTATCGAATTCTGGAGGAAAGTTGTTGATGTGTGTCGATTACAAGGGGCTAGACAAATTATATGAATCAGATCTATACCCTCTTCCACACATTGATAGGCTAGTCGACGCTGTCGCCGGGAGCACAGTGATGAGCACCATGGATGCCTATTCTGGTTACCACAAAATTTTTCCCGCTCACTCGGATTAGAAAAAATCTTCTTTCGTTACACCAAGTGGCGTATTTTGCTATACCGCAATGCCTTTCGAGCTAAAGAACGTTGGGGCTACTTACCAGTATTTAGTTAATTTAATATTTAAAGACATGATAGAGAAAGAAATGGAAATATATGTGGATGACATGATTTTTATGTCTATGAATGATGACGACCATATTTCCTATTTTTTTAGGTTTTTTGAAGTCTGTCAAAAATACCAGCTAAAGCTCAACCCCTCGATGTGTTGCTTCGGCATTTGTAGTGGGAAATTCCTTGGAAATTATGTCTCTAAAAGAGGGATAGAGGCTAACCCAAAAAAGACGAAGACCATCATTGATATGACGCCACCGAGGATGAAAAAGGAGTTCCAGAGTTTGACCGATCAACTAGCCGCTCTAAACATATTAATTTCCAGGTCTGTCAATTGTGCCTTACCAGTTTTCATAGTCTTTCGACATAGCAATAAGCTAGAATGGGACGAGGAGTGTGAGCATACACTCGAAAATCTGTAGAATATTTTTCGAGCCCACCTCTGCTGGTACGTCCTTTAGTTGACGAACCTCTGGCCTTTATTTGGCAATCTCAATGGTCACGGTCAGTGCCGCTCTGGTGACAATCAATGATGGAGTGCACGGTATATTATGTAAGTCACTCTCCTTTCTGCCGAAACTCGGTATACGAACATCAAAAAATTCCTCTTGGCTCTAAAGAATGCTTCAGTCAAGCTGAAGCACTATTTTTAAGGTCGTCTTATTCAAGTTTTTACTTATCAACCTTTGAAAGCTATTTTATCTAAGTCCGATACCACAACAAGGCTAGCCAAATGGGTTATTCAACTCAATGCAATGAATTTGGAGTTTGTGTCTCGTAGAGCAATCGAATCACAAGTTTTGGCAGACTTTGTGGTAGTCTGGATATGTGTGTCGATGGATCCATGCAAGGTGGGGTTGGAGTTGGTGTTCAGTTTATCACTTCCAGGGGAGAGCATATACATGCAACGGTGAAACTTTCTTTCCTTTGTTCTAATAATGTTATAGAATACGAATCATTATTTGCAGAGGTATGACTAATATTGGCATTGGGGTGATGGTGACCAAACTTAGTAAGAGATTTTCCTTTCAGAAATTCAAGTATACACAATAAAGTAAAGTTTGGAACTCTAGAACTTTTTCCCCTAGTGTGTGTCTCTTCTCTTCTCTTCTTCCCCTTTTTTATAGGGAAGAAGACTAATATTTAATTTTGTCATAATCTTATCATCTCATGGAACTCTTAAAAGAAATTTTTTCTTTCTAAAAATCATGCAAGCGCCGCCTTGAATATGTGCAGTCTTTGTTGACTTCCAGCCGTCGGCAACCAACCATTCATGAAATTGGTTATCTTGGAAAGGATGACGATCTCCAATAGAAAGACCGACCGCTGCTTCCCTAGCTGCTACACCTTCGTCGTCCTCTAACCTACGATTGATTGTTCCTTCTTTTGCCTTCACCAAAAATTATGACAACCCTCACACATGTAAACCATACTTCACAAATGTCGACAAGTTATATTCATATCCGGTATTGAGCCCGTTGACAATCCGACCGATATTATCGATCCATGCATTAGCAGTGACCAATATACCAACAAATAGACATCTATTAGTACGGTAGAAGTTGGTGCCTTATATTAAAATGATTAAACCTCATAATTAAATGTAATTAGGTGTGTTAATTGGGTGATTAACCCGAAACTCAAATGCAAAACGCCCATTTTTTATAGTTTTCAGTGTAACAATTTTGAGTTTTAGGTAGTTTTGAATTAGATAAATTAAAACTCGATTTTTAAATTGGTTTGCTTTTGGTTATTTGAGTTTTGGGTTGACACGAATAACCCGAATATTATATATAATTTATATAAAATATTAAGTTGAACACACATTATTTCCATATTTACCATTCTCAATACTAATATACTCTATAATTTGCAATGAACATATTTGTTCTCATTTTATATCTACGTTTTTACTATAAAATATTTTTCTTTTGTTTTTATGTTATTTGTATAACTTTATTTTCTTTCTATCACTCGTCGTTTATGCAACTTATTCATTATTTTTGTTCCCTTTATTCGAGTCTATGTTATTGGTTTCAATAATGATATGCATTGTTTGAAGAAAATTGCATAATTATCCCACCAACGAGCTGTGTAAATAGCATTCCACCTAACTTATGAAATTACAATAATGACACCTAAAGTTATCAATACGATTTGTTTTTACCCCTAATATTCTAGGACCCGGTTTTCCGTAAATTAAAAATCGTTTGAAAACCTCTCACAAAGTATGCAAAGATCCGCTTGAAAATTATCCAAAATTGAGCCTTGATATTCGAGAATTGTGCATAAAATATTAAATATTATCGAGTTTATTAAAGTGACAATGATAAACAGTATTGGAAAATTGAGGTATCTTTATGTGTATTTAATTGAAATTTGAAAACTACATACATATATTTTTGTTAAAAAATGTATCATATTTGCAATTTCGTAACTTAGAAGGCATGTCATTTACACAGTCCGTAAGTTAGGGGGCGGTAGGCAAATGTCACCCGTTGAACATGTTTAAATATATTGACATTTCAATCATATTTTGCATTCATAGTTTATTATATTTTATGCTTTATAGTTTATAATATTTTAATATTATAAATTGAAATAAATATATCAAATATTTATGAGTATGATTTTATGATTATTAGACTTTTAAAAAAAATTAACTTGTATATTATGAAAATTTGTTTTTTTCCTTTTTAAAATTAAAATGAGTGGGTTTGTACGATTTGAATTCATATATTTTTGTTTAATTAGGTTTCGAGTTCACGGGAAAAAATGTATAGATATGAATTTGATTTTAGCTAATTATTTGTGATAGGATTTCATTCACGCAAAAGGCCCCTAAATATAATGGAGTACAGGACCAATTGTGTGTTTAAATATGTGCTTTATGAATGAATTTGCAGGGGATTTTGGATTAATAATCCATCCTATAAGAAAACAGTAGCTCATCTTTAAGCTTCTCTTCTTCATTTTCATCCTACAAATGACTACAAAATTACCATCTAAACCGAACATCAACATTGTATTAGTAGGGATGATCAATAGAAATAGAACAACAGTGGGAGAGATTGATCGACAGAACAACCCAATTACCCAACCAATTGGGAGTATAGTAAAATCTATAATAATCAGTTTGATCATCAGAATTACCAACAAGGGATACTATGAAGATTTTACTATAATTGAATGAGCCCACTAAGAGGAAGATTTACTGAGAAAGCCAAACACCTAACAAATGATTTTTTACACCGAAAAACCCAACACACCAACCTAACAATATATTCCAATAAAAGTTGCATATTTAAATATCTAGAATGGCTACAAGCGTGGGGAATGACAAAATAGATGAATGTTATACTGAGAAATCGCAAAATAAACAATCTCAACAAGGAATGCCTCTGAAACAAACATCCAGGAATGTTAATGATGATCCATTTGCTTTATCACAAAGATGGAGAGAAAGAAAAAAATAAAAACAGAAAAGCAACGCCCTTTCTTATTTACTAACATCTGATGTACATTAAAAGTATGAAGATATTAACTGTACAGACAACGGATCAAGTTTAACCACAAATCAAATACTGAAGATTGAGTTTGTAACCTTTTTCATTACAAGGGAGGCTGAGTAGTATCATCGTTGTTGTCGAGCTCATTCAAGTCAAAGAAGTTGAAACTCATCCCATCAGTGGAATTTGGATTAAAGCTTGAATCAGCATAAAACTTCATCTCATGGAACAGATTCAAATTGTCAACCAGCTTATGATAAATATTGCACCCGCAACACTGCAAGGAAAACAAATATATTATTATGAAAACATGTCGGTTTTGTTAAATTTATAGCGACATCCAAAATGAGGTGACACAAACTTGTTGAGCGACCTTGTCGAAAATTAGATCAAACAAATTATCAATGAGATTATCCCTCATACGTATATACTTTGATGAACTAAAATCACATTCAAAACCTGTTTTACTGGAGCATACATCTCAATTTTTTTAAAACAAACAAAAATATTAGGAACAAACACCACAAACTAACCAATATTGTCCAACAATGTCGCTCTGAAGAACATGTTAATAACGCTCTACTTCTAGATTTTGAGAAAACAATAAAAAACCATGAGTAAATCATACTTTGATGAATATAGATTATGGGATTGATAGCATAGAGACAATGGATGACCAAAAAAAAGAAGGGCACCTGAACAAAGACAGTGCCATCGGTATAGGCATGAGGATTGATGGCGCGGGTAGTTCGCTGGCCACAAACGTTGCAGGTAAATGCCACTCTCATTCGACGCCGTGGAGATCTTGTGAAGAGGTGCCATGGAAAGATTGAGGCCGTTTCTGCAAGAGAATCAGGTTGGGATCCAAGGGGGGTTGATGGACCTTCCATACCAGAACCAGTAGTCCATCCTCGAACACTTGCAGCGCTTAGAACAATCCCCATCGCAGCATCCTGCGAGAAGTTGAAAAACTATCGCTGCCATAAAATGATGCTTGAGAGCGATCGATATCAGGGTTTAACAAAATTCTATAAGCCCAATTTGGGATCATACGAGATAGGACTTGAAATAAAAAATAAGATAAAAATTAACACAAAATCTCGCCTTGGACAGAAAGCGATTCTTGGGTATAGGAAGAAGACTAAACTCGGAAGTATCAGAAGTGAGATCTGATTCGCTACAATTATCACCGTCTTCTGAACGGAAACACCAAAAATCGTTGAGTCCAACAACCAAACCATAAGTATGAGAAAATCGATATATCTAATTAAGAAACGGGAAAAATAACAGAAAACCTACTTTTCGCAGAAGTCGTGAGGCGGATAAATCGTCGGCATGGAGGGTCTTCGGACTTGGCAGGCGAGAAAACTGGAAGCGAAACCCCTCCAGCGGTGCGAAGGCGAAGGACATCCATTTTGTATGTGACTGTAAATGATAAACAAGCTTCCTTCTCTACCGTGAAAGATTTAGGTTCTATTATTCAAGGAAGACAGAAATTGCAACAAAGGAAAATCCAAAGCCATTGGAATCGCGGAATACATATTTTCCTCAAATTGTATACGAAAATAATAAATAACTTAATTAATTAAATTATTGAGGAAGACATTTGATGTGATGATGGACCAAAGTTGTAAGAATTCGAATTTTAGAACATTTCAAGCTATTATTAAGAAATATAAATTAGTTCAATACATGGACTTAGTTAAATCAAAGGAAAATACTTTCTTATTGATTAATTTTGGTGGTGGCAAAATGCTATTGGAAGAATAGAAACTTACCCAATCAAGCTACACGTATTCACTTGACTTCCTAAAAGATAAATATACACATAAAAGAGTTTTATAGGTTGAGAGAAGGGTTGAAACAGAAGCTAGAACTGCAAGAAAGAGCAACATCCCAAATTGAGCAAGATAGTGGACAGGTATAAGACACAAATAGAGGTATTAAACAAGAGAAATCAGGAAAAAACGAAAGGTAAGAGAGATGATTGAGAGAAGCATGTAGTTTAGCCAGCGTATGCATCATGTTACTGCTGTATGTTGTGAATTTTACTGAGACTGCTACGAATTTTGTATTGTGATGATTTTTATATGTTCTGAAAGCTACGTGTGTCTATTTTCAAGGAAAATTTACGTTGTTATAGAATGAAATCAGACCAGGAAGTTATGTTATGATTTTTAAGAACAATACAGTTTTACGGGAAAGCAGGACTGTCAAGTTCATGGTTTGATTTCGTATATTTCAAGAGCTCTGATAAAATTGCTTATACTTATCAATTTTTAGAACATTGAAATGGCTTTTAAATGAGTACTTTTATGTGATTTTTAGATGTCATTTAAGCTCTCAAAAAGGTAAATGTTTACAACATCGACAGACTGTTGTTATGGTTTCAAAACTGTATTTTTATGTCATGTATGTGATTATGTGTTTATGTGAAAATTCGAGAGTTTGTGAACGCACAACTCTGACAGCATGTTATTAAGAACATGGTTTCAGTTAAGATATGAGCTAACTAGTAGGAAAGATTTATTAGAATGTGGCCACATACGGAGTAAGCATGAGGTGAAGCCGACCCTCGGAAGTGTCGATAGATTGATCACACTTTCTGTTTATTTCTGAAGTTAGGAGGCTCATGTATCATGATTCTTAATTCTTGGTGATGCGTAAACCAAGGGTTAAGACAGGGCTAGGACGGTTATATGGCAACCACATGCACAGAAATAAAACAACAATCTACAATATTATGTGTTTATTATTATGTTGAATGTCATGAATTACATGTTTATATGATTTTATCGCATTGATATTATTCTTGCTTATCTCTCATTACTCTCATGACCTCTTAATGAACTAGTTTATACAGGTAGCGAAGACGAACGTAGAGTATTCGGCTGCCAAGATATTAAGTCGGTAGATGTATGAAGTCTTGTAAATAAAACTTAGTGTGTTTTATGTTGTGTGTAAAGTTAGGATATCATAATATGACTATGTAAATTAGATTTCACTGTATTTTAAAGAATGATATGTATTATAGTTTCAGGTAAGACCTTATGTTCTAATTTTTAGAACACGGCATCATGACATTTAATTAAGTAAATTAAATATAGTAAAATTAAGTTAATAAGATATATTGAATTACAAGGGCATGACAAAAGTATTGACATTTTATCATATCCTCATATCTCCAAAGTATTGACATTTTGCTTTTAATTTGAAAAACTTCAGATTTCAGATTTTATTATGAATAGAACATGAAAAATGAAATTATCAATACAAAATTTGGAAAAAATTTAATGACACTATTTAAAATGCATTATAATATATTTAATGCATTAATCAATGAGCAAAATACAACACCAACATAATACAATCCTCAAATGAACGAACATACACTAAAGTTCGTTCATTTGATAGATAACCTTTAAAAATCCCTTTTCTTTTTTGATAGATAATCTTTCACTATGATATTATTTTTTAGTAATATTTATTTTTTATTTCATTAATATATCCTATCGGACATTGAGTTTGTTTGGTTCGACGATAAAAAATGTGGTGAGGTGTGGTAAGATTATCAAATCGTGATTTGTTTATGATACACAAAACACAACCTTAATTACGATGTGATAATTGTTAAAAAATCACGATTTTATCACAGCTGTTCAAACCAACGTTGGTCTCATTGTGATTTTGGAAAAGACTAATTTATCTTTACTTCTATTAATTATAATATAATTATATTTATTATTTTTTATAAATAATAGTATATTAGTATTTTTACGTAAATTCATGTTGGATCCCACTTCAATTTTAAAAAGTTAAATCAAATAAACATATTATATGATAATATTTTTAAACATACATTCGTATTTCTAATACGAATGTATTAGATTCATGGTTCATTGAAAGAACTGTGGCAGGATTTCTTTTTAGTACTTTCCCCTTCAATTTCCTGACAGCAGAGAACCGCCGTTGTTGTTGGAAGCTTCTGCGGCAACTGCCCCAACTCCATAGTTACAATTCGACATTTGAATTCGTTGGTGTATATCATATGAGGAAGGTTTATGTGTAGAGGTTTTTTCGGAGGAGAGGAACAAAGGGGGATCGCGGTTTCGGTTTTGTAATTCTGAGTGGCGATGATAACACGATCTAATTTAGCGGAGCTGCTGAGGGAGTATCAGATTCGATCCAAGCATGACTGGGCCTCTGTTTCATTTTTCTCCTCCACCTCTAATTCATCTAATTCTAGGTATTTTGTTTCCTTTTGACGATACACTTTGATTGTTTGTTCATTTTCGATTGTGTCATTGATACAGTAATTTTTCTTTGGTTTTGGATTATTTGGAAATTGGGTGTTCGAAATGAAATCTTTTGAATTGGAATTACAGCTTCATGTCTCTTTGGTGTTGTGTTAATTTATTTATTAAACAACTCTTCTTGTGTTAGTAAGTGAAATTGAATATATGAACATCTATGAGATGCAGATCAGTGTTGCCATAAGTAGGAAAGTGATCATTGATTTGTTTGTCCATGGTGAAGAATTTAGATTGGCTTATATTCTAAATGAAAAATATTAGTTCCATAGTCATTGTTCTTTCTTTCCTCTATGTTACAATACTTTTTTCACTACGGTAAGATTACCAGTATAGTTGATTTGTTTCACATGGACAATATTGCGGTACTTGTGTTTTGTGTATACATCATAGCTTTTTCATTCACTAATCTTAAGATTCTAACATCTTTAGTGACTTCGTAATCCTTAAATCGCATAACTTCTGTTTGTATCTTGATTTTTCTTTTTCATTCAAGATAGAATTTTCTTAAATGAGGTTAGCAAAGTTATTTTCAAGTTCAATGAATAGGTTGCTTACCTAAGGGCATTGGATTAATCATCAATGGAGGCTTGTACGTGTTCATGCAGTAATAGTTATCTATTTTCCGTCTTTCTTTGATCATATGTAACTGCTGTTGGGTAGACAATGAGGTTATCTTCTTGTACATTATGCTGCTGAGAATATTGGAGCTAACAACATTACATTAGATGGAAACCTTTGAATCTCGTATTGCATGTCTCATTCTTTTGATACGTATAAATAAATTTATTGGGAGTTATCATCGGTAATTGGGGTTACCTAAACTTATGTTCTTGCATACCTCTCAAGATCACATTGACATGTTTATAAATATTGAACAATTTGTAAATAACATGAGTTCTGAATGCCGTGTCGCTGTTCTTTCCTCTCGATATACATTGTTCTCATATTTCCTCTGGTTTTCACAGGGTTGATGTTGTGATATTTGTTATATGGGAACTTATCATCCTCGCACTGGTTGTTTTTGCTGCGGTATCGTTCTACATGAGGCATCTGAGGCTTGCCATGTTTTTATTATGCACTGCTCTTCTACTACTTGTATGCATGAGAGTCACAAAGCAGGTGAGATTGGCTAGGAAGAAGAAACGAAGGATGCTTCTTCCGCTCTCAATGTAGAAATGTCACTATTCAATTCAAGCAATTGGATTAGAGAGAACCAACTTTTGAATTTGGAACAAGTTAATATTTTATGGAGTATTAAAAAAAATCAAGGGAATCTGATTCGTTTGAATTGTACAATACGTGAATTTGTAACTTCAATCTTCGTGTCTTTGACTTTGTTGGCATCGAATTCTTGTTGTTAATTGCTAAGTTACTTTCATATAGAGGTTTTAATCTTGGGAATGTGTGCAATTATGAATTAGGAACAAAAAGAACACAAGAATTTTAATGTGGAAAACATAAATCGGGTAAAAAACCACGTGACCAACAGTATGATCAATTTCACTATTGGAAGAATTACAACTAAATTCTCTGAACTCAAATGAATGAGATTCGTAATACACCTTATGAATTACATGACCACTATTTGTAGGGAGGAGTTTGTAGTAATATTAGAAAATCTTATAATATTCGCTTTATTCTGTTATTAAATATTTGAAAAATCTCCAACAAATTTCACAATATTCTCTAACTAAATCTCTGATTGATTTTCATATCCCGATTAAAATCTCAACTTCCTCAACCGCCTTGAATGAGCACTCAATACCTATCAGTCAAATATATCTCTAATCATAAGTTAAATGCGCACTCGGTTCATCAACTCTAATCAATCATAAATACCGATCTCCACACTCAATAATCACCAACTTGAAGGTCGATGATGCATTTTTACATAGTTCTCGTTCGGACATCACTAGGTCTCCAATCATCGAGGTAGTGCCCGATCGACCTAGAAGATCTCCACTCACTAGTTACTTGGTGAGTCCTATAAGATCAACACATAGCTCTAGCTTTGCCACAGTAACCCGTTCGTCAACATATCAGCCAAATTTTCCGTTTCCTTGATCTTCATCAACTGAAGCACCTTCCTCTTGAATGGAATACAATATTCTTTGCCAAGCTAACGACACTTTGACTATCACTGTACAAAGTCCATCGATCGGTCACCTTACCGATCTCTATCAAGAAGTTCTGGAGTTACACCATCTCTCTTCCTACATAAAAAATTGCAACATACTCTGTCTCGATCAACGAGAGTGAGGCACATCTTTGCAACTTCGACATCCAGCTAACAGTTTTACAGTCAACCGTAAATACATACCCTGATGTACTTTTCTGATCGTCTAGGTCTCCTCCGAGGTCGGCATCCACGTACAATTTCACCTCTATCGGTCCTCTGCTAAAACATAGCTCTCGTTTTGACATGGTAATAGCCAGAAAAAAGGTATGATGGAACAATAGTAGGTAATATAGTGGTAAAGTTTAGACAATGAATAACGAGGGATAAGGGAATGAAAGAACGAAAAAGAAAACGAAAAGATAAAAAAGTAAAGCAAAAGATAAATGAAGGGTCAAAATGTGAATTAGCGAAGTTAAAATGTGTATAAATAGGGGTGGGAAGGCCCAAAACCAAGTTAATTATCACTAAGCCACGAAAATCCGGAAATTATCGCGGAAGAACGAAATTGTTGCGGATTTTGGGAGAGCAAATAATGTCGCAGATTTTGTGTAAAGAGCAAATTGTCGCGGAATTTTGAAGATAGCAAAATTGTCGCAGAAAAACCTAAACCACAAAATTGTCGAGGAAAACCTAAACCACAAAATTATCGCGGAAATTGTGAAGGCCAAAATTATCGCGGATTTGCCCCTTAACCTCATTTTATCACGGATTTCGAGGATTTGAGTAATTTATCACAGAAATATCAAATTTGGGGTGTTTTCGTCGCGTCTCAATGTCGGATCGTAAGAGAGAAAGGATACGTAGGGTCTACGGTAACCACACAGTCAATAATGAGATAATAACATCGGAAATCATGTACTAAGATATGTTACGAAATGCAGGGAAGCACGATGGGGTTGTAACGAGCGAAAACAACAGATAAGCGGAGTGAACACAATGTAGTAAAGGAAGGTTCTGGCTTAGAGAAACGGGAAAGGTTAGTAAGAAAGAAAGTAAAAGACACGAATGAATGAGGCAAATGTTAATAAGACTCGGGGTGAGGAAGGATGGACCATCCGACCAAACCCGACATCGTGCTTAGTACACGATCCGCCAAAGGAAGGGCATGCCTGATGAAGGTAACGATAAGTTCCAAAAATGGAAAGATACGTATGAAAAGGGGGAACAGATCTGGGTGGAAAAAGGGGTAGCGCCTAAGTACTCACCCGGGGAAGGAAGTATATGGCCCGTCGAGTCAACCAACAGCTAACGGTTGGCTTGGGCGGGACATGTACCGAGCATGTTACTCTCGGCAACAGTAAAGTTAAAAGACTAAGAAGAAGAAAACAAGAAAACGATTAAAAGAAACGACTTACGCGTGTGTGTATGATTTATTTAAGAAATGAAAAGATAAGTATATCGTGTGTGAAATTTCCTTTAATAGATTGTGACCGCTTTACAGATTTTGTAGGTGACGCGGACGAGGTATGAGAAGGGCATGGGAAGGAGGTCATTGGTTGTCCGGTGATAGAGTCCGGTCTTTTGAGAATACTCTAAATTATGTTGCTAGACTTTAATGTTTTTGAATTATGTTTTAAGTTTACGTTCGAACGTTTTGTTTTATTTAGCACATTTTTACCAAATCAGCTAGACCCAAATTAGGGTCGTTACAAATGGTATCAGAGCATAACATTGCTACCAAACTGGTAGTGGTGCGGTCCTACGTAGAAAGGTGTAGGAAACTCATAGGAGGACAACCGACCATAGGAAGGGATGAACATAGAATGTAGCATATGACATGAGTAGGTATAGACATAACAAAAGCTTAATGTAGGAATGACTCCTAGAACGAGAGCGAATGGAAACCGAGAGGAGGATAGCAATGCATCAGAATATGCACCGGCGACAGGAACCCCCGTTGCGGATTCATCGACGCCCCTCACGTTTAGCCAAGAGAGTCTCAGGGATCTGTTCCAAACTATGGCGAGTTCCCTAGTTAGCACAATAAGACTGAGACATAAAGAGAGGGGAACTCCGTGATGATGGAACAAGTGTCAAGGCCCGAAAAGGGTAGAATGTACTACAACGAGGCTTTAAAGAAGGCTGGAATGAACAGTTTCACGGGAGATAAGATGGGGGACGCGGAGGCGTGGATTATTCGCTTGGAAGAGAAGTTTGAACTAATCGAAGCCCCAGAGGAACTTAGGGCATGACTGACCCCACTATGGTTCGACGATAGTACTTCCCGATGGTGGGGAAGCATGTTGGCATCACTGTTGAAGGATGGACCCATCTCTTGGGAGATGTTTAAGAATGTGTTTTTGGATTATTACGTACCAAAAGGGCTTAAGAAGGACAAGAGGGCCGAGTTCAACAAACTGACTCAAGGGAATCGCCCCGTAATGGAGTATATGCATGAATTCATAGAATTGGGTAGGTATGCCCCCGAGATTATGGGGAGTAAATAAGAAAAGATGCACCGTTTTACATAAAGGCTCAATGAAAGGGTGAAACTGACTTTGTATGGCCGCGACGATGAAGAATTTTCAAGTTTAGTGGCAGCAGCAGTCCGTGTGGATGGAGGAATGCAAAGAATGGATAAGGAACGCACCAGGAGTTCCACGAGGAATGAAGTTCAGGGACAGGGAGAATGAAAAGGAAAGGTCACTACAGAGAGTTTCGGGTCTGCACAAGGACCCCCGATTAGGCCTGCGTGCGCCAAATGCGGGAAAAACCATTTTGGAGAATGCCGGGCAAGATCCAACAGTTGTTTCAAGTGTGACTAGGAAGGACACTTTGCTCGAGAATGCACAAAGAAGAGAAAGATCGAAACTGGGGTTACCGAAAGCAAGGAAAAAGAAAGGATCACTGGAAATGCTCAAGTGTTCGCTATAAACAAGGAACAGGCCTCGGAGGCCGAAGACGTCATGGCAGGTACACTACTTATTAATGGCTTTACATCTTTCGTATTATTTGATTGTGGGGCGACACATTCGTTTGTGTAGGAGAAGTTAGCGAAATGGTTTGGGGTAATGGGAAGTAAGGCTAAAATCAAAGTAAAAACACCAGGATCCGAAGCCATGGAGGCAAACAGAATCTATAAGGGATGCGCGGTGGAAGTGGATACGGTGCGAACAGAGGCAGACTTGATTGAGTTGGGGGATATGAGATTCGATGCTATACTGGGAATGGATTGTTTATCTAAGTATGATGCGCAAGTGAAATGTCGAGAACGTACGATCACTTTTAGTACGACGCAGGAAGGGAAAAGAGACATGGTCGGAAAACCGACTATGGGTGAGGATGGAGAGTATAGTGATCGGTCGAATTGACTAGCATTTGTCACAACTGAGAAGGAAGGGACACCATTGGAGTCAGTTCCAGTAATTTGCGAATACAGTGACGTGTTTCCCGACGAGATACCGAGTCAACCACCTAAGAGAGAAGTGGAAATGGAAATAGAACTGCTCCCCGGAACACAACCAATCTCCAAGGCTCCATACCGAATGGCACCAAGAGAGATGCAGGAACTGAAACAATAGATTGAGTCGCTATTAGAAAAAGAATTTCTTAGGCCAAGCAACTCTCCTTGGGGAGCACCGGTGTTATTTGTTAGAAAGAAAAGCGGCGAGCTAAGACTGTGTTACGATTACCGGGAGTTAAAAAAGGTCACAATAAAGAATAAGTATTCGTTACCCAGGATCGACGACTTATTTGATCAGTTACAAGGCGCGGAGGTGTTCTCAAAGTTGGACTTGAGGTCAGGGTATCATCAGGTCCGAGTGAGGGAAGGGGACATACCAAAAACAACCATTCGAACGAGATACGACCATTACGAATGTACGGTCGTACCATTTGGACTGACTAATACCCAGAGATCTTCATAGATTTGATGAATCGGGTATTTCGCCAGTACCTAGACAAGTTCATAGTGGTATTCATTGACGATATCCTAGTTTACTCTCGCAACCGGGAGGAACACGAGCGACATCTGAGAATAGTATTACAGATTCTCTTACAAAAGAAGTTGTATGCCAAGTATAACAAGTGTGAATTTTGGACGGACAGCATAGCTTTTCTAGGACATGTGATATGAGCAAGAGGGGTGACGGTAGATCCAACGAAGATAGAAGCAATGATGAATTGGCCAAGACCGACAAACTCTCAGGAAGTGAGGAGTTTCTTAGGATTAGCCGGGTACTATCGGAAATTTATCGAGGGGTTTGCAAGGATTGCCAAGACGCTGTCAAACTTGACCCGTAAAAGAAACGAGGTATACGTTGGATGAGAAGTGTGAAGAGAGTTTCGAATGTCTCAAAACGAAGTTGACATATGCACCAATACTGGTATTACCCACACCAGGACACGAGTTCACGGTATACAGCGACGCCTCGAAGGAAGGACTCGGGTGCGTACTGATGCAAGGTGGGAAGGTCATAGCAGACGCATCCCGCCAACTGAAGATACACGAGTTGAACTATCCGACCCACGGTTTGGAACTAGCCGCGGTGGTATTTGCACTCAGGATTTGGAGACATTATCTGTATGGTGTGAAGTGCGAGATATTCACCGACCACAAGAGTTTGAAGTACCTAATCACCCAGAGGGAGCTTAACATGAGACAACGGAGATGGTTAGAACTGATAAAAGATTAAGACCTGAACATTCAGTACCACCCTGGATAAGCGAACCAAGTAGCCGATGCACTTAGCAGGAAAACCCATGGCGTATTAGCAAACACATTGTTAAAAGAAATGGAGAACCTACAAATTGGAAGTTGTAGAGTCGACCACAGTCATATTAGAGACTGTTACCGAAAAGTCAGGGATACTATAGGAAGTACTGGAGGCCCAGATATAAGACCCCGAGAAACCTGTAACACGAAAAGAGGGAGCCGGAAGCGATAAATCAGAGATAAACAAAGGAAGTGATGGGCTAATCAGAATGAATGAACGGGTATGGGTACCAAACAGACCAGAGTTAAGAAAGAAGATTATGGCAGAGGCACACAGTTCGGCCTTCTCAGTTCACCCAGCAAGTACTAAGATGTATTGGGAACCTAAAAACGCACTCGTGGTAGAATGGAATGAAAAATGAGATTGCAAACTTTGTGGCCAAATGCGGAAATTGTCAACGAGTTAAGGCCAAACACCAACGTCCAGGGGGCGAGCTACAACTCTTGGAGATTCCAGAGTGGAAATGGGATAGCATCGGCATGGACTTCGTGGTAGGATTACCCAAGAGCCCACGAAAGAACGACTTAATATGGGTAGTGGTTGACCGCCTAACAAAGGAGACTCATTTCTTAGCAGTCAAGACAACATACTGAGTAGACATACAAGCCAAAATATATGTGGATAACATAGTCAAGTTACATGGAGTTCGAGTAAATATTGTGTCAGACCGGGATCCGAGGTGCACGTCTAGATTTTGGCAAAGTTTACAGAAATCACTCGGAACTCAGTTAAGCATGAGCACAGCCTACCACCCACAGACGGATGGTTAGACCGAGAGAACGAACCAAATTATGGAGGATATGTTACGGGCATGCGTGTTGGAGTTTAAGGGAGGTTGGGAATATTTCCTACCACTGGTAGAATTTGCATATAATAAAAGTTTTCAGAGCAGTATTGACATGGTCTCATATGAGGCACTGTAAGGGAGGAAGTGTCGTACACCTCTATGCTGGGATGAGGTGGGAGAGAGAAAGACCACGCGAACAGAATTGGTAGAAGTCACTGTTGAATAGGTGGCCGTGGTACGAAAGAACATTATGGAGGCACACGATCGATACAAAAGTTGGGCAGACACGAAAAGGAGACCCCTGGAGCTAAAAGTTGGGGATCACGCTTATCTGAAGATATCACCGATGAAGGGGGTACTAAGGACGACAAGGACAGGGAAGCTGAGTCCTCGGTACATCGGACCATACGAGGTGGATCGAAGAATCGGAAACCTAGCATACCAGCTGAAGCTTCCGGAAGAGATGAGGGGGATGCACAACGTTTTCCACTTATCCCAACTGAGGAGGAGTGTAACTGAAGGAATCCAAGAATGTGTGGGGGAACCCATAGAGATAACCCCGGAATTGACATACGAGGAAGTTCCAGCGAAAATCCTAGGCAGAGAGGAAAGAAAACTCAGAAACAAACTAATCTCCATGGTGAAAGTACAATGGTCTAATCGGGAGAAAGGGAAGCTACATGGGAAACGGAACGAGAGATTAGACAGAGAACGCCAGAATTAATAGAAGATTGGTACGCACGAGTTTCGGGACTAAACTCAAATTAAGTATGATTAGGGAATATAGCCAGGAAAAATGATGTAATAGCCAGGAAAAATTGATGGAATATAGAATTAATAGAAGATTGATGTAATAGCCAGGAAAAAGGTATGATGGAACATTAGTAGGGAATATAGTGGTAAAGTCTAGACAAGGAATAACGAGGGATACGTGAATGAAAGAACGAAAAAGGAAACGACAAGATAGAAAAGTAAAGCAAAAGATAAAGAAGGGGTCAAAATAAAAAGAATGAGGGGTCAAAATGTGAATTAGAGAAGTTTAAATGTCTATAAATAGGGGTGGGAATGCCCAAAACCAAGTTAATTATCACTAAGCCACGAAAATCCGGAAATTATCATGGAAGAACGAAATTGTCGCGGATTTTGGGAGAGCAAATATTGTTGCGGATTTTGTGTAAAGAGCAAATTGTCGCGGAATTTTGAAGAGAGCAAATTGTCACGGAAAAACCTAAACCACAAAATTGTTGCGGAAAACCTAAACCACAAAATTATCGCGGAAATTGTGAAGACCAAAATTATCGCAGATTTGCCCCTTAACCTCATTTTATCGTGGATTTCGAGGATTTGAGTAATTTATCGCGGAAATATCAAATTTGAGGTGTTTTCGTCGCGTCTCAACGCCGGATCATGAGAGAGAAAGGATACGTAGGGTCTACGGTAACCACACAGTCAATAATGAGATAATAACATCGGAAATCGGGTACTAAGATATGTTACGAAATGTAGGGAAGCACGAAGGGGATGTAACGAGCGAAAACAACAGGTAAGCGGAGTGAAAACAATGTAGTAATGGAAGGTTCCGACTTAGGGAAACGGGAAGGGTTAGTAAGAAAGAAAGTAAAAGACACGAATGAATGAGGCAAATGTTAATAAGATTCGGGGTGAGGAAGGATGGACCGTCCGATCGAACCATGCATCGTGCTTAGTACACGATCCGCCAAAGGAAGGGCATGCATGATGAAGGGAACGATAAGTTCCAAAAATGGAAAGATACGTACGAAAAGGGGGAACGGATCCGGGTGGAAAAAGGGGTAGCGCCTAAGTACTCACCCGGGGAAGGAAGCATATGGCCCGTCGAGTCAACCAACAGCTAACGTTGGCTTGGGGGGGACATGTACCTAGCATGTTACTCTCGGCAACAGTAAAGTTAAAAGACTAAGAAGAAGAAAACAAGAAAACGATTAAAAGAAACGACTTACGCGTGTGTGTATGATTTATTTAAGAAATGAAAAGATAAGTATACCATTTGTGAAGTTTCCTTTAATAGATTGTGACCGCTTTACAGATTTTGTAGGTGACGCTGACGAGGTATGAGAAAAGCATGGGAAGGAGGTCGTCGGTTGCCTGGTGATAGAGTCCGGTCTTTTGAGAATACTCTAAATTATGTTGCTAGACTTTAATGTTTTTGAATTATGTTTTAAGTTTACATTCGAACGTTTCGTTTTATTTAGCACGTTTTTACAAAATCAGCTAGACCCAAATTAGGGTCGTTACAGACACAGTAACCCGTTCGTCAACATATCCACCGGATTTTCCGTTTCCTTGATCCTCATCAATTGAAGCACCTTCCTCTTGAATGGAATACCGTATTCTTTGCCAAGCTAATGACACTATGACTATCACTGTACAAAGTCCATCGATCGGTCCCCTTAACGATCTCCATCAAGAAGTTATGGAGTTACACCATCTCTCTTCCTACATCAAAAATTGCAGCATACTCTGTCTCGGTCGACGAGAGTGAGACACATCTTTGCAACTTCGACTTCCAGCTAACAGTTTTACCGTCGACCGTAAATACATACCCTGATGTACTTTTCTGATCGTCCAGGTCTCCTCCGAGGTCAGCATCCACGTACAATCTCACCTCTATTGGTCCTCTGCGAAAACATAGCTATCGTTTTGATGTCCCATTAAAGTATCGTAGCAACCATAACAGTACTTCACAATGTTCCACATGAACTTGCTCACGACTCCCACTCCATGGGGTATGTCTGGCATCGTACAAACCATGGCATACATCAAACTTCCAATCGTCGAAGAGTAAAGCATATCCTTCATCTCTTCAATATCCTGATCGATCATTTGAGAGTTTCAGGTGTGCTCCCAAAGGTGTCTTCGTCATTTTCAAGTTTCCTACTTGACACCGATCAACCACTTTTTGAATATATTTCTCTTGGGACAAGGTAAATGTTCCCTTATATCGATCCCTTCAGATTCTCATCCCGAGTATCTGTTTTACCGGTCCAAAGTCTTTCATATCGAATGCATCAGACAAATCCAGCTTTACTTGTTTGATCTCTTTCAAATCAGCGACTGCGTTTATCAAGTCATGGACATTCAATAGAAGGATTACTTGTGCATCTTTGCTTGTTCGGAGATAACAAGAGTTGTATGTCTCACATCTTTTAAAAACTCGTTCAGTCATTATGGAATCAAACTTGAAATACAACTCCCGAGGAGCTTGATTTAGCATACAAGCTCTTTTCTAATTTGTATACAATTTTCTTCTTACTATACACCTCAAAACGCTCGGGTTGTACCATGTAAACATTTTCCTCCAAGTCCCCATGTAGAAAATCTGTCTTTACATCCATGTGAAAATTATAAGAACCCGCAATAAAAAAAATCACCATGATGGTCGTAGAGTCCCTTCTTCTCAAGAAATCATTTCACCACAAGTCTTGTTTTGTATCGTTTGGACCCATCGACCTCATCCTTGACTGTAAAGACCCATTTATTCAATAAAGCCCGATGTCACTCTGGTAGTTTAGTCAAGACCCAAGTCTTGTTTTTCATCACGGACTTCAATCATCCTTCATAGCAAGCTACGACTTTTCCTTCTACCGAGACTCAATAGCCTCTCGGAAACTCTCATGCTCACCATTGTCAGTGAACAATACGTAAAACATTGAAGGATAATATTGGATCGACTCTCTGCTCTCCCATGTTGACCTTCTCAACTCTAGAGTGACTTGGTTGGCTTCATCAATAGTCGACTGGTCTTCATTTTCCTAATCGACATTCATCTGATCTTCATCCTCATCGGCAGTATCTTCGTCATTTATGATGTCGATCAACTCCTCTAATCGATTCACAGATTCATCGCTCTCACTTCTCCTACTTAAGTGTTCGACAAGCTACTCATTAGACTTCCTAATAGTGTCATTGTAGAGTTGGTTCTCATTAAAGGTTACATCGACAGACCTTATTATTTTCTTACATTTAACCAAAAGCAGTAACCAAAATAATTTATTCCATAACCAACGAAGATATTCTTAACAACTTTCGCATCAAGTTTGTCTCATGCCTTAACAACTCTCTTTCCAAGAACACAGTCTTCACAAAATCCGACTTCCCCGGAGTCAAACATAGGCAATAACCTTTCTTGGTCATGATCTACATGCCTTTCTCACTCATGTGTCCTAGCCGATCCTACCACATATTCAGCTGTCTTGTTCGGTCCTTTGTCATTGCCAATGCCGACTGGTCTCTCATGGTGCCGATCGGTCCCTCTAGTTACAACTTACTAGCCTTGATTCCATTTGCGACAACCAAAGCCCCTTTGGTCACTTTCCACTGACCGCCCATAGTGACTTTCGATATACTTTAGAATTAATTTTACATACCGAGATTAAATTCTTGTTGAGCCCATGAATGTACATGACATCCTCCAATGTCTTCGAGTACCAGTTGGAGGATCTTATTGGTATATCACCCCGACCGGTGATTTCAAGGGATTTCCCATCAGGCAGATAAATCTTTCTGTGGTTTCTTGCCTTAAAATATTTAAATAAATCACGATTGAATGAAGAGTAGAAAGATGCACCTGAGTCAACTACGCAGGACTCCACCGGACTCTTAACAGCGAGTACGGTTGCCTCATCTGAATCAACCACCATCGAGGTTGATTTCTCTTCCTTCTTGGGCTCTTTGCAATCCCCTCGGAAATGACAATTTTTTCCACAATTCCAGCATTCTACCTCCGCTCAAGGGCTCGACTTCCTTCTCATTTGGTTCCTTGAATGACCACAACCCTCGTCATTCTTTTCTCTTCGTTACTCTTCCGACCGCGGGAAGAGTCTACAACCACTGCATTATTTTTTGCCTTCCCTTTATGCTTTTGTCTAAATTGTTCACTAAAGAGTCGAGCGCGTACATCATGAAATTTATGTTTCTCATGTTTATTATTGATTATATCAACTATGGTCGACCAGCTTTTGGGTATGATACCAAGAACAACAACAGCCTACGTATTGTCATCCATGACGTATCCAACCAGCGACAACTGGTTGACAAGGTTGCAGAAATGGTTCAGATGTTCGGAAACCGTGACATCCTCCATCATCATCATTGTATACAACTGCCGTGTAAAGATCACGTTATTCGTCTATGATTGCCGCTCGTACATATTGGACATCGTCTTCATCATATCGTACGTAATCGTCTATTTGTGGAAGTTGAATGCCACATTCTTCGACAATGATAGTTGAACGATGACCCATGCTTTGCGATCAATTTTCTGCGAGTCTACATCGTCCATCTTTGTCGGCATTTTTTCTTATAATGTTTCCCCTAAATCATTCCGATAGAGGGTATTACAGATTTGCATTTTCAATTAGGCGAAATCAGATCCGCTAAACATTCTTTGACCTTCCGTATCGTCACCAATTACAGATTGCACCGCTTTAGCCCATAACCACCACCAATTGTTGGGAATGCGTGCAAATCAATTATGAATTAAAAATCGAAAATTGAGAAAAGCAAAAAAAAGGACACAAGAATTTTAACGTGGAAACCCAAAGAGGGTAAAAAACCACGTGACCAACGGGACGGTCAAATTCATATTGGAAGGATTACAACTAAGTTCTCTCTGAAGAACCACAATGAATCATATTCGAAGTACAACTTATGAATTACATACTCTATTTATAGTGATGAGTTTGTGTTAATAATAGAAATCTTATAAAAGATTTCCCAATATTTGATTCTGTTACTAGATATTTAAAAGATCTCCAACAAATCTTCACAATATTCTCTAAATGAATCTCTTATTGATTTTTAAATCCCCGTGAAAATCTTAACTTTTTCAACCGCCTTGACTAAATACTTAATACCATTTGTCAAATATATCCTTAATCACAAGTTTCATACGGACCAGATTCATCAACACCGATCTCCACACTCAACATTCAATTGGTTTCGTGCATAAATCGAGTAATCCAATTCAACTCGTTCATTTGGATCGGATTTAAATTGCAATATTTAGAGATTTTAGTTGGATACAAAGTAAAAAACAATGATCCATTTCATATTTGAATTATCTTGCTAAATATAATCCAACTCATTTAATCCACGGAGAATTTCTCAAATAAGCATTATTCAAATTGAAAATTACCAAACTAAACATTCTTTTAAAACTATTACACAACTAAGCATCTTGCATTATTTTATCAATATTTTTTATAATTATTTATTTTTTTAATATGTTAATAAACAATAAATTGTTTAAGGACTTAGATGTAAATTTTTGAAAATATTACACAAGTAAAAATATTTTGTATCTACACAAATATATGCATGATTCCGATTGAACCTGCTCGATTATGTGGGCTTGAGTTAATTTAATTGAGTTTGAGTCGTGTAATGGTTCGAGAAATTAAAACAATTATATCTTCTTTATAAATATATCGGGGGAGTTGATCGACATCACAAATTACGAAGATACTAACAATGAGGATGAAGATCGGATGAATACAGATCAGAAAAATAAAGACTAGACGACTATTAACGAAATCGACAAAGTCACTCAAGAGTTGAGAAGGTCAACGCGGTAGAGGAGAGAGCCAATCTGTTACTCTCCTTCAATGGTTCACGTAGAGTTTACTGACAATGGCAAGCCTGAAAGTTTCCGAGAGACTATTGAGTCTCGCGAGAAGAAAAACTAGGAGCTTGGTATGAAGGACTCTTGAAGTGCATGATGTAAAACAAAATATGCGTCTTGACTGAATTGCCGCAGAGACATTGTGCCTTATTGAATAAATGGGTCTTTAGAGTTAAGGATGAGAATGATGGGTCCAAACAATACAAAGCAAGACTTGTGGCTAAAGGATTCACGCAAAAGAAGGAAATTGACTATTTTGATGTATTCTCACCTGTTGTTAGAGGTGGGACACCCAACCGCGGAACTGTGTAACAGAACCGAACAGATTTTAATCGGTTAAACGGTGTCGGTTATATGGTTAATCGGTTTTTACGGTTCGATTTTATATCGGTTAAAACGATTATACAGTCGGTAATTGGTTTTATTTATTAATATCGGTTAACCGATTAACCTATTAAATTATTTAATTAATACACACAATAATTTCACACCCCCTATCTCACATGTCACATGACCTATATTTCCATTCTCTAAATAAAAGAAATTATAATTACATGATATTAGGGTTTATAGAATTATTTATATGTTATGTCGTTGCTCAACCTTTAAATATACTCTAGTAATATTTTTATTTTTTTCTATGATTAATTGCATATTTTGTGGCAATTTGTGAGTATTTTATGTGTTTAGTATTTTTTTAGTGTTACGGTTTTGTTGTTTTTAGACTTAAGTTTTCATATTTCAGAATCTTTCTAAGCATGATAATATTGAATTCTTATGTTTAATTTTTTGTTATGTTGCATCTTTTTATTCTTCTTAAATGTATTGCGTTATGTTTAATTTGCTCATGGACAATTTTAAGAAATTATTTATGTAAATGTTTACATTTGAATATTTTATATAATTATTTTTATGTCTAATATTCTTTTTTATTTACTTTCTTATTTTAGATTTAAGGTTTTATATTTAATATTTTGTAATCTTTCTAAACATGATAATAATGAATTATTGTGTTATTTTTTGTGAATTTGATCATAACAATTTTTTGTGCATTATTGATAAAATGATGAATTCAAAAGAATTTTATTTCATTTTGAGATTGATTCGTAATTGTTGGTAAATCGTTCTCAAAATTTCAGCTCGAGTTTCATGTTTGTTCTAGATTAACATAATTCATTTATCGAAAGTATGAAATCGTTCTCGAAAGTATGAAACTCAAGATCTCAAAGAAAAGATTGACTATGAAACAAAGTTTGTAGAAAATTGTTAAAAAAATTATCGGTTAACCGTCAGTTTTGGTCAGTTTCGGTTGGTTATAAATTTATAAAACGGTTAAACTTTTCGGTTTCAGTTTTCAAATTTTAGACTACAAAACCGATTAATCGTAAAAGTTTTGACTGTTTAACCGCTTAACCGAATGAATCACACCCCTACCTGTTGTGAAGATGACGACAATTAGGTTGATTTTGAGTATTGTGGCTTCTGAGAATCTCCACCTAGAGTAGATGGACGTGAAGACAGTTTTTCTCCATGGGGACTTGAAGGAAGAGATTTACATGGCACAACCAGAGAGTTTTGAGGTGCTTGGTAAGAAGAAACTCGTTCGCAAATTGGAAAAGAGCTTGATTGGCTTGAAACAAGCTTCTCGTAGTGATATTTGAAGTTTGATTCACTAATGACCAAACGAGGTTTCAAAAGATGTGCGATGGATAATTGTTGTTATCCCATAACAATCAAAGATGCATACATAATCATTCTAATGTATGTCGATGAGATGCAAATAGCATGCGGTGGTATGGAGGAGATAAAACAAGTGAAGCTAAAATTGTCTGATGCATTCGATATGAAAGACTTGAGATAGGTCAAACATGTACTCGGGATGAGAATTTGGAGGGAGTGATAGAAGGGTACACTTACGTTGTCCAAGAGAAATATATTAAAAGTGGTTGATCGTTCTCAAGTATGAGACTTGAAAATGACAAAAACACCTTTGGGAGCACACTTAAAACTCTTAAAGGAGTAGGAGCCGATGATGGATCGAATATTGAAGAGATGAAGGATGTGTTTTACTTTTCGGAGGTTGGAAGTTTGATAGATCTGGGCTCGGATACCTTGTTAAACAATCATATATTGTACTAGACTTCATAACATTAAGGAAGCAAATACGTAAATTAGTATAGTTACAAACAAAGGAGGATTGAAGTTTATCAATAATTTAAAAAAATTGATCCATGTTTCCATAATCTGAAGATTATTCCACATTTTCATAATTGTGAGCATAGATAGATCCATAAAAATAATATAATCCAAAGATAGATCCATAAAAATCCAAATACATCTAAGTTATCATAGATATATTAAAAATAATATAATCCAATCAGGTTGAATAATTTAAAAGTTTATTGCGAAGTTTATTAATGAATATCACAAAAAATCGAAGTATAGCCAATCAATATTTTTAAGGACATACATTTTAGGTAAGTTTACAACTTTTTTCTTAAACATAATCAAACATCACATTTGGTTGTATTCAGGATAATAAGTTTTACTTACTATTATTTGTAAATATATAGTATACACCTATATTTCACAAAATTAAAAAGAATATCATGTTAATAATTCACTATAATATAAATTTTTGATACATTATTTATAGTAAATGCACACGATCTTGTATTATTTAATTTATTTGATGATCAGTTAACAATGTCAAACATCATGTATGAGACATTTTTCATGAAACCTTAATTTACTTTTATTTTCTAATGTCTAATACATGTTCACAAAAAAATTTCATTTAACGTTATGATCTTTATTTTTCATGTGCTAAATTATAATGTTTTCAAATATAATTGATTATAAATGAACTAGAGAATTGATTAGATTTAATGGTTGTATTAAGCTTTTATAAAAATAAAATTTTAAAGGCATGTAATGCATAGATCGACTTTCTCTGGTCGAATATTCTCGTTTAAATCAAACTGAATGACTTAACCCCGATCGACTTATAGGCACCAACCGACATTATGAATGTCCATGATGATGAAGGCCATGGGCGACTAGATAAAGACTAATCGACATGGTGGATGTTGAGGAAGATTTGTCTACATTGGTGATATAGTCTAAAAATATTTCAAAGTATTTGTTTATGATCAGTCAATTTCTTATATAATTTTGAATTCAATTATTGTGGGGACATGAGAGATATACGAGGTTGTGCGCATAATGTGTGAGCTTACGTCCTCGGGAGAGCAAATCTCTACCTTGGTTTTCACTATGATAATCAAATGATACAAGTACAATCAAGAGATAATGATAATCCAAATGAAAACTGTTGTGCTCCAAAAACCGGGGGTGTCAACAGTCGTCCGGTTCGTTGCAAGACAAACTCGGTTATAATTTATTTAATATGTGGAAGACTATTATGAATCAAATATAGAAGGGACAAGACAATTTTTGAGTGGAAATCCCAAAAATATGGGGAAAAAACCACTTAATTAAGAGCTAGAAATGCCCTTAGTCGATTCAATAAGTAAGTTGTTAATTACAAATACCATGTTTGTTCTTTAGACAACGAGGAGAAGAAAACTTATCGAAAATAAATCGATAGCCGGCCAATAAGAAGAGAAAAAAGATTATCCTTTTCTTTGCCTCCCAAGTGCCCCTTTTATACGCCTTTTGTGCTGTGTGAACAATAGGGTGTCATTTTGTGCTTGTCCCGTGCGGCTAGATCGGCTCGTGTCTGGCGGGACAGCCGCCGGGCATGACTTTATAGGGCTGCACGACGCTAGGCCTTTCGGCGCTACTAGTCGGCTATCTCCAAACCAAAAGGAGGCTCATACGACTCCGTCGAACTTACCTATGACAGGATTGTCAGAGGTTGTTCTCACATGTTGATGAATGTGGATGACCCGAAGCATAGACTGTGCGATGTGGACCAATCGGTCCTGACGAGGGAGAGAAAGCATGACTCTATCGATCGATAAGAACGGGCATTCTGGCCCGACTGGCCTGGCTGAGCCGTCCATTCACGTGAGCTGGATCTGGGCCTCCAAGTTTGACTTATATCACTCAGGCTGGCCTGGCTAAGCTTGGCCCTGATCAGGTTCGTGGTACCAGGTTCCGAGGGTCTTATCACTAGCCCCTCGGACTCTATCGCCATCATGGTGGTGATGTGAGTTTGATTATCAGACTGAGAGCGTTTGAGGCAGGAGTGCCCGATCGAACCAACGGAAAACCGTACCCGAACTGGTCATGACGGCGTCCTTGAGGATCGATCATGTATTTAAGAAATTTCAGAGCGTGAATTTTCAAATTTGAAATTCGTGACGGTTATGGGTAAAAGCGTAATTTTGGGCTCTTTAGTAGCCAGCGCCTTTCCGTATTCCAAAGAGGGGATAGGCCGTCAGACTGCAACCGCTTGCAGTAGTGACGTGTCACCCTGTGATTGGGCAATGCGCTGCTATAATAGTCGGGATTTCTGCTCTGTGCAACCATCGTTGTAACTCGCGAAAAATTCTCTGAGCCCTAGAACTCTCTTGCGATTTTGCTCACCCGTCTTCCAACTCCGATTTTCTCACAAATCTTATGGTAACCATCCATAGCACCTCGTATGGCTAGGTATCCAATTGTTTCTGAGATGGATCTCGAAGTATTTCGGGCCAAATTTTCAATCCCTACCCATTATTCCATCTGGAGGAGAAAGGAAGATGTTCCCTGCTTCCTTCCCGTAGAGATGAATGTTCCGGCTAAGGCCATGCCTGTTATCTATGCCTCCCTGAGGTTCGGCCTGCGATTTCCCCTTCATCATTTTGTCGCGGCTGTACTCCGGGAGATTCACTGCCCAACCTTCGCTCTTTTTCCGGGCAGTTATGTCTACATAATCGCTTTTATCTTTTACTGTCACAAACTGGGGGTAGAGCCAACCCTAAAAGATTTTTTCAACCTATTCCTGGTGTGATCCCACAAGGGAAAGAGGTTGTTAGGGGGTCGCAGGTTATTGTAAGGACCCCTCGGGGGTGCGAGTAGAGAGGGTACCTTAGGCAAATCCCTACATCGGCTATAGACGGGGAACGATAGTATGTTAAGTATAATGATTCGTCTCCCAATGCACGAGGCCTTTTCCCTAGCAAAGTGGCAAGCGGAACGTTAGAACTGGAAAGTTAAGCGTGCTCACCCTGGAGCAATTCTCGGATGGGTGACCCACTGGGAAGTGTGGGAGCTAGGGAAAAAGTAAAACCGTGAGGACTAAGTGGGTGTCATTAGGGTCAGCCTAGTCCAAAGCAGACAATATCGTGCAAGCGGAAAGGCGGGTCGTTACATGTACTATCTAGCTACTCGAACGAAGGATTGTATTATAGTTGACAAGGAAGATTCCATTCATGAATGGATTCATGCTACGTATGGATAGACATCCCGAGGGAAGACTTGTTGAAGGTCACCTTATTAATCTCCCATCCTGACATCGGGAAGTTGTACCGAAACCGGTTCAACCCATCCCGCCAGGATATTGCCAATACATTGGCAATGCTTCCTCATCCCGAAAGGCGTATGAAACAAATAGAGATATTTCGGGAGAAGAAGTTGCTAGAGATAGGGGCAACAGGTAGGACCGGTGCCCCTGCCTCGAAGGGGATATTCTCAAGCTCCGACTTGTCGGGGTCAGAAGGATCGGGTACGACTTTGGTTTCCTTTAGTTCATATCTCCTTATCCTTATTATTTTTCTTTTGCAGATTCTACCGATACGATGTCTGGAAACCGACTTGCTGCGTTGGTTGCTGCTGCAATGGCCAAAAAGGACGCCCAGCTGCAAGCATCCAAGCCAAAGATCAACGCCGCTGCTGGATCCTCACGATCCGCGGGAAGGTCCAGTAGTCAGAGGCCTGAACCCCGATCAATGGATGAGGTGGACGAGGTGATTTCTAAAAGAATTCGCTCGTTAGGCCTTCCCTCTATGTACAGGATCGGGAATAACTCCCCTCTGGATATTAACGTCGTGCGGTTGTTGCTGCAGGGGTCGATGCGGGTGGAAGATGTCCCTCCATCCTCTAGCTTGGGAGTCGGAGTATCAAAGCCTCCAGTTCCCCCAACCATCTAGAGCAAGCTGGGCCCCGAAGAGGATGCCCCGAAGCAATACAAGTAACCCCGATCCCAGTGAAAGGGATCACCATCGGGGAGAGATCGGCTCCCTCGTCGTCGAACCTTGAGTCCATTCGGGAGGCTATCTAGGAGATGGTAGCCTCCATTTCCAAAGCCCGGGGACCGAAAAGGGTCCCTCCCTCATGTAAAGACGCCGCTCTTGAAGAATATAAGCTTTTGGGGAGAAAAAACCCGCCTGGTATCGACGGCGCACTTCCCAGCCTGGTGCTATCCTATCTGGAATCCCAGGCTGTGGTAAGCTATCTTCAACTCTCGTCACCCCGATCGGGTCTTTGTTTTGATCAAGGTTGTTTCTAGCAGGCACATAGAAGGGCTCTGGACCTTGCCTCTACCATTTAGCTAAGCCGAAACATCTCTTCGGCTTCTGAAGATCTGGAGAGTCGACTTGCCTTAGCTCAGTGTCAAGTCGAGATCAAGAAACAAGAGCTAGAATCGGTCCGGGCCGATCGGGACACTTGAATGGAGAGCTGATTGGAGCGGGCACTGAGCTTTCAATAACTACCTCTAAGACGGGAGAGGCCCAAGCAGCTGCGAACTCCGCAACGGACCGCATTTTGGAACTAGAGCGTCAGATTCAAGAATTATCTGACGAGAGCAACAGACTTCTCCTTCGGTCCCAGGAAGAAAAAGATGCCTTAAGGGAGGAAAAAGATGCATTAAAGAAAGAGTTGGTTAGGGGAAAAGAAGCAACTGAGGGGGCAGTTAGGGAAGCCCTTCTGGGTTTTGCCCGATCGCCACTGATGTTTGCCTTACTGGCAAACGTTTATGGACCGAGCGTCTCCCAATATATGGATAACATGAAGGACCAAATGATCAGCAAATTTGGTCTGGATCCCGAAGATGAGCGTTGGGAGACGATCGACCCCCTAACCAATGATGGAAGCTTCCGTGAGATCCCATAGCTAGAAGAACCCCCGTTGGAAAACGATCCCAAATATCCCCTCTTTGACCTGATGGAGAGATCGGTCAATGAGATAGTTGAAGAGAAGGGGAAAAAGATAGAAGATCTCAAGGCATGGATAGCTGATAAGTCTGGAGAAACATATAAGGAGGAATGACAAATAGACTAGATCTCCAATTTTAAGTCTCTTCCTTTCTATATTTTGCTTTTGTAAACTCTATCTTTTCAATGAAATATCTCTGCCAAGTATAAGATCGGGGTCCATGCTGAACCTGGACCAAACGATCCTCTCAATTTGACTTAGAATTTTGCTGGGATTAATAATCTATGGGATTTTAATTGGACCACACTTGAATCCGTCCCTGTAAAATATTATGACATTGGCGACGTTGCCTTGGTTCTTTATAAGTCCCATGGAAAGCTTAACTGAAGCCCCGGTTATGAGAACAGTCCCATGGCAAGCTTCGGAATGCGCTTTGATTGGCTAACTCTGTCCCTGTTATCTCGTTCATGACTAAGCACAGAGAAGCAAGAGTTGTTTCCAGGTGGTGGGTGCCATCGAAAGGGAAATTAAGTTCGTAGTAAGTTCTGAAAGTTTTGCAATCCATCTAAGTACTCAGCAAACGTGGAAGCAACTGACTTGTTAGAGCGATCACACTACTTGAGAGCCTTATGGATGGGACGCTACAGTCACCAGTTCGAACTCGTCCAGAAAATCCAACTTCAAGATCAGTCACTCGCCTAGATAGAAACAGTTTGTATTGCATTTGTTGTAACTTATTCGTATATGAGAAACATTATACGATTCAGAATTTCCAAATAGCGTCAGAGGTTTTATACAAAATATCGCCTTAGGTTCATAACGTTCCAGGTTCGGGGGATCTCGCTTCCATCCAAAGTCTCTACCTTATAAGCTTCAGCCCCTATGTTCTTCAGGACTCTATAGGGCCCTTCCCAGTTCTTGTCTAATTTCCCAATGTTTCTCTGAACTCTCACATTCCTGAGAACGAGGTCGCCTTCTGAAAGTTCTTCAGGACTCCATAGTTCGCTGATAAGCACACATGCGTGCATAGATGGCGTTCCTTTTCTCTTCAATCATTTCCAAGTCTAAAGATCTTCGTTCATCGTTCAGATGCTCGTCATATTGGGTTATCCGAGGTGATCGTATGACGACCTCCATTGGACTGACCGCTTCGGACCCGTATACCAAAGAAAATGGAGATTCATGAGTCGTTGAGGGGGGTGTGGTCCGATAAGCCCATAGAACCTCGTAAATGTGATCGGGTCACTTTCCTCCCAAATCTTCAAACTTAGTTTTTAATTTCTTTAGGATAACTTTGTTGGATACCTCCGTCAATCCGTTTGTCTGGGGGTGAGCCACTGACGAGAAATGATGAGCAATACCTAATTTGACGCAAAGATCCTGAACGGCTTTACCGCGGAATTGAAGTTCATTGTCTGATACAAAAGCTCGAGGTACACCAAAGCGGCTTATAATGTTCCTCCACAGGAAGTGCTTCACAACCTTTTCGGAAATAATAGCCACCGCTTCAGCCTCGATCCACTTCGTATAATATTCAACCGCCACAATGCAGAACTTTCGCTGTTGGACCGATCGAGGAAACGTTCCCAAGATATCAATCTCCAATCTGTCAAATGGACAAGGAAGTGGAGTCATTGACAGGAATGCTCCTGGCAGTTGGGAAACAGGAGAATGGTGTTGGCAAGCAGCGCAACGTCTTGTGTACTTTTTAGCATCCTCAAGGAGCGTTGGTCAAAGATACCCGGCCCTAGAAATGCGATGATATAGTGATCGGGGCCCAGAATGTATATCGCATATCCCTTCATGAACATAAATCATGACGGCCTCAGCCTAGATAGGGGATAGGCATCGCTAGAGCGGTCCTTCAAAACTCTTCTTGAATAACTGCCCGTCGTTTAGCACATATCGTTTGGCCCGTGTCTCAATATTTCTGGCCTCAGATGCATTTTCAGGTAGATGCCCATCGGTCAAATAATTGACAAAAGGGTCCATCCACGTGGGTCCCCTGGTGAGTCAATGGCGTTTATTTTCAAGTCCTGGAGTTCATGCCATAAAGCCGTAACTTCCATAAGCGACTGTTTGGTCACAAAAATTTCGACCAAGGGTTGGTCTTGAATATGGACCGATATTGTGCCTGGTCCAATGTCTGGTAGGCTTGCAGCCAATCTAGCTAATGCGTCGGCCACCTTATTTTGTTCTCTAGGCACATGGTCATGTGAGAATTCACGGAACTTTCTTGACAACTCCAAGACTTTTGCATGGTATAACTTCATGGTTGGCTAATGTGTTTCAAATCTTCCTGCAAATTGCTCCACCACCAACTTGGAGTCTGAGAACATTCGCATTTTAGCAACTTCCATCTTTCGTGCTAAGGTCATCCCTTACAAGATGGCCTCGTATTCCACCACGTTGTTCGTTCAAGAGAACAGGAACTTGACCGCGGAATGGATAACGTCGCCTTGAAGTGTAATAAGGGTGATGCCCGCTCCTTTTCCCCCCGAAGGTTGATCCATCAACATAAATGACCCATCGTTCGTCTTCCTAGTTCAGAAATATGACGGATCGGGTCATTTCTACCACGAAATCAGTGAGGACTTGAGCCTTGATCGCCATTCGGGGAACGAATTCCAAATACATGGAATTGATCTTGATTTTTCACTTGGCCAACCTTTCATTGCAGTCTGCCTGATTCAAATCTGCCTTCAGAGGTTGATCATTAAACACATAAAACTTTCGGCCTTCAAAATAGTGCTTAAGCTTGGATATAGCCTTCTGCAAAACCAGCATGACTTTTGCTAAAGTAGTGTATCTGGTTTCGGCAGGTACCAGAGAATGGCTCACGTAGTAGACAGGTCGGTGAACGTCATCTCCAACGGTTACCAAAGTCGCGCTGACTGCGGCCTCCGATACAACCAGATATAGCCCTTAAGGTTCATGGCAGGTCGGACTCACCATCACATGAGGAGTGCTCAGATAAGTCTTCAAGTCTGAGAAGGCCCGATCGCACTCTTCAATCCAACCAAGATGGCTTGCTTTCCTTAACAGCCTAAAAAAGGGGAGGCCCGATCCGTGGATCTAGATATAAACCTGCTCAGCGCTGCCAATCAACCAGTAAGCCTTTGTAATTCTCTATTGTTTCTTGGAGGTTGCATATTAGTGATTGTCTGAACTTTCTCATGGTTAACCTCTATGCCTTTCTCAGAAACGTAATATCCTAAGAACTTGCCACTTCGCATTCCAAAGCAACACTTGTTCGGATTTAGTTTGAGATTATATTTATGGCATACTTCGAAACAACGAGACAAATAAGGAATATGGTCTTCATCATTCATGGATTTGACAATCATGTCATCGACATACACTTCCATAACGTGGCCTATCAATCCCTAAAGATCTTGTTGACCAACCTCTAGTATGTTGCTCCAGCGTTCTTTAAGCCGAAAGGCAAAACCTCATAACAATACACGCCGTCTTCTATCATGAATAATGACTTTTTCTGATCCTCTTTAGCAAGGAAGATCTGATGATACCCGGAGCAAGCGTCCATGGTGCTCATCATTGTGCTGCCAGCTACAGCATCCACCAATCGGTCAATATACGGCAGTGGGAAAGGATCCGACTCACAGTTCTTATTGACGTCGGTAAAATCAATGCACATCCTCCACTTCCCATCTGCCTTGGAGACCACTACTGGGTTCGCAACCCATTCAGTATAGTGAATCTCCATAATGAAACCCGACCGCAACAACTTGTCCACCTCGACCCGGATGATCTCAACTTTCTCATGAGAGTAACTTCTCCTCTTTTGCCTAATAGGCTTTGTTTCGGGCTCACTGTTGATCTGATGCTCACTCTCGGATCCGTCAATTCCCGGCACATCGTCCGGGGTCCAAGCGAATATTTCCACATTGCTTCTCAGCAAGAGGACTAGCACTTCTTCGAAAGTAGGGGCCAAGTGCGCCCCGATGCGAGTAGTCTTGGATGAGTCATTCTCAACCAAGTTGATCAGCTTGAACCCAACGGGTTCCATGGACTACCTCGGTTGCGGGGGCTCTTCGAGCAGATCCACCCGAGCTCTCTATATTGGTGTCAAGGTTCGGAAGGAGCTCATGTAGCACTATCTTGCTACTTTCTGGTTCCCTTGACAGAGATCACTCCATGAGTGAGGCAAACTTGAGCATCATGTGGTATGTAAAAGGGACTGCCTCAAACTTATTGAGGCTGGTCCATCCAATAATTGTGGTGTAAGCCAGATCGACTTCAACGACAATGAACTCCAGGGTTTCCGATCGGTCCATACTTGGCTCCCCCAAAGTAACCGATTAAAGAATCTTCCCGCACGGGATGACACTCCTTTGATCGAATGCCCAAAGGTTTTTATGTTGGTGAATGGGAGATCATGAGCCGCGATTCCAAGCATCTCAGCCACTTCACGCTTCATTAAATTGCATGAAGCCCCGGTGTTCACCAAAATCCTAGGGACCGTCGGTCGGCGATGATTCGAGTGATGATGAGAGGATCATCACAGGGATCGCTAACCCCTTCCCGATCGGCCGCGGTGAAGGTGATATCGCCCTCGAAGGTAGAAGACCGCTCATTTGATTCATATTTGACCAGCGTCACAGATTCAGAGCTTTCGGGAAACTCCTCACGCGCTGCTCTCTTTCGGTCCCTGACCGACTCATTGATGTTTGTCCCGCTGGAGATAACATAAATATCTCCGGGGACCTCTCTTTCCCTAGGCACCTCCTCATTTGGGGGAGGTTGGGTGCCTACTTCAGCAGGTGGGGGAGATGGTTGCTCCTGCCTTCCACCTTCGTTCTACGGGGCTCTGCCGCCACGGCCCTGCCATCTCCTCCTTCGGCCCTGGCCACAGATTTCTTGGCCGTGCTGGCCTCTATCTTGTTCGGGTTGGGGAGACCTTCAGTCCCCTGCCCGATCGTTGTAGTATCGGGGCTGGCCCCGATAATCTCTCCCCCTCGGCCTGTGACGATCATCACCTTGATGGCCCGTTCGGGGAGACTCCGCTCACTTGCCCTTATGACTATTATTGTCGGGCTTCTCCTTATGCATTGCCGCTACCGTCTCTCGCAGTAGCGATCATTTCAGCGTCGGGTGATCGCAGTTGTGATGCAACTCGCAATAAACCCGATTGTCCTCCTTTGGGGGGACATTCTTCTCAGCCACAGCCGCTACTTCTCGCGGCTGTTTCTTAGGGTAAGACACCGTATGATCATCTACGGGATCAGAATTCCCGCTAGGCTTTTGATATCCAGCTCCCTACACTTCGTCCACCTTGATATACTTGTTGATTTTGTGAACTAGCTTTCCCGAGGTGGACGGTGGGCTCTTAACAAGGCTGGCCGAAAGGCCGCACGGTCCCAGGACCTATTGTAAGATGTCAATTTTATCTCATAGCTCCAACTTGATACCCCGAGCGGTTCTGTTGAACTTCTCCATAATAGAGCGGAGACTCATTTTTTACGGGATGTATTTCAAGTCGTATAGTTCCTGCCTACTTCGAAACGGTCCTACATTTGAGGCAAACTGCTCCGAGAAAGCTAGGATGAATCTGCATACAACTATATGGACCGGGCCGGTAAGTTCTTGAACCAGGTCCGGGCATCGCCCTGTAACCCGGCCGCGAAGATGTGGCACTTCATCGAGTCAGAGGCCCGAACGGTTCCTATTCTCAGCTCAAAGTCTGCGACGTGATCGATCGGATCGCCATCGACTCAAAATATTGGCAACCCCTCCGGGTTGCGGTAATATAGATCGGGAACTGCCGCCCAGATCTCTTCAGAAAACGGGAGCATCAAATCTCCCAACGCGGCGGAGACACCTCCAGATTTCTGGGATGATGTCTGCGTCAAATGCAGATTATGCCACAGTCATCAGTCTTGCTCCGTCTGATCGGGGCATCCCTGGCCCGATCGAATAGCCCAGGATTGTGCCCAAGATTGGGCCCGTAATCCCTCTGCGTTCGTAGGGTCTCCAACTCCCTGCTAAGTTCGTCGATGCGTCTCTGCATCTATTCCTGATCAGTCCCAGGAACGGGAGTTGGAGTTCTAATTGGAGGAGGTGGAGTAGATTGGTATCTCTGCATTCTCATCGTCACTCCGCGCCTGATAATCTCCTCTTCATCAGAACTTCGCGCGTCTGGGTCACTTTCGTACCCTCTGCTTGCTAGAATAGGGCTTGTGATAGTTGGTGGTTCTGTTCCACTCCTCTCGGACGTAACTTTTATTATTACATTCCTGACAACAGCTTCCAGGTCCTGCAAAGAGAACTTTGATGCTGGAAGGCTGCTCGGAAGCGTATCACTATTGTTCGTCGAAGTCCCGGTTACCATGCCTTTGATTATCCTATCCCGGGTAAAGACATCGAATGGGGATTAGAAAATCGTCCCCACGGACGGTGCCAAACTGTTGTGGTCCAAAAACCGGGGGTGTCAACAGTCGTCCGGTTCGTTGTAAGACGAACTCGGTTGTAATTTATTTAATAAGTGGAAGACGATTATGAATCAAATATAAAAATGACAAGGCAATTTTAGAGTGGAAAACCCCAAAAAGATTGGGAAAAAACCACTTGACTAAGAGTTAGAAATGCCCTTAGTCGATTCAATAAGCAAGTTGTTAATTACAAATACCATGTTTGTTCTTTAGACAACGAGGGGAAGAAAGCTTATCGCAAATAAATCGATAGCCGGCCAATAAGAAGAGAAAAAAGATGATCCTTTTCTTTGCCTCCTAAGTACCCCTTTTATATGCTTTTTTGTGTTGCGTGACAGCCGTCGGACATGACTTTATAGGGCTTCACCACACTAGGCCTTTCGGCACTACTAGTCGGCTATCTCTAGACCAAAAGGAGGCTCATACGACTTCATTGGACCTGCCTCTGACAAGATTGTCAGAGGTTGTTGTCATATGTTGAGGAATGTGGATGGCCTGAAGCATAGCCTGTGCGATGTGGACCGATCGGTCCTGACGAGGGGGAGAAATCATTACTCTATCGATCGGAACCGATCGATAAGAACGGGCATTCGGGCCCGATTGGCCTGGCTGGGCCGTCCATTCACGTGAGCTGGATCTGGGCCTCCAAGTTCGGCTTATGTCACTCGGGCTGGCCTGGCTAAGCTTAGCTCTGACCAGGTTCGGGGTACCGGGTTCCGAGGGTCTCATAAAAAACGGTACTAAAAACGATCGAATCCACTCCGTCGCGCCTGAGGTGACAAAAACTCGCAAATGGGAGATGCTCTCCAAGTTTTCGCCAAAAACTCGCGGATGGAACAAAGAGTCGCGACTCCATGGGGTTCAAATGATGAAAAGTCGCGAGTTCGGGGTCAGGGTGGCAAAAACTCGCGACTCGGGGGGCTAGGCGACGAAATCTCATGACTACGGGCATGAGTAATTGTTCTCGCAACTTTTTGCTCACAAAGTTGCGAGTCATGGGGCTTAGTGAAGGCTCTCACGGCTTTTTGTACAAAAAGTCGCGAGTCCCGGGACTTTGGGAAGCATGCCAAGAGTCAGAACCTTTTTCTGCGGCCTAAGGTCTTATATTTATAGAAAAACTTGCCCCACTATGTCAACTTAGTGTCCAAAAGCCCAATTTTAGTCAATTTAGCTCAACTTACTTAGAATATATCCAATTAAACTGAAATA
Source organism: Utricularia reniformis (assembly GCA_009725065.1). Lineage (NCBI taxonomy): Eukaryota > Viridiplantae > Streptophyta > Magnoliopsida > Lamiales > Lentibulariaceae > Utricularia > Utricularia reniformis. The sequence goes on from RWGZ01001094.1 coordinate 238,055, forward strand.
AGTGTCACTACGTCCCGTAACTTCGAATATCATCCTGGTCGAGCACTAGTAGCACATAATATCGAGAAAATACCCGGGAATACTCTTCACCAGTTCATCTTCTCCGAGTGCTTAGGAGATAGCAAAAAATATCGCATAAGGTCGCCAACGAGCTATCCGAGTGCCAAATTATGAAAATACCCCTAACATCATTTCCCACCGAAATCATCCAAAACAGCTCAAAACACCATTAGAATCCTCATACATTGGCCTGGCATGCCCAAATCACTAGACTACCCCAAAAATCACATTACTCAATAAATATAATCGAAAATCAAAAATACCATTTAGCCACGTCAGACGAACCCCACGGGTATTATAATTACATAAATAACCCCGAGTAATATCAATCAGTGTACTGACGATGAAGAGGTCATGACAATGACGATCAATTGGATGGAAGTTGTGATGGTAGTCAACAATATATACTCATGTATTGCATGCAAGACTTTGGTACTCAAAAGTTTTGTTTCGTGGATCAATCAGTAATACCGATATATTGGTTAAGATTTAGAGTGAATAAATTATAGGTTGTATTATGCTATAAATAGGGGAAACACTCAATGAGGATGGATATGTTCTGTTCTTTAAGCTATGCTCTTTTCGCTTGAATGCTTTGAGCTTTATGATGAGTTCATTGTGTTCCTTGATTGTTTGTTTTTTATATTGATTAATTGAATTCATTCACATGGGTTAAACACAACATGTGTTTTATCTCTCGAATCTCGATTCTCTAACCTCAAAATCATGTTTCCTTACTTTAGATGGATTATCATGGATGATAACATACAAAAAAATTAAATATTTTGGGATTAATATTTCCACCTGTAACATAAATAATTATTGAAAATACTTTGATTGAATGAGTTGAATTGGATGATGAGAAATAATATGAAATTGATTATTAGTCATAAATAAGTATGCAATCTAAATCTTAATATTACAATTAAAATGAGATCAAAATGAATGAATTGGTTGGATTGGATAATCGATTTATTACATCCCTTGACACCCTTGTGTACATACCATCAATAATACTCAGTGTATTATTATGCTATATGAACGCGCCAATGGTATAGAATTTAAATTTAGTTAATTAATTCCCTAAACCTGCACTCCCTGTACTTGATCTCGGCCTTACCACCTTCAACACTAACAACATCACAGCATTCTGAGCGATCCATCTGCAAACAAGGACAAAAGTGGTCGATTCAACCTGGATTGTAATGAACAATTTCAAAGAAAAGAAAAGGGCCTAATCAACCTCCTTTCTGCTTATGGATGGTGAGAACACATGAATCTCAGAAATGACATCCGCCGTATTAATTCCAGTACTGTCGCATGGCTTCAAACCTCTCGGCTTTGATCTCCTGTAAGTGGTAAGTGTCTGGTTCTGTCGACTTTCCACTCTTTCAAAGAAGAATAAGTGTGGAGCTTCGCATGAATTATTTGACACTGTTCTTATATCGAACATGTACAAAGGACCTGTATTAATGATGATCCTACTTATCAATATTGTTTTATATTGAAAAATTTAGGTTTGTAACTCTTAACCTTTAGCAGGAGGATTAAAACTCGGCTGGAAGGTTTCAATGGGTCTAGTCAAAACATTTCTAGGCATAATTTTCTCATATATGTAAGCTGAGTAGCCCCATGAAACGGAGAATGCCCAATTTTTCTTACGATGGTGACAGATTGTCATCTGCAACATCCTTGTCTGATCAACTGCAGCAGCTTTCATGAGATGGAGCGTCGATTCATTACGATCCTTTCCGGGATATAATGGATCCGCTAAGTCCAAATGATGAAGGGATAAAAGTGGGAATTTTGGGTGTGATGACAAGAATCCTGATATATCACCACTTAAATCAATCTGTAAAAATTAGGGTTTACATACCAACAAACCAAGTTATAAGAATGAAACATTTTGTATATGACCAATTAATTTGACAAAACAATGAGTGATTATTACCTGGTTCATTCCCTTAAGGGGAGTAAGGTTGACTCCAATGTCAGATATGCATGCCTTAACAATGAGATCAGAAGTGTTTAAATGAGCATATCTCTTAAGACAATTATCTGTATTTGCAGCTAGAGCCTTTGCCATCGGATAACTGAGAATGATACCGGCACCCCGGAATGCTTGGTTGAACGAGTGCAAATAGTTCGACCAAGAGTACTCAGATTGACCTCCCATATAATAGTGCTTCGTGTGATCATATTGACGAAAAACATCGACCATATTGTCGACGAAGAAAATGGTATCATCATCGCCTATGACAAGCCACCTGAGGTTCGAGCCATCCATCTCACGGAAAATCTCCATTATCCCACGAACCAAACGGATCTTGATGGGGTCAAATGACTTTAAGGATAGAGGAAGATCACTTGAAACTTTGTAAGGTGGGGATTTGGGAGACCAAGGGAGAAGATCACCCTTTGGGACTTTGTCTAGGTGCAAAATTCCATTTGTGGCGTTTGGTCTCCACCACGATTCTATATAGGCTTTGCGGCGCTGGAACGTTCTCTCCGAGCCCAGAACGCAAAAAGCGATGTTGTTGAGATTGGTCGAAGAATCATCTTGCACATAGTTTTTATTCCTTATGTCGAATGGAGAAGAGGAAATGAAGTGTGAAGTTTTAGTGCACCGAAGGGAACCAGAAATAAAGCATGCAATAAGACCTGAACACATCAAAACCATGAAAATGAAGAATGTACGACTTGAAAATTGGGAAGAATACATCGAGGACGCCTCAAAGTTGTTGAATGCTTACAAAAGGACATATATTAAGAAAAAAGGATGCAAATTATTTTGACTTCATTCTTTAAGCTTATCTTGTTTCCCTTTATCTATATTTGTATCTATTACAATTAGACTTTATAGATTGTTTAATTGCGTTAATTGCATGGTAAGTTTTCCCAACTATGTATTATTATTAATATTATTTTAGAACACTAGGTGTTATGTGCTTTTTTAAAAAAAATCAAAGGATATAGCTATGGTAAAAGATTATTCAAAGGCAATTTAGTTAATATAGTAAGTATTAAATAATGGTAAAAAATATTTAACTATATGATTTAAATAATAGATTATTATATGATAATTATTATTACACATAATTAAAGGATGGGGTGTATTCCCTATTTTACTGAGAAATATATCACAATTAAAGTGTTGAAATAAATTTTCAAATTAATGATATACCAAGATAAAAGTTCTTATATTAATATTTGAAGAGAAATTATGTGAGAAGTCAATGAGATGATATGAGAAGAAAATCTAAAATCTACGAAAAGGTATATTATTTTTTATTAATACATATTTTTTCTGTTTTTAATAAAAAATATTTTACGGAATTAAAAAATGTCTTGTAATTTTCTATCGGTAAGTAACTCTCGATCTTTAGTATAAATGAAATGTTCCAAAAAGTTGTAAATTACATGCAAAGATTGAACTTGATATAATGCGTTTTGTTGAACACAATCTTATAATATTGTAAAAACTATTTTATCAAAGTTTAAAATTTATATGATTGACCCCCGAATTTCAAAAAACATTTATATTTGATCATAATACCAATTAATGTTTTAAATACATCAATAGTTTTTACTTGATCCCTTAAAGTTAAAAGATATAATAATTACGTCTTCTAACTCAGAAAAAATTAAAATAACATAGAAATTATCAAAATCATTGATATAAAAAAACAACTAATATTACTTAAAGGTAATTCTTGAACGATTTTGAAACTTCAAATACTCAATAAGCAATTTCAAAACTTTAGAGGCATTGCATTTTACACAATTTTAAATAATGGGATGCCATCATAATTTTTTTTTCTATATCAAACACACAAAATATTAAATAAAATGTCTTATGCAACCTAAACTTACAATTAACTATTCACGGGCGAGTCCATGGTTAAATACTAAGTCTATATTTTGTACTATTTTGTTTATGTTTTTTTCATTATAAGAAATAGAAATTAAACAAGTTGCATAATATATCATATTTTTCATTTTAATTTTGTATAAGTAAAATTTATATTTCTCAAATTTATAACTATAAATAAAAAAAAATATAAATCTTATTTTTAATTTCAACTTCAACTTCTAGTTTTTGAAATGACTAAAATGTCCCTATTTATTTTTTTATACAATTTTTTACATTTGAAGTTTGAAGTCACACTGGCAAGGTATGAGAGATTCATCATAAATCCCAATGTTTTTTTAACAGATGGGATATCGTCAAATAACGGGGCTTCACTGGTATTAATGTTGGTACAGTCAGGTATCGGTATTATGGTCGATTTCCGTTTTTTTTTTTCGATCCTAAAAGATTAATTAAATATTATTTTAAAAAAATTTTGGTACCAGCCGGTATACCAGAGGTATATCGATCGTACTTCTCCAGATCGATACGGAATTTCGGACAAGTATGAAAACATTCATAAATCCAACGTGATGAGACCTTCGGAACCCGATACCCCGAACCTGGTTAGGCCCAAGCTTAGCCAGGCCATCCCAAGTGACAAAAGCCGAACTTGGAGGCCCAGATCCAGCTCACGTGAATAGACGGCCCTGCGAGAACAGTCGGGCCCGAAGGCCCGTTCTTACTGACCGGGACCGATCAATAGAGGCAGCCATTCTCCTCCTCATCGGGACCAATCGGTCCAAGATGCACAGACTATGCTTCGGGCCATCCGCATTTCTCAACATGTGACAATAGCCTCTGATAATCCTCTTAGAGGCGTGTCTGACAGAGTTGTACTAGCCTCCTTTGGTCTGGAGACAGCCGGTTAGTAGTGCCGAAAGGACTGGCACCGTGCAGCCGTATAGAGCCATGTCCGGTGGCTGTCCCGCCTGACACGAGCAGACCTAGCCGCATGGGACAAGCACAAAACGACATTCTACTATTCACACAGCATGAACGACGTATAAAAGGGACACTTGGGAAATGAAAAAAAAACTCTCTTCTTCGGCTTTCTCTTAGTATTCCTTAAGCTTTCCCTTCCCTTGTTATCTCTAAAACGAACATGACATTTGTAATTAACAGCTTGATTACTGGATAGACCAAGAGCATTTCTAACTCATAGTCAAGTGCTTTTTTCCTCTTCTTTCAGGGGCTTTCCACTCTAAAATTTTCTTGTCCTTTTCTATTTGATTCATAATCGTTTTCCCCCTACAAAACAAATTAAAACCGAGTTTGTCTTGCAACGAACCGGACGCCTGTTAACACCCCCGGTTTTCAGACCACAACAGTTTGGCGCCGTCCGTGGGGATGATTTTCTAATCCCCATTTAAGGTCTTTACCTAGGATAGCATAATCAAAGGCATGGCAACCGGAACTTCGACAAACGATAGTGATACGTTTCCCAACAGCCTTCCAGACTCAACGTTCTCTCTACAGGACCTGGAGACTGTTGTAAGGAAAGTAATAATCAAAGTTATGTCGGAGAGGAGTGGAACAGAACCACCGGCTATCACAGGCCCTGTTCCAGCAAGCAGATGGTACGAAAGCGACCCTGACGCGCGAAGCTCTGATGAAGAGAAGATTATAAGGCGTGGAGTAACGATGAGGAGGCAAAGATACCAATCTACTCCACCTCCTCCAGTTGGAACCCCAACTCCCGTTACTGAGACTGATCAGGAATAGACGCAAAGACGCATTGATGAACTTACCAGGGATTTGGAGACCCTGCGAACGCAGAGGGATTACGGGCCCGATCTTGGGCGCAATCCTAGCTATTCGATCGGGCCATGGATGCCCCGATCAGGCAGAGCAAGGATAATGACTGGTGGCATAATTTACATGTGGCCCAGGAATCATTTGAGCATTCTGGAGGTGTCTCCGCCGCACTGGGAGATTTGATTGTCCCTTTTTCTTAAGAGATCTGGGCGGCAGTCCCCGATCGATATTACCGCAACCCCAAAGGGTTGCCAATATTTCGAGGCGACGGTGATCCGATCGATCATGTTGCACACTTTGAGCTGAGGATGGGGACCGTTTGGCCCTCTGACTCACTGAAGTGCCACATTTTCGTGGCCGGATTACAGGGCAATGCCCGATCCATACAGTCGTATGGCGGATTTATCATTGCTTTCTCGGAGCAGTTTGCTCCAAATGTAGGACCACCTCGAAGTAGGCAAGAACTATACAACTTGAAATACATCCCGTCAAAGATGAGTCTCCGTTCTTTTATGGAGAAGTTCAACATAACCGCTCGGGGTTTCAAGCTGGAGCTCCGAGACAAAATTGACATCTTGCAACAGGTCCTAGGACCGTGCAGCCTATCGGCTAGCCTTGTGAAGAGGCCACGCCCACTTTGGGAAAACTCCTTCAGAATATCAACAAGTGCATCAAGGTGGACGAAGCGCTGGGAGGTGGTTATCGGAAGACTAGCGGGAATTCTGAACCCACAGGCGATCATAGGGTTTCATACCCTAAGAAGCATCCGTGAGAAGTAGCTGATGTGGCTGAGAAGAATGTCCCCTGAAGAAGGAGGGCAATAGGGTTTATTGCGAGTTGCATTACAACCGCGATCACCCGACGCTGAAATGTCCGCTACTGCGAGAGACAGTAGCGGCAATGCATAAGGAGAAGCCTCACTCTGATAGTCATAAGGGCAAGCGAGCGGAGTCTCCCCAAAGGGGCTATCAAGGTGACGATCATCACATGCCGAGGGGGAGAGACAATCGGGGCCAGCCTCAACACTACAATGATCGAGCAGGGGACCGAAGGTCCCCCCAGCCCGAACAAGACAGAGGCCAGCATGGTCAAGAAAACCGTGGCCAGGGCCGAATGAGGAGTTGCTAGGGCCGTGGTGGCATAGCCCCGCAGAACGAAGGCGGAAGATGGGAGCAGCCCGCTCCCCCACCTGCTGAAGTGGGCATCCAACCTCCTCCAAATTAGGTGGTGCCTATGGAAAGAAAGGTTGCTGGAGATATTTATGTTATCTCCGGTGGAATACGAATCAATGAGTCGGTCATGAACCGAAAGAGAGAAGTGCGCGAGGAGTTCCCCAAAGGCTCGAGTCTGTGGCGCTGGTCAAGTTTGAATCGGCCGAACGGTCCTCTACCTTCAAGGATGATATTACCTTCACCGCGGCCGATCGGGAAGGGGTTACCGATCCCTGTGATGATCCTCTCATCATCACTGGAATCATCGCCGACCGACGGGTCCACAGGATTTTGGTGGACACCGGAGCTTCATGCAATCTAATGAAGCGTGAAGTGGCTGAGATGCTGGGAGCCGCGGCTCATGATATCCCTATTGCCAACATAACCCTATGGACATTCAAAGGAGTGTCATCCTGTGCGTGAAAATTATTTTCCCGGTCACTTTGGGAGAGCCAAATAGGGACCGATCGGAAACCCTGGAGTTCATTGTCGTTAAAGTCGATCTGGCTTACAACGCAATTATTCGACGGACCGGTCTTAGTAAGTTTGGGGTGGTCCCTTCTACATTCCACATGATGCTCAAGTTTCCCTCCACTCATGGGGTGATCTCTGTCAAGGGGAACTAGAAAGTAGCAAGACAGTGCTACATGAGCTCGTGCCGAACCTTGGCACCAATAAAGAGAGCTCGAGTGGATCTGCTCGAAGAGCCCGCGCACCCGAGGCAGACCATGGAACCTGTTGGGTTCAAGCTGATCAACTTGGTTGAGAATGACTCAATCAAGACTACTCGCATCGGGGCGCACTTGGCCCCTACTTTCGAAGAAGAGCTGATCCAGTTGCTGAGAAGCAATATGGACATCTTCGCTTGGACCCCGGACGATGCACCGGGAATTGACCGATCCGAGAGTGAGCATCGGATCAACACTGAGCCCGGAACAAAGTCTATTAGGAAAAAGAGGAGACGTTACTCTCTTGAGAAAGTTGAGATCATCGGGGCCTAGGTGGACAAGTTGCTTCGGTCGGGTTTCATTATGGAGATTCACTATACTGAATGAGTTGCGAACCCAGTAGTGGTCTCCAAGGCAGATGGGAAGTGGAGGATGTGCATTGCTTTTACCGACGTCAACAAGAGCTGTGAGTCGAATCTTTTCCCACTGCCGCATATTGACCGATTGGTAGATGTTGTAGCTGGCAGCACAATGATGTGTACCATGGACGCTTACTCCGGGTATCATCAGATCTTCCTTGATAAAGAAGATCAGAAGAAGTCATCATTCATGACGGAAGACGGCGTTTATTGCTATGAGGTTTATGTGTATACTGATCATAAAATTCATGCTGGCATTGCAGAAAGCTATATCCAAGTTTAAGCATTATTTTGAAGGCAGAAAGGTTTATGTGTATACTGATCAGCCTCTAAATGCAGTTTTGAGTCAGGCGGACTTCAATGAAAGGTTGGTCAAGTGGAAAATCAAGATAAGCTCTATGTATCTTGAATTCGTGCCTCGAATGGCCATCAAGGCCCAAGATCTCGAGGATTTCGTGGTCGAAATGACCCGATCAGTCATATTTCTGAACCAAGAAGACGACCGATTGGTCATTTATGTTGACGGATCAACCTTCAGGGGAAAGGGAGCGGGCATCACCATTACCACACTTCAAGGCGACGTTATCGATTCTGCGGTCAAGTTCTTATTCTCTGGAGCGAACAACGTGGTGGAGTACGAGGCCGTGCTGTCGGGGATGACCTTAGCCCAAAAGATGAGAGTTGCTAAAGTGTTAATGTTCTCAGACTTCAAATTGGTGGTGGAGCAATTCGCATTAAGATTTGAAACACATGAGCCAACCATGAAGCTATATCACGCAAAGGTCATGGAGTTGTCAAAGAAGTTCAGTGAATTCTCAATTGACCATGTGCCTAGAGAACAAAATAAGGTGACCGATGCATTAGCCAGACTAGCTGCAGGCCTACCAGATATTGGACCAGGCACCGTATCGGGTCACATTCAGGACAGACCTTCGGTCAAGATATCTGTGACCGAACAGTCACTTGAGGAAGTTGGAGCTTTATGCCATGAACTCCAGGACTTGAAAATAAACGTCGTTGACTCATCCGGGGAACTCACATGGATGGACCCCTTTATCAAATATTTGACCAATTGCCATCTACCTGAAAATGCATCTGAGGCCAGAAAGAATGAGATCTGGGCTAAGCGATATGTGTTAAATGACGAGCGATTATTCAAGAGGAGTTTTGAAGGACCGCTCTTGCGATGTCTGTCCCCTGTCAAGGCTGAAGCCATCATGATTTATGTTCATGAGGGGATATGCGGTATACACTCTAGGGCCCGATCTTTATATCATCGCATTATTAGGGCCGAGTATTTTTGGCCAACACTCCTCGAGGATGCTAAAAAGTACACGAGACGCTGCGCTACTTGCCAACACCATGCTCTGGTCCCCTATCTACGAGGAGCACCCCTATCAATGACTCCACTTCCTTGTCCATTTGATAGATGGGGAATTGATATTTTAGGACTGTTTCCCCGATCGATAAAGCAGCGGAAGTTCTACATAGTGGCGGTTGAGTATTATACAAAGTGGATCGAGGCTTAAGTGGTGGCTATTATTTTTGATAAGGTGGTGAAACACTTCATTTGGAGGAACATTACAAGCCGCTTTGGAGTGCCTCGGGTTTTTGTATCAGACAATGGACTTCAATTTTTTGGTAAAGCCGTTCGTGATCTTCGTGTTAGATTGGGTATTGCTCAGCATTTCTCGTCGGTGGCTCACCCCCAAACTAACAGATTGACGGAGGTCTCCAACAAAGTTATCTTGAAGGGATTGAAAACTAAGTTGGAAGATTTGGGAGGAAAGTGGCCCGATCATATCTACCAGGTTCTATGGTGATCTGGTCTAAAAATATTTCGGGTATGTTTATTTTTAGATCAGTCAATTTTTAATTGCTCGAAATTATTTTGTTATGAGGACACGAGCAATATACGAGGTTGGGCCCACAATGTGTGAGCTTACGTCCTCGGGAGAGCAAAGTTCTACCTTGGTTTCCACTATAATAATCAAATGATACAAGTACAATGAGGTGATAACAATAACACGAGCAAAAATGGCTCGAAAAACGATCGAAAACACTCAGTCGAGCTCGAAAGGCTGGCAGCCGCGAGTTGTGGTCAACAACTCGCGAAAAACACTGTATCAGCAACAACTCTCGAAAAACACAGTACCAGCAACAACTCTCGAGAAACACTGTATCAGCAACAACTCTCGAAAAACACTGTACCAGCAACAACTCTCGGCAAACACTGTATCAGCAACAACTCTCGAAAAACACTGTACCAGCAACAACTCTCGAAAAATACTGTATCAGCAACAACTCTCGAAAAACACTGTATTAGCAACAACTCTCGAAAAACACTGTACCAGCAGCAACTCTCGAAAAACACTGTACCAGCAACAACTCTTGAAATACACTGTATCAGCAACAACTCTCGAAAAACACTGTATCAGCAACAACTCGCGACTGCGTGCAGCAGAGCAATAACTCGCGAGATATACTATTCCAGCAACAAGTCGCGGATGCGGGATGGAGATCAATAAGTCGTGACTCAGGCTAGGAGGCAGGCAACAAGTCGCGGCTACGGATGAAAAGTCGCAACTCTACAGTATACAGAATAGTATTTGGCATTGGAAAGTGTGATAACAGTCTCAAACCGTCCAAATGCACTGGGGCTTGTATTTATAGAGAAATCCAGCCCAACTTCACTTACTTGAGCCCATAAGCCCAGTTTACTTCACCTAGCCCAAAACACTTACATAACCTCCAATTATAATATAATAAATGCTATGATGATCCCGAAGTTTCGGGAACCTATCCCGGTTGAGATATTAGTCGGAAATACAATGAGTAAATACCGGAAAACCTCGCAAATTAGTTCTTTGCCTCCATGTAGTGAATACGCAGCCACATAACATCGTTGCACCCGACCGATGTGCTCCCGGGTGGAAAATTACGAAAATACCCCTGGCTCCGTCCGGGGCCGAGATAACTCAAAACATCTCAATACGCCTACAAAAACTTTATACGGGGCCCAGCAAGCCTGAATTGCGAGAATACCCCCTCGGAATGCCTTGTGATAAAATATGAAAATACCGAAAATACTACATAACCACGTCGGATGAGCCTCCGGGTAAGGATAAATGCAAGAGAATATACCCGGGTAATATCAATAGTCCCCTGGTTTTCATATTTAAATTCTGAGTCGTAAACCATATATCACGAGCTTGTCCCGAAAGCCGATTATCGTTCTGGAGCCCCGCCGAAAAAAAATCTTTAGTACGGTTGAAATTCTCTCGTTAATACGATCGTTTTGACACTAAGAACGTCAGATTTTGAGCTCGGGTGAAAATTTCGGGATTTTTCGACTCGGGATATCACCCATATAAATACCCTGTACGCCCTTCATAACTCACTTTCTCGCGCGGAATCCTTTGCACTCGCGACTTATCATAACCTGCGACTTATCGTAACACTGTGCTATCCGCGACTTATCACAACTCGCGACTTCTCACAACTTCAACAACTCGCGAGTACTGCGCCAGTCGCGACCATAACACGCGACTGCCTTGAACTAGACCTATAACCATAACTCGCGAGCACTGTGCTTCTCGCGACATATCTACCACGTCTCGCGACATTTCGCCAATAACTCGCGAGACACTTAGTAAAATTTGTAAAAATAATTTTAAAAAATAAATTTGAATTAAATTTTACCAATGACTTCCGATCGCACCGAATCCTCGGGCTCCGCCACTACTTCATCCTCAGATCATTCGGAATCCTCATCCCGTTTGGGGAGTTTCGATTCGATCACATCCCCTTTTCCTCCTTGCCTTTCCACAATAAATTCTCATTTTTTCGAGAGGATCGCTCATCTCGAAAACATCCTCGGCCCTCAAAGCTCCGCAGTTAAAGCCCTCAAATCCTTTACCAACCTTATAGCATGCATGCTCGGAAGTGGGTATCGATTCTTGAACATTTTTATCTCCCTTCCGACTGTGTCTTATACCAACCTGAACCTACCGATCGTCTTTTGACACCTCCGATCGCCACCCACACTATTTCTCTTGAATATTTAGAATGTGGCCTTCGTTTCCCTCTTCATCCTTTCCTCGTAGAATTGCTCTCACATCTACAAATTCATCTTTTCAAACTGAACCCTAATTCAATCTTTTTTGTCGTCGCCTTCATAATATTCATGGTGGTGAATTGCATTCCTTTGACTATAGATCTTTTCTTTCAAATCTTCCACATTAGTACTGCCGCCAATTTTGGTACCCAAGGTTGTATATTTTTCCGCCCGAGGCACAAGACAAGCCTGTTCCCTTTTTCTACCCCCCACTCCAATCACGACTCGAAGAAACACTTCTTTTTTGTTTGTGGTGTGGGGGATACGAGGCTGTCTCCTCTAAGTTTTCATTGGCGGTTCCCCGTTGAAGGGGAACCATTTTTCCCTTAAGCCTACGGCCCTATTCCTCGGACGACCCTTCCGAGACCTCTGAGGAAGGCACTCCTCGATTGCGCTAGGTCGGACGGCGCTGACTGGAACGTGAAGACCTTATTCTACGCCCCGATCCTGGTTGCTTTCAACCTTCTTCCAGTCCTTCCATTTTAGTATAGAACTACTAGGTATTTGAACCGTATATTCATATCGGGGCTAAACTTGATAACTCTTATTTGATAGGAAAGAACCTTAGGAACTTGATTTAACTTGTTTCAAATTTCCACTTCGTATTTCTCACTTAACTTACTTGTCTTGCAGATAAAATAATGGCTCCAGCTAAGGATCCAGCAAAGAAGGGGGACCGGCTGAATTTCCTCCGTGACCTACTTGCTTAGGATGACGAGCTCATCTTCGGGGCGCCACCGGGGTCTCGGAACCGAACTGCCGCGGCCGAGCTGGCGTCAAGTCTACAAGAGGTGGCATCCCCGACTGGGGAAATAAGACGCGACACTCCTCCACCACCACAATCTGCTGCAACGGTGACCAATCCCGAGCCGGCTGCGGCAAATACTGAGAGTCACGAAGACCTAATCCCCTTGTCTCGGCGATTAGAGTACTCTGTTGAGGAGCCCACCCCCGATGAAGGCATGTACGACTTTGTCGAAACATTAGTGGATATCATCGAGGACGACGAGAAGGGCGAGATTAGCGAGGACCAGCCGATGGATCCAGTGGTGGAGGGAATATGCCAAGAAACCCGTCCGGAGGGAGAGATCAGCCAAGGCACCCGTCCGGACAAGGCGAAGAGACCGGCGGAGAGTCCCACCGTCTTGGAGATCGCGGAACCCATCAGAAAGAGTGGGTTAACTGCCGAATTTATCGACGCCTTCCGTATACATGACATCACGAGACTAACGGTTAAGGAATGGCTAGATATGGGACGCCGGGCCGACTTCGTGTTGATAAAGGACGGACTCACCTTTCGAATTCCGAGAGGTGACAATGTATTGAATTGGCCGGCCCTGGCATATTTGGAGTGGAACCCAGAGTTGCCGCCTCGTGGTTGGGATGACCACACGGTGTTTACCGACGTTGGTCGGTTAATGAGTCTGACCGCGACGATGCGTCGCGCCATTGGGGAGGTTCGTTGCGACACTAGCAATTACTTCCCTATAACTTTATCTTTTACGTCATATGTACTAACCATTCTTGTTTTCATTTCAGATGGAGCGGACGATAATCGAGTTGGGCACCGCAGCTGCAGTAGGGGAATACTGTATGCTTAGGCATTCGGAGCTCGACTCGCCAGACATTATTGGGGAGCAAACGAAGAAAGCAGCGGAGAAGCTGATGCAAAATCAGCGAGATAAGCATGCCCAAGAGATGGCAGCACTCCGAGAAGAGCATAGTATGGCGACCGAGTCTTTACTTCGAGCTCATCGCAGCGAGCTGACGGAGAACTCCGCTTTCCATATCGGGCATAGGCATGCCCTTGAACAATCCATAGAAACCCTCAAGGTCAACGAGAAGTACGCACATGACAAGTTGAAGGAGATCTGAGAGCAAACTGAGGAGAAGCTGAGGAAGGCCAAAGAGGACAATGCGGCCGATAAGAAAGCTCTCTGGAAAGCCACAGAGGAGGTCAAAGAGCTAAAAACAAGGACGGAAGGCCTCCAATCCATCACCGATCGACTCCGGGCACGAATCACCAAGCTGCCGTCCCAGATTAACGACTGCTTCCGAAAGTTAATATGGGAGTACACAGTACACTCTCCTACTTTCCAGAATCTGGGGGCGTTAGCTAATACCAAGTAGAATGTCCTGTACTTCTTACGAGGGAGTGTCCAGACGCAGAGAATCCTGGGCATATCCCTGACAGCCGAGGAGAAAAGGAAACTCAACCCCAAACTCACCGGGAAGTTCGAGCCTATACCCAATGAGGACATGTTGGATTGTTCACAGGATCCGTTCGGAGCGCTACATTTCAACTTGGATGAAGATCTTCACCAGCAACTCTACTCGGAGGATGTCAAAACAGAGGAGGGCCCATCTCCGGATGCATTTAGGAGGTTGGCTACTTTATTTCCGGAGCCAGTGGGCCCCCTCGTGGCGGAGCTCCTGAAAGATGATGATGTGATGGCGGCGTATGATCCTCAGATATATACTCCCGCTAGTGTGACTGGAGCTCGGGAGCGCCACGAAGATTGTAAAGACCGTAATTTGGGCCTAGTTGTTTTGTTAAAACATGATACTTAAAACGGAAATATTCGAAAGCAATTTAAAACATAGTTCAAAACATTAAGGTACGACTGCATAATTTAGAGTGTTCTCCGAAGGACCGGACTCTATCACCGGACAACCGACGACCTCCTTCCCCGTCCCTATCATATCTCACCTGCGTCACCTACAAAATCTGTAAAGCGGTCACAATCTATTAAAGGAAACTTCACACACACTACACATTATCTTTCTTACTTCTTAGGTACATCATACACACACACACGAACCATTTCACTTAACCGTTTTCTTATTTCCCTCTTCTNTCCTTTACTTTTGACCCCTCCTTAATCTTTTTCTTTACTTTTCTATTCTTCGTTCCCTTTTACGTTCTTTCGTTCCCGTATCTCTCATTATCTATCGTCTAGACTTTACCGTTACATTCCCTACTATTTGTTTCGACATACCTTTTTCTCGGCTATTACAAAGACGAAATGGCGAGGTTCACCTCCAAGAAGTTGGCCACTGCGGGGCCTCAAGAAAAAGGCGTCAGCCCTCCATCCTCTCAAAAAATAAAGCTGGTGAAAAAGCACCCCAGTGGACCTGGTGATGGCTCGGGCTCTCAGAACAAAAGAAGAAATAAACTTCTATATATAGTTTCTTCACTTTTGTATTCTCTCCCCATTTTGTATTCCCCATGTGTATAAAATTCGATTTTGTTTTCCTTTCAATTTCTCCACTGTACTTTTAACAAAGAACCATACTCTGAATTATATAACCTCTCCTCTTCTCAACTTTCTTTTCTCGCCACATTCTTCAAGGAATATATAACTCCGAATAATTCAATCCAAGAAATACACTTCCGAGATAATAAGAATATATATGAATCACAGGTATGGATGCTCAATAATAACGCATATAATAATAATAACAATAATGCATAAGAGTCCCCCAGTGTAGCGAGGCTTGCATAAGTCTGCAATAACTCTAAGGCGAACACCTAATTAAAATGAGTAGATACTTAAAATAAGTCCACCGCTCTACCTTCACCAATATATCTTCGCCACCGGTATATACATGCACCCGGAGCCATCACACACTCGCCACCGGTATATACTTGCACCTGGGGCCATTACACACTCGCCACCGGTATATACTTGCACCCGGGGCCATCACACACTCGCCACCAGTATATACTTGCACCCGGTGCCATCACATACTCGCCACCGGTATATACTTACACCCGGGGCCATCACACACTCGCCACCGGAATATACTTGCACACGGGGCCATCACACACTCGCCACCGGTATATACTTGCACCCGGGGCTATCACACTCTCGCCACCGCTATATACTGACACCTGGGGCCATCACACTCTCGACCCGTCCATAAGACGGCGTCACCACTTACTCGGCCCGTCCATAAGATGGTGCCATCAAATTCTCGACCCGTCCATAAGACGGTGTCGCCACTTACTCGGCCCGTCCATAAGACGGTGCCATCACATTCTCGACCCGTCCATAAGACGGCGCCATATCACTCTCGACCCGTTCATAAAACGGTGTCATTCAGCCCGTCCATAAGACGGTGCCATCGCAATCTCGACCCGTTCATAAAACGGTGTCATTCGGCCCGTCCATAACACGGTGCCATGCGGAAATGGACCAGCCTCCGGCGAGGGCGCGACCCTCGTCGGCGTGTCATGGAGGAGTCAGGTATATACTTGCACCATGATTTGCCACGGAAATATACATCACAACAAACATGCCTCTTGACATATTCTAGCAGTCATTATGTACAGACAGTTCTGCCGCGGACAGGAAGACTCATCACGTTCAAAATATTTTGACACAGTATTTAGTTTGACGAGTTTGAAAATGATCGACTATAAGACAGGTGTACATTGCGTTTCTAATCTAACTTATTTAATCTATTCCATTCTCCTTCATACTAAAACGCAATGGACCAACTCCTACCTTACCAGTCCCCTAGTCGATTGAATTCATGTCGTCAAAAAGATACTAAAAAATTAGAATATGACCACAAAAAAGAGGGGAAATTTTTATTTTCAAAAAGATCGATGAGTCACGTCTATACATAATACTTGCGCAAATTGGAAATATGCCAAGTCCGTGGCAGCTCCTCCCCGCTCATATTTGCGATTTTGTACGTTCATTCCCTCAGTACGGCCGTTACTCTGTACGGTCCTTCCCACTTTCGATCCAACTTGCCAACATGCTTCGAGACTTCCACTTTCTTAAGAATCAAGTCTCTAACTTTTAACAACATAGGTCGGACGCCTTTGTCGTGCTTCTTAGCCATCCGCCTTTTACATACCTCCATTTGTATTGCGGCTCTATCACGGATATCATCAATACAGTGAAGGTCCAACTTTCTCATATCCTCGTTCAACACCTCGTCATAAGCGATAACTCTTTCTGATAAAATAGTCACTTCTACCGGAGACACGGCCTCAGAGCCATATACTAAAGAGAAGGGGCTGAATCCGGTAGTGGACCTCGGTGATGTTCGATATGCCCACATCACATTATGCAATTCATCCACCCAAGAGCCTTTGGATTCATCTATTCGTGTTTTCAGCTGTTGCAGGATAATACGGTTGATAACATCTGTAAGCCCGTTTGTTTCTGGGTGTGCCACGGAGGCAAACCACTGTTCAATTCCATAATTCTCACACCATTCACTAACCCTCTTTCCAGCAAATTGCGTTCTGTTATCTGATACCAAAATCCTGGGAATTCTTAATCGACATACGATATATCTCCAAAGGAAACTGATAACTTCCTGTTCCCGAACTCGCGATACAGCTTCAACCTCTATCCACTTAGAGAAATGCTCCACAGCCACGATGCAGAACTTCTTTTGGCTAGGTGCCTTCGGAAATGGTCCTAAAATATCGATGCCCCACATATCGAAAGGACATGTTGTCGGCAGAGGCTTCATACTAGCTCTTGGTACATGATGCACGTTCGAATGGAACTGACAAGCAGGACAGGCCCGAACAAAATTCACACAATCTTTTACCAGCGTTGGCCAAAAATAACCGGCCCTCTTAACCTTGTTTGCTAAGGATCGACTTGCTGAATGATCACCATAGTCCCCAGCGTGAACTTCTTCTATAACGGCCTTTGCCTGTACTGGGGACAAACATCGAAGATATGGGCCTCCGAAATTCTTCATATACAGCTTATCATCCACATATACAAAATTTGTAGCTCTTTGCATAGTTCTTCGGGCCTCGCCTTCGTCGGTAGGCAATTCTCTCTTGATTTGATAATTTACAATAGCATCCTTTCAAGATGGCTCGTCGGTTATGGCATCCAATAAAAACTATGTCTCATTCGAAAGTTCCAAATTAGCCACCTCGGCTGTCTGTTTCTCCACATGACTGACAGATGGCTGGTAGTGGATCATTGTTGTTATCTTTGACTCATCCGAGAGTTCTAAAATCGTCGCCGCCTTTGCAAGACCGTCTGCATGCGTGTTTTCCTCCATTGGGATATATGTAAGCGTGAATATCTTAAGATTCTTAGCCGCCTATTTGAGCTTTTCTAAATACCTCCACAAATGGTTCCCATTGGTGGCGTAAGTATCTGCAAATTGGTTCACCACTAACTGCGAATCAGAATGAGCATGCAAACGAACGATTCCAATTTCCACTGCCAAGTTAATACGAAATATCAAGGCTTCATATTCGGCGACGTTGTTAGTTGCGGGGAAGCGCAACTTTACAGCATACTCATGTTCTTCACCAGATTTCATTTCTTTAAAATAAACACCAATACCGGCTCCCCCGGCAGACACCGATCCATCTACAAAGGCGTCCCAGTACTCCTGAATACCCAACTCTTCCGACCGAGTCATCTCTACTATGAAATCACTAACACCTGGGCCTTTAACCCTCGCCTAGAGATATACTCTATCTGATACTGGCCCAATTCGATATTCCACTTTGCTAGCCTACCAGAGGCATCAATCTTTGATAACACACTTCAGATAGGCTGATCTGAAGATAGTGCCTCAATTTCCGCGAGGCGACTATCAGAGCTAATACGAACTTCTCTAGATCAGTACATCGGGACTCCGCTCCTTGCAATTTCCTGCTCACATAATATATCGGTCTATATTCTTTATCGCTAAGTCTGACTAACGCGCCGCTCACTGCCTCTTTTGTCACCACCAAATATAAATCCAACGGTTCCCCCGGTGAAGGAGGTGACATAAACGGTGGTTTACTCAGATAATCTTTCAAACTTTCAAAAGCCCTACTACATTCGTCGTCCCAATACAAAAGGTTCGTCTTACGCAAAACCTTAAAAAATGGCAAACTTCTCTCTGCTGATTGCGAAATGAAGCGATTCAATGAGGCCAATCTTCCAGTTAGCCTTTGAACTTCCCTAACAGTCGTCGGAGGGGTCATTTCCTGGATAGCTGTTATCTTGTCAGGATTCATCTCAATTCCTCTCTCGGATACCATAGAGCCGAGAAACTTGCCTCTTTTCACACAAAACACACACTTAAACGGATTTAATTTCATTCTATACTTTCTCAGTACCCCGAAACAATTATTCAAATACTGGATGTGGTTATCCCCATGCTTACTCTTTATCAATATCTCGTCAATATAAACCTCCAAAGATTTTCCGATCATATCTTTGAACATCGAATTCATTAAACGTTGATAGGTGGCCCCAGCATTTTTCAACCCAAATGGCATAACTCTATAGCAAAAAATGCATTTATTTGTCATAAATGAAGTAAACAACTTGTCCTCACAATGCATAAAAATTTGATTATATCCCTTAAAAGCATCTAACATACTAAGGAATTCAAAGCCACAGGCCGCATCCACCATCATGTCAATGGCCGGCAGCGGATACGGATCCTTCGGGCATGCTTTATTCAAATCAGTAAAATCAATGCAAACTCTCCAGCCACCATTCGACTTTGGGACCACCACTGGATTCGCGACCCAATCCGCGTATCTAACAGGCTCTATGAATCCTGCCTGCAACAAACTTTCCACCTCCTCATCAATCGCCCTCTCTTTCTCAGGGGAAAACTTCCTCTTCTTCTGATGAACTGGTTCTCAACCTCTGGTGACAACTCGGAACCGATCGTCACTGTCTTTTCAAGATTACCGGGGAATAAAGGCACTGTCTTGATTCCCAAAGGCTCCAACTTCATATCGTTCTCTTTAAACTTCCTAAGAGACGGTTCGTCATTTGTATCAATAACTTCATCGGACGAGAATTCCACCATACAAACGGGTATCTTCGCTTTTGATCCGTCCATACCACTTCTACACATCACATTATAACAAGAGCGCGTCAGCTCTTGATCTCCCTTCATCTTCCCAACCCCTAACGGTGTTGGGAACTTCATCATCAAATATGGTTGAGATACCACAGCTCCAAATAGGTTCAAACAACTTCTCCCAATGATCGCATTATAGGGGAGTATAGGGAGATCCACCACCACAAATTCCACCATCAAAGTTCTTGATATTTCGGGATCGCCCAAGGTTACCGGCAGAAAAACAGATCCCTCAGAAGCAACAACGCTATTATTAAAACCAACTAACTTTGTTTGCACTGGCTGGAGTTGGGTGGTTCCTTTCAATGCCATCTGCTCAAAGGTTGCAAGAGTCAATATGTTGGTAGCAGCTCCGGTGTCGACTAACACTCGAGAAACAGGATGATTCGCAAGAATAGGGGAGACAACCAATGCATCATCCTGTGGGGAGAAAACCCCGGATAAATCCTCTGGTCCAAATGATATTGTCATTTTATCCAAATCCGTTAATTGGACCATGTTCACTTCCATAAAGCGTCCCTTCTGATGTAATGCCTGATAAGAACGTTTGCGGGCGCGGTTCGAATCGCCGACACATTTTCCCCCGGCGATAGTCATAATGTTGGGGCCTAGATTACCCCATCTCGGTTGAGCATTCTCAACATTCAAAATCGGTTGGCCCGGATCGGGGCCAGCTGGAGGAGCAGGCAGTGCTTGCTGATTTGCAGGGGCTGGTGGGTATGCTTCATTCATGTACCCTTGCTGATTTCTTTGCGGCTGATTTCTGCCGTGACCACGATAGTGGTTTCCTCTTCCTCCGTCTCTTTAGTTTAATCTACCACCATTAAAGAATCCTATCTGGCCACCTCCTTGACGCTAGCCACGCTGTCCTCCATATCCACGCCCTCTCATGTTTGGCCGTGGCGCATCGGCTTTCGGGGGTTTAAGTGTTGCCCCCACTGGGACACTTACATCAATCTTTCCCAGCTTGGACTCAGGCAGAGCCTCCACAGTACTGATCAGTTCATCTAGCTAACCCAACTCTAGCAATATTTCCACCTCAGACATTAATTCCTGACAATCATTCGTTGCATGTCCGAAACTTCGATGAAAACGACAAAATACTTGGGACTCGTAAGTCCACGGCATTGGTTCCTGCAAAGTAGGGGGTAACGAAGAGATCCACCCTTCTTTTGCTCGATTATGGCAAAAATCTGTTCATAATTGTACGTAGGGAACACTCTCAATTTAGACTTTGCAGACGGGACAATCTTGTCCAGCCCACGACTTGCAACAATATTATGGGACCCATACGCCCGAATCTCGATCACTCTGTGATCCAGCAAGCCTTCATCTTCTCGGATGTATTGTGTACATCTCAACGCCAAATCCTCCATACTTTCCGGGGGATCCCTATTCAAAAAGTTACATAACGGGTGTCCAGCTAGAATAAGCTGGAGCACCCCAACCTTCTCACTCACAGTAATCTGAGGTATCTTCCTACACTCGGCCTCAAAACGGGTAATAAAACCCAACAACCATTCCGAAGAATCATACCGCAACGCGGTCAAAGAAGTTATAGACTTTATTGGCGCATTGAAAGGCGCAAAAGCTGAATAGAATTGATCCTTAAAGTCCTGATATGAAACGATCGAGCGCCTCGGTAACCGATTAAACCATCGGAGGGCTGATTCCTTAATAGAAGCAGCAAAAACGAAACACATGGCCGCATCACTGAAATTCATCAAACTCACATGGATCTCCAAATTTGATGTATGAGCATGTGGGTCAGTTGACCCGCGATACTGTGGAAGATCCTTTGGCATCTCAATAAACTCAGAACGTGTGGCACTAATAATCGCCGTGGAAAATGGAGATAAGGCATTTGAAGTGTTCCATGGACTTTACAAAACTTCCATAGATGGTAACGCCTTTCCTCGATTACCGATGGGCTCATTAGCCTTTTCATTCTCAGTATAATCTCCCTCATAAGCTGAGGTCTGATGAGTATCTCGGGTATGTTCCCCGTACACTCGTCTTCTTTCCTGGCCAAGAGCCAGGTTGGCCTCCAATTGATTCATCCTGGCCTCGTTTTGTTCCATCTTCCCACTCATCTCCTTAAACTTTAACTCGATCAACTCTCCAATCTTTTGCAGAGTATCGTTCTGCTCTCCGGTTGCTGCAGTATTTGCTCGCGGTTCCGGAACGCGATGGGTATCCTCCTCTGCCACCTCATCATTCACGGGTTCCGGGGTAACATTGTTCCTCCGGGCTCTCCTTTGAGCTTCGACTTGCTCTAACTGAGCGATTAAACTACGCTTTCTCTCTTCCAAATCTTCATCTATCTCCGTTTGATCCGCAGATCTGGCGCTTGCAGGTGGCGAAAGGCGGGCATTATTACGGACCGCAACTTGGCCAACTCTTGCGAATTCATAAGACTTAGATAAACATTGGCGTGATTGAGGATAAAAGCTAGGTGCCCATCCAGATGAAAACCCGCTCCGGGAGGGCCGAATAGTTACATTTTGAGAATGGGGCTCCTCCAGAACTGACGACCGAGCCCCCGGTAACGGAGCAAACTCGCCATTAACCTGAGCAATAGGATCCACCTCAATTTCTTCATCAAAAATATCTTCATCAGAATTCCGAGAAGTCATGATAATAGAAATCCAAACTCATCAATAAAGCTCTCAATGAGATAAAATTCTACGGTCCCCACGGACGGCGCCAAACTGATCTGGTCTAAAAATGTTTCGAGTATGTTTATTTTTAGATCAGTCAATTTTTAATTACTCGAAATTATTTTTTTATGAGGACAAGAGCGATATACGAGGCTGGGCCCACAATGTGTGAGCTTACGTCCTCGGGAGAGCGAAGCTTTACCTTGGTTTCCACTATAATAATCAAAGGATACAAGTACAATGAGGTGATAACAATAACACGGGCAAAAACGGCTCGAAAAACGATCGAAAACACTCAGTCGAGCTCGAAAGGCTCGCAGCCGCGAGTTGTGGTCAACAACTCGCGAAAAACACTGTATCAGCAACAACTCTCGAAAAACACTGTACCAACAACAACTCTCGAAAAACACTGTATAAGCAACAACTGTCGAAAAACACTGTACCAGCAACAACTCTCGAAAAACACTGTATCAGCAACAACTCTCGAAAAACACTGTATCAGCAACAACTCTCGAAAAACACTGTACCAGCAGCAACTCTCGAAAAATACTGTACCAGCAACAACTCTTGAAAAACACTGTATCAGCAACAACTCTCGAAAAACACTGTATAAGCAACAACTCTCGAAAAACACTGTATCAGCAACAACTCGCCACTGCGTGCAGCAAAGCAATAACTCGCGAGATATACTGTTCCAGCAACAAGTCGCAGATGCGGGATGAAGATCAATAAGTCGCGACTCAGGCTAGGAGGCAGGCAACAAGTCACGGCTACGGACGAAAAGTCGCGACTCTACAGTATGCAGAATAGTATTTGGCCTTGGAAAGTGTGATAACAGTCTGAAACCGTCCAAATGCACTAGGGCTTGTATTTATAGAGAAATCCAGCCCAACTTCACTTACTTGAGCCCATAAGCCCAGTTTACTTGATTTAGCCCAAAACACTTACATAACCTCCAATTATAATATAATAAATGTCATGCTGATCCCAAGTTTCGGGAACTTATCCCGGTCAAGATATTAGTCGGAAATACGATGAGTAAATACCGGAAAACCTCGCAAATTAGTTCTTTGCCTCCAAGTAGTGAATACGCAGCCACATAACATCGTTTCACCCGACCGATGTGCTCTCGGGTGGAAAATTACGAAAATACCCCTGGCTCCGTCCGGGGCCGAGATAACTCAAAACATCTCAAAACGCCTACAAAAACTTTATACGGGCCCCAGCGAGCCTGAATTGCGAGAATACCCCCTCGGAATGCAATGTGATAAAATATGAAAATACCGAAAATACTGCATAACCACGTCGGATGAGCCCCCGGGTACGGATAAATGCAAGAGAATATACCCGGGTAATATCATATGGGCTTACCGAACCACACCCCTCTCAACGACTCATGAACCTCCATTTTCTTTGGTATATGGGTCCGAAGCGGTCAGTCCTATGGAGGTTGCCATACGATCACCTCGAATCACCCAATATGATGAGCATTTGAATGATGAACGAAGGTCCTTGCACTTGGAAATGATTGAAGAAAAACGGAACGTCATCTATGTGCGCATGTGTGCTTATTAGCGAACTATGAAGCGGGCTCATAACAAACAGGTCTTGCCCAGAGAATTTTTAGAAGGCGACCTCGTTCTCAGGAATGTGAGAGTTCAGAGAAACGTTGGGAAGATGGACAGGAACTGGGAAGGGCCCTATAGAGTCCTGAAGAACATAGGGGTTGGGGCTTATAAGCTAGAGACTTTGGATGGAAACGAGATCCCCCGAACTTGGAATGTTATAAACCTAAGGCGATATTTTGTATAAAACCTTTGACGATTATTTGGTAATTCTAAACCATAAAATGTTTCTAATATATGAATAAGTTACGACAGATGCAATACAAACTATTTCTAGCTAGGCGAGTGGCCGATCTTGAAGTTGGATTTTCTAGACGAGTTTGGGCTGGTGACTGTTGCGGTCCATATATAAGGCTCTCAAGTAGTGTGACCGCTCTGACGAGTCAATTGCTTCCACGCTTGTTGAGTACTTGGATTGATTGCAAAACTCCCATAACTCACTACGAACTTAATTTCCCCTTCGATGGCACCCATCACCTGGAAACAGCTCTTGCTTCTTTGTACTTAGCCATGAACGAGATAACAGGGATAGAGTTAGCCAGTCAAAGCGTAAGTCGAAGCTCGCCATAGGACTGTTCTCATAACCGGGGATTCGGATAAGCTTGCCATGGGACTTATATAGAACCAAGGCAACGCCGCCAAGGTCATAAAATTTTACACGGACGGATTCAAGTGTGGTCTGTTAGCGCAATTAAAATCCCCTAACTTATTAAGCCCAGCAAAACTCAAAGTTAAGTTGATAGGACCGTTCGGTCCGGGTTCAGCGTGAACCCCGATCTTATACTTAGCAGAAATATTCTATTGAAGAGTGGAGTTTACAAAAGTAAATACATAAAGGAAATGACTTGAAAATTGGAGATCTAGTCTATTTGCCCTTCTTCCTTGTCTGCTTCTCCAGACTTCTCCGCGATCCATGCCTTGAGATCTTTTATCTTCTTTCCCCTCTCGTCAACTATCTCATTGACCGATCTCTCCATCAGGTCAAAGAGGGAATAGTTGGGATCGTTTTCCAACGGGGGTTCTTCTAGCTCTGGGATCTCACGGAAGCTTCCATTCTTGGTTAGGGGGTCGATCGTCTCCCAACGCTCATCTTCGGGATCCAGACCGAATTTGCTGATCATTTGGTCCTTCATGTTATCCATGTATTTGGAGACGCTCGGTCCGTAAACATTTGCCGCTAAGGCAAACACCAGCGGTGATCGGTCAAAACTCAGAAGGGCTTCCCAAACCGCTCCCTTAGTTGCTTCTTTACCCCTAACTAGTTCTTCCTTCAAAGCATCGTTTTCCTTCTGGGACCGAAGGAGAAGTTTGTTGCTCTCGTCAGATAATTCTTGGATCTGACGCTCCAGTTCCAAAATGCGGGCCGTTGCGGAGTTCGCAGCTGCTTGGGCTTCCCCCGCCTTGGAGGTAGCTATTGAAAGCTCAGTGCCCGCCCCAAGCAGCTCTCCATTCAAACGGTCCCGATCGGCTCGGACCGATTCCAGCTCTTGTTGTTTAATATCGACTTGTCGCTGAGCTAGGCAAATCGACTCTCTAGATCTTCAGAAGCTGAAGCAATGTTTCGGCTTAGATGGACGGCAGAGGCAAGGTACAAAACCCTTCCATGTGTCTGCAAGAAAGTAAGAAACAGCCTTGATCAGAACAAAAACTCGATCAGGCGATGAGAGTTGAAGTTAACTTACCACGGCTTGGGACTCCATATAGGATAGCACCAGGCCGGAGATTGCGCCGTCGATACCGGATGGGTTCTTTCTCCCTAAAAGCTGGTACTATTCAAGAGCGGCATCTTTCCAGGAGGGTGAGACCCTTTTTGGCCCCCGAGCGTTTGAAACAGAGGCTACCACCTCTTAGATAGCCTCCCAAACGGATTCCGGGCTCGATGTTGGGGGGACCGATCTCTCCCCAATTGTGATCCCTTTCGCCGAGATCGGGGCTGCGGACCTGCTCACGGCCAATCACAACGTCTTGTATTGCTTCGGGGCGTCCTCTTCAGGGCCCCGCTTCCTCTTGGCCGAGAGGACAGGAGGCTTTGATACTTTGTCCCCCAAGCTGGAGGATGGAGGGACATCCTCCACCCGCATCGACCTCTGCAACAACAACCGCACGACATTAAGATCCAAAGGGGAGTTATTTCCGATTATGTACATGGCGGGAAGGCCTAACGAGTGAATTCTCTTAGAAATCACCTCGTCCACCTCATCCATTGATCGGGGTTCGGGCCTCTGACTACTGCAACTTCCCGCCGATCATGAAGATCCACCTCATACTCGATCCTTCTGACCCCGATGAGTCAGAGCTAGAGAATATCCCATTCGGGGCAGGGGCACTGATCCTTCCTTCTACCCCTATCTCTAGCAGCTTCTTCTCCCGAAGTATGTCTATTCGTTTCAGACGTCTTTCGGACGAGGAAGCCTTGCCAAGGTATTGGCAATACCCTGGTGGGATGGGTTGAATCGGGTTAGGTCCAACTTCCCGATGTCATGATGGGTGGTTAGGAAGGTGACCTTCAACAGGTCTTCCCTCGGGTTGTCTATCCAGACGTAGCAAGACTCTCATTCATGAAGGAAGTCTTCCTTGTCAACGATAATACAATCCTTCGTTCGGGTCGCTAGATAGTATAACCTACGACCTCCTAACAACCTCCTTCCCCTTCGGAATCCCACCAAGAATAAGTTGAAAAAGTCTTTCATGGTTGGTTCTACCCCATGTTTATGGCAGTAAAAGATAAAGGCGACTATGTAAACATAATTTTCCGGAAAAGAGCGAAGGTTGAGCAGTGAATCTCCCAGAGTACGGCTGCGACAAAAGGATGGAGGGAAAATCGCAAGTCGGACCTCAAAGAGGCATAGCTAATGGGTAAGGCGTTAGCAAGAACATTCATTTCAACAAGAAGGAAGTAGGGAACGTCTTCTTTCCCCCTCCAGATAGGATAATGGGCAGGGATTGAGAATTTGATCCGAAATCCTTCGAGGTCCATCTCAGAAACAATCGGATACCTAGCCCTACGGGGTGCCATAGATGGTTACCTTAAGATTTGTAAGGAAATCGGAGTTTGAAGACGGTCGAATGAAATCGCCAGAGAATTCTAGGGCTCAGAGATTTTTTCGCGAATTGCAGCAATGGTTACACAGTACCGAAATCCCGACTTTTATAGCCATGCATTGGCCACTCACAGGGTGACATGTCACCACTGCAGGCGGTTGCAGTCTCACAGTTTGTCCCCCCTTTGGAATACGGAAAGATGCAGGCTATTATAGAACCCATAATTACGCTTTTGTCCATGATTGTTACATATTTCAAATTTGAAGATTGACGCCTTGAAATTTCTTAAGTACATGATCGGTCCTCAAGGACGTTGTCACGACCCGTTCGAGTACGGTCCTCCGTTGGTTCGATCAAGCACTCCAGCCTCAAACGCTCTCAATCTGATGATCGAACATACATCACCACCATGATGGCGATAAAGTCCGAGGAGCTAGTGATGAGACCTTCGGAACCCAGTACCCCGAACCTAGTTAGGCCCAAGCTTAGCCAGGCCAGCCCAAGTGACAAAAGCTGGACTTGGAGGCCCAGATCCAGCTCACGTGAATGAACGGCCCGGCGAGAACAGTCGGGCCTGAAGGCCAGTTCTTACTGACCACGACCGATCGATAGAGGCAGGCGTTCTCCTCCTCATCGGGACCGATCGGTCCAGGACGCACACACTATGCTTCGGGCCATCCACATTTCTCAACTTGTGGCAATAGCCTCTGATAATCCTGTCAGATGCGTGCCTGACAGAGTCGTACGAGCCTTCTTTGGTCTAGAGACAGCCGGTTAGTAGCACCGAAAGGCCTGGCGCCGTGCAGCCGTATAGAGCCATGCCCGGGGGCTATCCCGCCCGACATGAGCCGACCTAGCCGCATGGGACAAGCACAAAACAACACCATATTATTCACACAGCAGGAAAGGCGTATAAAATGGACACTTGAGAAACGAAAAAAAACTCTCTTCTTCGGCTTTCTCTTAGTTTTCCTTAAGTTTTCCCTTCCCTTGTTATTTCTAAAACGAACATGACATTTGTAATTAACAACTTGATTATTGGATCGACTAAGAGCATTTCTAGCTCTTAGTCAAGTGGCTTTTTCCCCTTCTTTCTAGGATTTTCCACTCTAAAATTGTCTTATCCTTTTCTATTTGATTCATAATCGTTTTCCCCCTACAAAACAAATTAAAACCGAGTTCATCTTGCAACGAACCGGACGACTGTTGATACCCCGGTTTTCAGACCACAACACAACATTTGCATCATATATCCAACATTGCATTTCTGTCTAAGTGGAAACAATCGTGATGCAATTATTTACATATAAGTTTATGGAAACATAATGGTTTAGATGAAAATAGAAAATATTTTTTATTTTAATATATGTTTTTTGAGAAATTAGAGTTTATACGATGCGGAGTTGGGTCATCTTCTCAATGATAATCTTGTTAAATATCATATTTTGTGTCAATCAGATAATATTTAAATTAATATTTTATTATTCACTAAATCTAATGGTAGAAAAAAAATTTGATTAATATATAAATTATCATTCTATTTATACAACAGAACATTCATATATTTTTATACATTATTTGTGCTATCTAAAAACATTACATAACACTTTATAATATATATTTATATTTCTGTTTATATTTCTATTTCTCTTTCTACATAAATTAGTTTTCAGAATTGGTGCAGAAAACGCCCTAAAATAATTTCTTTTAATTAATTAGTGTAATTAATTATAAAAAATTGATGATGAAACTTATAATGACGATATATAAAAGTTAAATTTATTTTTTTCTATTTTTTGGACCTAATTAAAAATGTAATGAAAAGAAAAGGAGTTGAGAGAGAAGGACGTATTGAAATTCCAAGTTGGGGAATTCAATGATGGTAGAGACTCTCTCCCTCTCAACATTGTCTAACTTCGATTAGGTTTGTTCTGCATGATCCCAAGATTTGATTTTGCTTTCATCAACTTCACTGGTTTAATTTATTCACCGCCTTCAAATCTTCATTCCTTACGCAGATCCGTGTGTTTCTGTGCAAAGTTTTCCCTGAATTCATATCTGGGACTCGTATTTATCTTGGTTGTTTTTTATTTTTTGGATTTGAGGGGAATTTGTAAAATGTTGACCAAGTTTGAGACGAAGAGCAATAGAGTGAAGGGGCTGAGTTTCCACGCCAAGAGACCATGGATCTTGGCTAGTCTTCATAGTGGGGTGATTCAGCTCTGGGATTATCGTATGGGAACGCTTATTGATCGATTTGAAGAGCATGAGGGGCCTGTTCGAGGCATTCACTTCCATAAATCACAGCCCCTTTTTGTTTCTGGAGGTATTCATCATTCGTAATTCACCAGTGTTTCATTGATAACATCTGTTTGGAATTTCAATTCCGTGTTTGCAGTTTTTAGAGAGCTATATTTTTTGATGTGCTCTGATTTGCTTGTGTTTTTTATGGATTTATTAGTTCTTATTGCCAGCTTATGTCTATTTGTTGATATTTACTCAATCGTATTTCTAAGCGATCTTCTATCATTTTAAGATGTGAGTCAAATAAAAAGACACCTGGGAAGAAATCAGATAGCTTTTCTTTTTTTAAATTCATGATCACCGCCATCCCTTTGAAACAAGAGTGTAGCTTGTTTGTCATATTTGGGATCATTATGACTTGATGTATATGATTTTGGTTTCTGCAGGTGATGATTACAAAATTAAGATGTGGAATTACAAATTGCACCGATGTTTATTTACGCTTCTTGGGCATCTTGATTATATAAGAACCACACAGTTTCATCATGAGTACCCTTGGATAGTTAGTGCGAGTGATGATCAGACTATTAGATTATGGAACTGGCAATCACGAACTTGCCTTTCTGTGCTAACCGGTCATAATCATTATGTCATGTGTGCCTCATTCCATCCAAAAGAGGATTTGGTTGTTTCAGCCTCCCTAGATCAGACAGTTCGCGTTTGGGACATTGGTGCCTTGACAAAGAAGACTGTATCTCCAGCTGATGATGGTCTGCGGCTGCCTCAGTTGAGTACTGATTTATTTGGTGGCATTGACGTTGTTGTGAAGTATGTTTTGGAAGGTCATGATCGAGGGGTGAACTGGGCTTCCTTTCATCATGCACTTCCTCTGATTGTTTCTGGGGCCGATGACCGCCAAGTTAAGATCTGGCGCATGAATGGTATGGAAACTTTTTCTAGCTTATCTTTTTAGCACATTACATTATCTATCCATGTCATTATTTTTATGCTTCCCTCAGTGAACGTGAGTTATTTTATGCTTGCATTTCAAAGCTTATCCTGATGAACGTCGATTAAATCCTATTTCAGATACCAAGGCTTGGGAAGTGGACACCCTAAGAGGACACATGAACAATGTTTCTTGCGTTTTGTTCCATTCCAGACAGGATATTATTGTATCAAATTCCGAAGACAAGAGCATAAAAGTCTGGGATGCTACCAAAAGAAATCTATTACAGACTTTCCGCAGGGAGAATGACAGATTCTGGATACTAGCAGTGCATCCTGAGATTAATCTTTTGGCGGCAGGCCACGACAGTGGAATGGTCGTTTTTAAATTGCAAAGAGAACGCCCTGCATTTTATGTCAGTGGTGATTCAGTTCTCTATGTGAAGGAAAGATTTTTACGTAGCTTTGATTATTCAACTCAGAGAGATTCTCAGCTGATACCAATACGCAATCCCGGTTCCAACAGTTTAAATCAAGGCCCTCGGACTCTTTGTTACAGTCCAACTGAAAATGCTGTATTGGTTTGCTCTGACATCGATGGAGGTTCTTATGAACTCTATGTGATGCCTAAGGATAGCAGTGGCAGAGGAAACAGTGTACAGGATGCCAAAAAAGGTAGTGGGACTTCAGCAGTTTTCGTAGCTAGAAATAGATTTGCTGTGCTAGAGAAAACCACCGGCCAGATTGTGCTCAAGAACCTGAAAAATGAAATCATGAGAAAAATTCCTCTTCCTTTGGGCACTGATGCTATTTTTTATGCTGGAAAAGGCAACCTATTGTGTAAGTCTGAAGATAAGGTACTTCTTTTTGATCTTCAGCAGATGAATGTTCTTGGGGATCTTCAATCATCTTCTGTTAGGTTTGTAGTTTGGTCTACGGATATGGAAAATGTTGCTTTTCTGAGCAAGCATTCTATCACTATTTGCAACAAGAGTCTTGCGCATTGTTGCACTTGCCATGAGACTATTCGTGTCAAAAGTGGGGCTTGGGATGATAATGGCATTTTCATATATACAACACTAACTCACATAAAGTACTGCCTTTCAAATGGAGATATTGGGATTATAAAGACACTAGACTCTCCAGTTTATATTACAAAAATATATGGGAACACAATATTTTGTTTGGACAGAGATGGGAAAAACAGCCCTATTATCATTGATTCTACCGAGTATATATTCAAGCTTTCTCTTCTTAGGAAGAGATATGATCAAGTTATGAATATGATAAAAAACTCTGATCTGTGTGGACAAGCCATGATTGCTTATCTACGGCAGAAGGGTTTCCCTCAAGTTGCACTCTATTTTGTGAAGGATGAAAAACTTCAATTTGACTTGGCCATTGAAAGTGGTAATATTGAGAAAGCACTTGAATCTGCTAAAATGATTGACAAGCAGGATAACTGGTATAAACTGGGGGTAGAGGGTCTTCGTCAGGGAAATGCAGGAATTGTTGAGTATGCTTATCAGAAAACAAAGAATTTAGAAAGGCTCTCTTTTCACTATCTGATAACTGGTAATCTGGAGAAGTTGTCAAAAATGATGAAAATTGCTGAGGTGAAAAATGATGTTATGGCTCAGTTTCATGATGCACTCTACCTCGGTAATGTTCAAGAGCGAGTTAGGCTTTTAGAGAGTGCTGGGCACTTGCGTCTTGCTTATATATCAGCTTCACTCCATGGGCTTCACGATGTAGCAGAGCGATTAGCTGCTGAATTGGGAGATAATATTCCTGCTCTGCCTGAGGGAAAGGAGCCTTCTCTTTTACTGCCTCCTAGTCCCGTAGTTCGTGTTGGAGATTGGCCTTTGTTAATGGTCAGTAGAGGAATATTTGAGGGTGGCCTTAACAATAATGTCAATGATGCGGGTGAGGAGTATGAAGAGGCTGCAGATGCGGACTGGGGAGAATCATTGGAGATGAGGGATGTCGAACATGCAAATGATGTTGAATTAACTGTGTTAGATGAAGATGTGCAAAGAGATAATGATGAAGAAGGTGGATGGGAACTTGAGGATCTAAATCTGCCTCCTGCAGCTGAGATACCAACAGCTGCTTCAAATGAACGGTCTTCTGTATTTGTTGCACCCACACCTGGAATGCCTGTAAGCCAGATCTGGGTCCAGAAATCATCCCTTGCTGCTGACCATGTAGCTGCAGGGAACTTCGAGACAGCAATTCGCTTACTGAACCTTCAGCTTGGGATACACAATTTCGCTCCGCTGAAGTCTCTGTTTATTGATCTTCATTTGGGCAGCCACAGCTACTTACGTGCTTTTTCTTCAGCGCCAATGATCTCTATTGCAGTGGAAAGGGGATGGAATGAATCTGCAAGTCCGAATGTGAGAGGGCCTCCTGCTCTTGTGTTCAAATTCTCAGAGTTAGATGATAAGCTTAAGGCGGGCTACAAGGCTACAACTGCAGGAAAGTTTTCTGAAGCTCTCAAACATTTCCTGGCTATTATCCAGACAATCCCGTTGATTGTTGTCGAAACACGAAAAGAAGTTGATGAAGTGAAGCAACTGATTTTGATTGCAAAAGAGTATGTTGTTGGTCTCCAGATGGAGCTAAAGAGGAGGGAACTGAAGGGAGATGCTGTTCGTCAGCAAGAACTTGCAGCATATTTCACTCATTGTAACCTTCAGCTGCCACACTTGAGACTCGCTCTTCTCAACGCAATGACAGTTTGCTTCAAGGCTCAGAATCTCAGCACTGCTGCCAAATTTGCACATCGTCTTCGTGACACAAATCCAACTAATGAGAGTCATGATAGAACAGCTCGACAAGTACTTCAAGCTGCAGAGAAGAACATGACTGATGCTACAAATATCAACTATGACTTCAGAAATCCCTTTGTAGTCTGTGGAGCCACGTATGTTCCCATATACCGTGGACAAAAAGACGTAACTTGCCCTTACTGCACAGCACATTTTGTTCCTTCTCAACAAGGGAAGCTGTGCACTGTTTGTGATCTCGCCACCGTTGGAGCCGATGCTTCTGGCTTGTATTGTTCTCCTTCTCAGAAAAGATGAATTATTTTAGTTGAATTTCAACAGAGAGAGTTCATAGGCGCGGCAGCTGATTTAGTTGTTGTTTGTCATTGATTGTCGCTTTGGTTTGACAACGTCTTTGTTTTTATAGAGAGTTATGGAATTATTTTACATATGTAGAACATAATTGGTTGGTTTATGTACACTTTGTAGTTTGTTGGGGTCATTAAGTTATCGGATCTGCCAACTAAGACTAGCAAGTAACTGTGTCATTCAAGATGATCCGTTATTTTAGGGTTTCATAAAACATGAGTCTGGCACCAAAAATTTGTTTAGGTTTTTTTTCACACTACAATTAATTATTTAAGTGTTTTAATCGGTAAACGATTTATAAAAATAGCGAGCAACTAATAACAAAATTTTAATTAGCTTTCTCAAAATTTTATCCTAAGAATAGGGGTAATTTTGTTAAATACCTTCTGCAAAACTTTCATTTGCTAAATAGTATTATTTGTTAAAGTATTTGTTAACTAACTTGTTTTCTTAGAGTGCTGGTCATGGCAACAAAAAAAGCGCTAGTTGACTACACCTTTGCTGATGTTGTTGAAATACCGCCCATTTGGAAGACAAGAAAACATTATTTTTATAGTTTTAATAAAAGTAAATGACAAAAATTTAAAAACAATATACAAAATAATATTTTTAAATAACAAACAAAATTTGTACTTTATTTCAAATAAATTAAGGTTATAAAATCGATCAAAGAGATTTAAAATATTATTCTTATAGTTTTATTAAAATTAAATGACAAAAATTAAAATACAATATAATCCACCACTAAACCGATCGATTTATTCGAATTATATAATTCAGAAAAAATGTATTTTATTTATTTCGATTATAATTGTTTTATTACGCCATAAATCACTAATAATTTAATTTTCCGTATGAATGACTCTTAAATTTTGATTTATAGTTAATAACATTTGGTATTTTGGTTTCTAAACTAAGAAGTGCATTTGATAGAGAAAAACCGAATAATCGACCAGTTGAAACCAATAAGCTAGTCGATTTTTATTTAAAAATATTATTTTATATATTTTATTTTAATTTTTGTCATTTACTTTTATTAAAACTATTTAGCCAACACTTTTAATAAAAAAAACAGGTTAATTGACAAATACTTTAATAAATGATTCTATTTAGCAAACCAAAGTTTTGCATAAAGTTATTTAGCAAAATTGCGCAATAGAATAGGCACAATTTGAAATTAGTTGTTGGCATTGTTACTTAGTAAATGAACGATCATAAAAAAATTAAACTGGAGATTATTTTAAAAATAGTATAGGGATAAATTTGAATTGTTATAGATTTATAAACTTTTTGGGAGAAAGTTTAAGAATGATATCATTCCATATTTGTTTTCCTTTTCATTTCATTTCATTTTCATTTTCATTTTCTAATATGTGTATTTGTCTACAATTATAAATAGTAATATTACTATATAGTGCTAGGTAAAATTAATGTATTATAATGCCAAATAATATTGCTTTTATTCACATCAATTCTGTATTATATTATTACTATATAGTGCTACGTAAAAATAATGTATTATAATGCCAAATAATATTGCTTTTATTCAAATCAATTATATATTAATTGTATACTAATTTACAGTTTTTGTATAACATATATCATTTATATATTTTGATATTTGTTATACATCCATAATTTGATATAATTTACAACACTCCCCTATGATGTATATCATTTTCTTTTAGCAGTTTAGTGACCAATTTGTAAACTTCCCGCAATTTGTTATTTTGATTATATCTTAGTGTAAGTGTGACAACTTTGAAAAAACTGATTTTAGATAAGTTACATTCTAACACAAAGAGGATCTTAACAATTTTCTAGGTCAAATGTTCTTACTTTTTATGTTACTATTATTATTGTTTATTTTGTTTATCATTCTAGGTTATTCAAGATAAAATTGAAGGTATAACATATGATAAAATGTATCAATATTTTGATATGTATTAATGTAAACTAGAAAGACTCTTGATTCGAAGATTACCTAAAAGCATGAAGTCTCCCAATTCCATAATCGACCAATTTCTCAAATATTTTATAATGATATCCTTAAACCTAAATCATAAACCCAAAAATAAACATGAAAACTACAAAAATTCCTAAGTATAACACTATCCCTGAAACCAATAAACCCATAAGTTGAAACCTGGAAAATTCAAGGTAACAAATATTTAACTTTCGATATATAAAACACAAAAATACCTTTACAAATTGATGATTTGCAATGGTGAAATACCCTCCGAAGACGATGGAAATGGAAGAAGGAACACAAATCTCTAAAGGGCGGGAAGGTTGCATGCAGATGAGGGAGGAAGATTACAAGAGGAGTATTTAAAGAGCATCCTCGCACCTAGAACATACGATGTCAATGTTCGCACATTCCACATGCGAAGTACGGTGAAAAACTGTTGGGGATTGAACACGTGTGCGAACAATCTCGATAGATTAAGTAGAACCTGAGAATTAAAGCAAAGAGAAAAACAACGACACAAGAAATTAACATGGAAACCCGGAAAGGGAAAAAACCACTTGACCGGCGGAAACGGCCAAATTCACTATCACTTGAGAAGATTACAACACACACACACGAAGAGAAAACTCGGAATACAAGAGTATTGAAGTTGTTGTGCTAATGACAATGAACCTTGGGACCCTTTATATAGATGAGGTGGTTGAGATATTAAGACAATAAACAAATATTCCTAATATTTGATCATATCCCCATATATGATTATCCATAATCAAATCATATATATGCGTCCATATATACTGATTTGATATAATTTTATTTCCTTCAATATCTCCTTCCATAACTGCCGATATCTTAGACCAGTGGGCTTCACCATATCTCAGTTCGGTCCCCGACCGATTGCCTCCATCTCATATCTTCAGTCCTCGGTCCTCGACGTGCTTCGGTCCTCGACCCCGATCACTTCGGTCCCGTTGTCATCTTCGGTATTGCGTACTTCGGTCTTCACCCGTTCGGTACCAATACCGATCATCCTGTCTTCCATGTGTGCCCCGATCGACCACATTGACGATTATCATCCAAGTATGACCGATCGATACCAATATCGATCTCCACACCTAACAATCTCCCACTTGGAGATCGATAAGGCATCTTATCTTGATAGTCCCCGCTCACCAACTCACTTGGTGAGACCAACTAGAGCTACGCACATCTCTAGTTTCGCAGTGACTACCCTCGTCACTAGATCGATCCCTTGACCAATCTCCATTAGAAAATTCTGGAGCCACACCATCTCCTTTCCTGCTTCGAAACATCATACGCTTGCAATTTCGGCTTCCAACAGCTGTACCACGGACTGTCTTCAGATCTTACCGATCGGTACCCATGACTGATCGGTACACATACCGACCATCATCCGATCTCTCTGATCGACACCCATGTCGATCATCTCCTAAGTATAGCCGATCGTCAATCGATCCCCATACTTAGCAATCTCCTTCAGTCGTCATCTACGTACCATGTTAGGATGATCGGTCCTCTGCAACACAGCTCCCGCATAGATGTCTCGTAGCAATCAGAGCACTGCATCCCAATGCTCCTTTCCAGTTCAACATGAACCTGCTCACGACTCCCACTCCAAGGGAAATGTCTAGTCTCGCACAGACCACGTCATACATCTTTGTCGACCGCTGAAGAGTAGGGCACATTCTTCATCTCTTCGGCATCCTGGTCGACCATCGGCTCTGCTCCTTCGAGAGTTTCTGGTGTGCTCCCAAAGGTGTCACGGTTGCTTTCAAGTCTCCAACTTGAACTCGATCGATCACTTGTATTATCCTGCGACAAGGGAAGTGTACCCTTCTCTCGCGAACCTCATTCCGAGAGTCTTGACCGGTCCCAGATCCTTCTCCAATGCATCGACAACTCCCACTCGACTTGTTTAATCTCCTCCATGTCACCCCCCGCGATCAACATGTCCTCGACATACATTAGAAGGATTATGTATGTACCTTTGCCCATTCGGAGATAACAACAGTTGTCCGACTCATTTCTCTTGAGTCCCCGTTCGGTCC
This sequence comes from Utricularia reniformis, assembly GCA_009725065.1. Classification (NCBI taxonomy): domain Eukaryota; kingdom Viridiplantae; phylum Streptophyta; class Magnoliopsida; order Lamiales; family Lentibulariaceae; genus Utricularia; species Utricularia reniformis. Next base: position 275,770 of record RWGZ01001094.1, read on the forward strand.
CTAGGGAGTCAAGGCCACTGCCGATAAGCTTGTTGCAATATACAAGCTCTTTCCAGTTACCGCAAGATTTCCATTTCAATGCACCTTAAAACCACTCGGGTATGCATTTCTTCCTCTAAATCCCATAGAAAAACAGTCTTCCCATCTATTCACCAAGGATGGAGATTCTCCGCAGCCACTTTACTCAATCACCCAAATGGTCGACCGGTGAGAGTACCTTGGAATAGTGAGATCCCTTCTGCAATAATCATTTGACTACAAACCTTGCCTCGTAACTCTTGGACCCATCGACCTGTGAAGACCCATTTAAGGAAGGCCTGATGTCCCTTCGGTAGTCAGCAAGACCCAAGTCTTGTTCTTCGACAAGGACGCCATTTTGTCCTCCATGTCAAGCTTCCACTTTTCCATGTCAGAGCGGTCACTACAACTTGGGAAACTTGCGGACAAGAAGCTTCGGTCACCAGTCCAGATTTGTCCTAAGCTTATTCAACTCCAAGATCGGTCCATCATTCTATTAGAAATAGTTAACTCTTGTACTTACTTGTTTGCTACTTACGTTGAATGGAATGTTTTTTATTGAGTCAAATACATTAATCGAAAATTCATAAGAAGTATCGCCTTAAATTCATGACATTCCAAGTTCGGGGGACCTCTATACCATCCAATGTTTCAAGTTTATACGCACTTGACTCCAATTTTGCCGATATGCGATACGGTCCCTCCCAATTTCTGTCCAGCTTTCCAACATTCCTCTGCATCTTAATGCTCTTGAGGACGAGATCGCCTTCAAAGAATTCCCTTGGGAGGACTCGTTTGTTATGGGCCCGTTCCATATTCCGCTGATAAGCACCCATCCGTGCATAAACTGCATCTCTTTTTTCTTCGATCATCTCGAGATTCAATAATCTCCTTTCACCGTTCATATGCTCATCGTATTGAGATATCCGATGTGATCGGATGGCAACCTCCCCCGGGCTAACAGCTTCGATCCCATACACCAATGAGAAAGGTGATTCTTGGGTCGTTGAGCGAGGTGTAGTTCGGTATGCCCATAGGACCTCATAGATGTGTTCAGGCCAATTACCCCCGAAATCTTCCAACTTGGTTTTCAATCCTTTCAGGATAACCTTGTTAGATACCTCCGTAAGTCCATTGGTCTGGGGATGGGCTACTGATGAGAAATGCTGGATGATGCCCAACTTGATGCATAAGTCTCGTATGCTCTTTCCGCGAATTGAGTCCCATTGTCAGATACGAGCGCTCGGGGAACCCCGAAGCGGCTCACAATATTTTGCCAGATAAAGTGCTTGACCACTTTTTCCGAGATCATGGCTACGGCTTCTGCTTCAATCCACTTTGAATAGTATTCCACCGCTACGATACAAAATTTCATTTGCTCTATGGATCGGGGAAAAGGTCCGAGGATGTCGATCCCCCACCTGTCGAACGGACAAGGTAGTGGGGTAATCGATAGCGGAGCCCCAGGCAATTGCGGGAGCGGAGCATGGTATTGACATATGGCGCAACGCTTAGTATATTGCTTGGCATCAGCGAGCAATGTTGGCCAAAAATACCCGGCTCTGATAATGCGATGGTATAGAGATTGAGCTCCTGAATGAATGCCGCATATCCCTTCATGAACATAAATCATGACAGCTTCGGCCTCAATAGGAGATAAACAGCGCAAAAGCGGGCCCTCAAAACTCTTTTTAAATAAACGTCCATCGACTAAGGTGAATCTCTTAGCCCGAACCTCTATTTTCCTGGCTTCGTACTTATCTTCAGGGAGATATCCGTTTGAGAGATATTTAATAAAGGAGTCGATCCAATTGAGTTCTCCCGGAGATTGAGTAGCGTCAATATTCAATCCCTGGAGTTCATGACATAGAGCCCCAATCTCTTCAATAGACTGTTCGGTCACTGGAATCTCGATCGAAGGTCTGTCCTGAACGTGGACCGAAATAGTGCTTGGCTCTATGTCGGGTATGCCCGAAGCCAATCTGGCGAGTGCATCAGCAATCTTGTTTTGTTCTCGTGGCACATGGTCCAGAGAGAACTCATTGAACTTCTTGGATAACTCCAGAACTTTGGCGCAATACAATCTCATCATCGGATCGTGAGTCTCAAATCTCCCTGCGAATTGTTCCACTACTAACTTCGAGTCTGAGAACATTCGCACTCTGCTTACTCCCATTTTTCGAGCCAAGGTCATTCTTGACAATACTGCCTCATATTCTACCACATTATTTGTTCCAGCAAAGGAAAACTTGATTGCGGAATAAATAAGATCACCTTGTACCGTTGTCAGAGTAATGCCCGCTCCTCTTCCCCCGAAGGTTGATCCATCTACGTGGATCGTCCATCGATCATCCTCCTGGTTAAGATAAATGGCCGACCGGGTCATTTCAACCACAAAATCGGCTAGAACCTGAGCTTTGATCGCCATTCGGGGCAGGAATTCCAGATAGATAGCGCTGAGTTTGATAGCCCATTTTGCCAATATTTCATTCAAGTCCTTCTGTTTAAGGAGTATCTTCATAGGCTGATCCGTATAAACATAGACAGTTCGGCCTTCGAAATAATGCTTCAACTTGGATACAGCTTTCTTCAAAGCTAGCATGAACTTCTCCAAGGTGGAATACCTGGTTTCAGCAGATACTAGAGAATGACTGACATAATAAACAGGTCTATGAATGTCATCTCGTATGGCCACTAGACCTGCGGTGACGGCAACTTCGGACACCGCAAGATATAACCCCAAAGGTTCATCACAAGTTGGACTTACCATCACCGGGGGAGTGCTTAAATAAGTCTTGAGCTCGGAGAAGGCCCGATCGCATTCTTCGGTCCAATCCATATGGCTTGCTTTTCTTAGAACTCTGAAAAAAGGTAAGGCCCGGTCTGTGGATTTCAAAATAAAACTCCTCAGCGCGGCTAGTCGGCCAGTAAGCCTTTGAAATTCTCTCTTGTTTCTCGGAGGTTGCATATCAATGATAGCTTGCACCTTTTCAGAGTTAACCTCTATGCCTTTCTCTGAAACATAATATCCTAAGAATTTTCCACTTCGGATCCCGTAGCAGCACTTGTTTGGATTTAGTTTGAGCTTATATTTTCGGCATACTTCGAAACAACGAGACAAATAAGAAAGATAGTCTTCATCATTCATAGATTTTACAATCATATCGTCAACATACACTTCCATCATATGACCAATCAACTCTCTAAAGATTTT
>RWGZ01001094.1:279091-317742 GCA_009725065.1 Utricularia reniformis
GTAAGGATTCATTTTTGCCATTTGAATTGACCCAATCGTTGCTGGGCCTTACCCATCACAAGGTACCCGGTCCTAGAGTTCTCATCACTTATAATATTTCTTGATCATAGAAGAATAATATATTTTGGTAGTGTTCGAAGACATAGACATATTTTTGCCGAACCTCGTTAAATTCTAGTGTTCTTCACATTTTTTTATTCAATATCCATAACAACATCACGCTTCCGCAACAATTCATTTAACCGAGTATGATCAAAATCCAACACAAAGACCAATTCTTGTGAATAATCTATCACAAAACAAAAATGATGAATAGTAAACTTCATTCATCTTTGCGATGGATTTATATACCCAACTACATTGTGTTAATTGGGCCGTTTTAAGAATGGGTTTTAGAGAATCAGGTCCATTAATTATCCTAATGGACCAGACTGGTAAAGAGTATTGTGATTCTGATATTCTACCCATGGCCCATATCGCCTCATGTTCCACAATCACGCTAGAGAATTAGGTTTCAGTTATTTCATCCCCAATTCCAGTTTTCTTTGATTGAGTATCATTTACCCTTTTCAGCTACTAGCAATTATCTTCAGCAAAAGTTCTGCGTGAAATTGGCTGCATGGCTCAATCTGGCAACTCGGTTACTACATATCGCTTTGCTTTTCATTTATGTAGTCCACATTTGGGCGTATGAATCCAGCGAGATTCTGCTGTTTGTATGCAGGGTGCTGGAGTTGACAACACTTTTCGGAGGAAATTTGACAGGGAGGAGTATCTGAAACGCGCCCGTGAGCGCGAAGAGAAGGTAGGCCTGTGGTGATCTCGTTTCTAGTTTTCTGTCCTTATTATCTCACGTTATTGTTTATACCAATTCGAATTCCTGGTTTACAGGAAGAAGACGCTCGATCAAAAAAGTGTAAGTTTTGTTATCTTTGTTGTATTGTGTCTTTCTTAGCAAATTATCTGGCAAAATTTATTTTATAAGTGAGTTAGAGATTTAGGGCGGCATTTTGTGTTTAATTAGCTGTAGCCATCTTGGTTTGATGCAGCAGGAGGTACATCAGTGCAACGAAAGCCGCTGAAACACAGGGATTATGAAGTGGATCTTGAGTCACGCCTGGGAAAGACGCAGGTTAGTTTCTTTTTGACGTACACAAGTTTTACAAAATATCAAAGTTACTGATCACTTCAAAACTAGTTCTGTATTTTAAATATTTCAGTCTATGAGCTGCACGAAGTTACTTTGCTGTAATAACATGGATGGACTATTCTTCATGTATATCAATGGTTACTTGTAATTTTGTAGGTTGTGACGCCAATTGCTCCTCTAAGTCAGCAGGTAATTGTCTAACTTTCCATTGATCACTATATATTTCATTGCTCTAGCTTTTCTTTATTGAAAATTTTGTTTCGAAAGACCCTAGTGCAGATTATCTAAATGAATACATAGCTGAAGCATATTATTATAACTTGAGGTGCTAGATTTAGCCTATTTCTCAACAGTGGAAATATCTTGACATTTCTTTAATCATCCATAAATTATTTTTTATTGGTAGGGTGGCACTAGCTTTGAGTTCTGTTGGAGTTATCATGATTTCTCATTTATTCTTTGGAATGTTCTAATTATTTACTATTTCAGTACTGTAAAAAACGCAAAAAAGTTAAACTGTTGCATAGTCTTTCTCGTTTGCAAATTTAAAAGCTATCGTTAACCAATTTTCTGCAGGCGGGATACTTCTGCCCAGTGTGTGAATGCGTCGTGAAAGATTCTGCAAATTACCTAGACCATATAAATGGGAAGAAACGTATGTTATCTGCTGCTCTAATTTTCTTTACTTTGGTTTACATTCCAAAATGTGTATGTGCAGGGGTTTTGGTGGTGGGTTTGGTTTAGTTTTTTTCTCTGTAATGGCTGGAATCATTTTATTTATAGATCAACGTGCTTTGGGTATGTCGATGCGATCTGAAAGAGCAACCTTGGACCAGGTATACCAAGTTTTGCTACAAATTTTCATGAGACCTTTCCCTTTCCGTGTTTTGATACAAATAATTAAAACGATATAGTTTTAGCATCACTTGATTCATCAACCATGAAGCTTTATGATGAATGGAAAATTCTATTACCAATAGTTTATTGTTATTTCATCTTGTCGGCTTACAGGTGCAAAAACGGTTTCAGTCTGTCAAGAACCAGAAAAACACTGGAAGCTTTACTGTGGAAGGTAAGTCATGGATTCATGCACCTATATTTTTACTACAGTGATTAGTATACTTCTATATACATGATTTTTCTAATTACATATTTTTTATAAATATCGAATTTCACGTGCCTTATGCACTTGCTGACTAAAATTTCTCTCGATAGACCTTGACGAGCGCATTGTGAAACAACAAGAAGAAGAGGAGGAGAGAAAACGGCAACGTCGAGAGAAGAAAAAAGAGAAGAAGGTTTGGTTTGCCCTGTAGTTTCTTAAATTTAGTCCTTTTAGGTTCCCTTATACTCATGTCTGTTGAAAAATCTCAGCGAGAGAAGGCTGTGGAGGAGGAACCGGAAATCGACCCTGATGTTGCTGCAATGATGGGATTTGGAGGTTTTGGTTCATCTAAAAAATAATGTTGCTTAAGTCGCTTGAACTGATGGAGTTGATAGTTTGTTACCCGACGGAGGCTTGTAATTTATAATATTGTTAGACAGTTTACTATGCTAAGAAATTTTGACAGCTTTCCAAAGTAATTTATAGTAATTTATTCAATCCCTATTTTTTTTATCCGATCATATGGACACGAATCAACAAAATGGTGATTCAAAATCACTATAATAGTGGATCGCTTTGTGAATTGGTTAATTGATCGATTTGCGGATATTTTTAATTTTATTTTTGAATTTTAGTTTAAAGAAAAAGTTATCATTTATAACCAAAAAAAAGTTGTAGTTGCAAATAGTGACCTTCTAAATTGTGTTGCAAGGATTTGTGGGGTGCGTGAATCTCACCGGGTGCGTTTTTTTTTTTTTAATCCTTTCGTGTCTGTTAAATTATTTCTAGTACTGTTACTTTGAGATATTTCATTAAATACAAACATTTAATTGCGTATTGGATTATACAGTCAATTCTTTTAATCTATTAAATATAGAACAAATGATCTTATTCTAATATTATCTTTTGATATTCGTTTGTCGTATTCTATAAAGTTTTGTATAGTTTTATACATGATGTAAATGTAGATTACATTTACACATGTATCATCAGAAATTACGTTTATCGAATAATTTAATATATATTTTAATTAATTTAAATTAACTCACTTTCAACGCACCCTTAATTGGATTCGTAAAATTTTACGTACCCCACACCCTGCACCTCGCACCCACACCCGTAGAACCTAGCTTATAAATTATAAAGCAACAAGCATTGTATGTTTTTATATTTTTTAGTTTCTTATAAATTGAAATTTTTAAATGTTCGATTTGGATTTCAACCAACTACAACAAATCCGTTAAATTACACATATTTTATTTAGATATGTTTGTCTTTCATTTATATCCGATCTAGAGATCTATACATAAAAACTATTTTACTTCTAAGTTGATGAATAATGACTTTAAAGTAGTGAAGAAATAAATTATTAGACAAATAAAAAAACTAGCATTTAGGAACTCTAAAATTTGAGCAATGACATAATAATATAATTGATGAGAACTCTAGGATCGGTTACCTTGTGATGGGTAAGGCCCAGTAACGATTGAGCCAGTTCAAATGGCGAAAATGAATCCTTACAGCCCACTCACACCTCTAAGGAAGAACGGCCCGATGTTCAACTAGAGGACCGAAGCTGGCCTTGACGAAATAAAGCGTCTTCTGCCAGCTGGCACCTGGGTTCGGTCCGAGCGGTTACAGAACGGTTACAACTCACGTTTTCCATGCTTCGGGCCTTCCCACGTTTACCACGCTTCGGGCCCGATCACGTAGACCACGCCTCAGTCCCAACCTCGTTTTACATCCCGCGATAACAACCTCTAACAAACCTGTCAGAGGCCGTTACGGGGCGTGATTTACACACACTATGAACTCTATAAATACAGGGCAAGACGACGGAAATAGCAGGACCCTTTGGACGCGGAAGAACAGGCCGTTAGCCTGCCGGAATTCTTACCGCTTTCTTTACCTTGTCATTTTCATTAGCCTCTCTTGTATTGATTATTAGTTATTTCATTATTGAACAGGATAAGAGCATAATCTGCTCTTAGTCGAGTGGTTTTCACCCCAATTCCTGGGGTTTCTACTATATATCGCCGTGCATTTATTTTATTTCCAGCTTTTGATCGTCTTCCATATCTAAAATAAATCATAACCGAGTTCGTTTGTTGAACGAACCGGACGACTGTTGGTACCCCCTAAAAAGGGAACATAACAGTTTGGCGCCGTCCGTGGGAACGATTCTCTAATCCCATTTGAGTTTTCTACCAGGGATAGGATAATCAAAGGCATGGCGACTGGAACTCCGACAAATAATAGTGACGTGCTTCCCGACAGTCTCCCAGCACCAACATTCACTTTACAGGATCTGGAAGCTGTCGTAAGGAAGGTGGTACTTGAAATTACGTCGGAGAGAAGTGGAACAGAACCACCGGCTGTTTCAAGCCATGTTCCCAAAAACAGAGGTTATGAGAGTGATCCTGACGAACGCAGCACTGATGAAGAGGAAATCATCAAGCGTGGCGTCACAACGAGGAGGCCTAGATATCGATCTACTCCTCCCCCTCCGGCCATAGCTCTAACTCCCGCTCTTGGAAATGACCAGGAGCGGATGCAGCGACGAATAGATGAGCTCACCAGGGAGTTGGAGAATATGCGTGCATTGAAGGATTGCGAACCGAATCTGGGACGCAATCCTGGTTTATTTAACAGGGCCATGGAGGCTCCTATTAGACGNTTTGAAATTTAATCGAAATTAAAAGTTGAATGTATATTAAAAAAATCAACTTACTATTCAATGATTGAAAGTTATTAAAATTCATATGATTAGGTGCTTGTCTTGTCAATATGATTAAGGGCATTTATCAATTATTTTACTTTAATGTAAAATAATATATTATCTTATTTAGAAAGAGTAAATGAGATATGGGGTTTTAGGGTTCCAATGTTTGATTATTGAGTTTTAGGGTTCCAATGTGGTTTAATATAGTTGTAATGAAAATATAGTCGGATTGAGTTGGACTCTCATAATTGCTATGAAATTTGACACTTAACACAAAACGACATCATTTTGAGTTTGTTATGAATTCGATTTGTTCTTCTTCAAAGAAGTGAATTATGTAATCTTATGATGTTCTTATAGATGAGAAGGTGTCTATTTGTGAGGAGGTGGTGGAATCAATCATCGTCCATCGTTGTTAATGAAGCAAAATCTTTTTGTAAAATAAATTAAGAAAAGATTTGTAGTTGTAGAATTGAAGTTTATGCAACCGATAACAAATTTTAACATTTTCTTATACATTTCACATTTGTTTAATATTATTTTATTTAAAAACGTGAGTCGTGGAGTCGAAAATCCAACTCTTACAATTTTGTTGTGTTGATTAGTATCTTGTCATACCATGTCGGTATAAGGATATTTACAACCATGTCCGCAAAAAAACTTAATTCTCTATCTACATCAGTTTTATACTGATGAGAACTCTAGGACCGGTTACCTTGTGATGGGTAAGGCCCAGCAACGGTTGGGCCAATTCAAATGGCGAAAATGAGTTCCTACAGCCCACTTACCCCTCTAAGGAAGAGCGGCCCGATGTTCAACTAGAGGACCGAAGCTAACCTTGACGAAATAAAGTGTTTTCTGCCAGCTGGCACCTGGGTTCGGTCCGAGCGGTTACAGAACGGTTACAACTCACGTTTTCCACGCTTCGGGTCTTCCCACGTTTACCACGCTTCGGGCCCGATCACGCAGACCGCGCCTCGGTCCCAACCTCGTTTTACATCCCGCGATAACAACCTCTAACAAACCTGTCAGAGGCCGTTACGGAGCGTGATTTACACACGCTATGAACTCTATAAATACAGGGCAAGACGACGGAAATAGTAGGACCCTTTGGACGCGGAAGAACAGACCGTTACCCTGCCGGAATTCTTACCGCTTTCTTTACCTTGTCATTTTCATTAGCCTCTCTTGTATTGATTATGAGTTATTTCATTATTGAACAGGATAAGAGCATAATCTGCTCTTAGTCGAGTGGTTTTCACCCCAATTCCTGGGGTTTCCACTATACATCGCTGTGCATTTATATATTTCCAGCTTTTAATCGTCTTCCACATCTAAAACAAATCAAAACCGAGTTCGTCTGTTGAACGAACCGGACGACTGATGGTACCCCCTAAAAAGGGACCATAATAGTTTGGCGCCGTCCGTGAGGACGATTCTCTAATCCCATTTTAGTTTTCTACCAGGGATAGGATAATCAAAGGTATTGCGACTGGAACTCCGACAAATAATAGTGACGTGCTTCCCGACAGTCTCCCAGCACCAACATTCACTTTACAGGATCTGGAAGCTGTCGTAAGGAAGGTGGTACTGGAAATTACGTCGGAGAGAAGTGGAACAGAACCAACGGCTGTTTCAAGCACTGTTCCCAAAAACAGAGGTTATGAGAGTGATCCTGACGAACGCAGCACTGATGAAGAGGAAATCATCAGGCGTGGCGTCACAACGAGGAGGCCTAGATATCGATCTACACCTCCCCCTCCGGCCAGAGCTCTAACTCCCGCTCCTGGAAATGACCAGGAGCAGATGCAGCGGCGAATAGATGAGCTCACCAGGGAGTTGGAGAATATCCGTGCATTGAAGGATTGCGAACCGAATCTGGGACGCAATCCTGGTTTATTTAACAGGGCCATGGAGGCTCCTATCAAGCGAAGTAAGGATGACGATTGGTGGCATAATTTACATGCTGTTTAAACGTCATCCCAGCAATCTGAAGGCGTATCAGCCGCTTTGGGAGATTTGATGCTCCCTTTTTCTGAGGAAATCTGGGCAGCAGTTCCAGATCGGCATTATCGCAACCCCGAGGGGTTGCGACATTTCGTGGCGATGGTGATCCGATCGATCATGTCGCTGATTTCGAGTTACGTATGGGAACGGTTCGAGCCTATGAATCATTAAAGTGCCGCATCTTCGCGGCAGGATTACAAGACGATGCCCGAACATGGTTCAAAAATCTGCCTGCCCGATCCATACAGTCGTATGGCGGGTTTATTTTGGCTTTCTCAAAGCACTTTGCTCCAAGTGTAGGACCGCCTCGAAACAGGCAGGAACTATATCAGCTAAAATATATCCCGGCGAAAATGAGTCTTCGGTCCTTTATGGAGAAATTCAACAGGACCGCCCGGGGCATCAAACTCGAGCTCCGGGATAAAATCGATATCTTACAGCAGGTCTTAGGACCGTGCGGCCTTTCGGCCAGTTTGGTGAAGAGCCCACCATCTACCTTGGGAAAACTTCTTCAGAAAATCAACAAGTATATTAAGGTAGATGAAGCGCTGGGGCTTGGTTATCGGAAGCCTAGCGGGAATTCTGAGCCCGCAGGTGATCATAGGGTTTCATACCCGAAGAAACAGTCGCGAGAAGTAGCGGCTGTGAGTGAAAAAGATGTCCCCCCGAAGAAGGAGGACAATCGGGTGTATTGCGAAATTCATCATAATCGCGATCACCCGACCTTGAAGTGCCCGCTGTTGAAAGAGACAGTAGAGGCAATGAGTAAAGAAAAGCCCGACCGAAACGGTCAGAAGGGCAAGCGAGCGGAATCCCCCCGAAGGGGCCATCAAGGTGACGATCGTCACAGGCCGCGGGGAAGAGATAATCGGGGACAATCCCGAAATTACAACGATCTAACGGAGGACCGAAGGTCTCCTCCGCCAGAGCAAGAAAGAGGCCAACACGGTCGTGAGAACCGTGGTCAGGGCCGAAGAAGAAGATGGCGGGGCCGTGGCGGCAGAGCCCCGCAGAATGAGGGTGGGAGACAGGAGCAGACTTCTCCCCCACCTGCTGAAACTGGTGCCCAACCTCCTTGAAATGAGGCGGCACCTAGAGAAGTGGCCGGAGATATTTATGTTATCTCCGGTGGATTGAGAATAAATGAATCAGTCCGGGACCGAAAGAGAACTGCGCGCGTAGACCCTGCTGAGAGCTCCGAATCTGTGGCGCTGGTAAAGTATGATCCCATGGAACGGTCCTCCCTCTTCACAGAGGACATTACTTTCACCCCGGCTGATCGGGAAGGGATCATGGATCCATGTGACGATCCCCTCACCATTACTAGGATCGTCGGAAATCGACGGGTCCACAGAATTTTAGTGGACACTGGGGCTTCGTGCAATCTGATGAAGCGCGAGGTCGCTGAAATGTTGGAAGCTGTTGATCACGATCTCTCGATCGCCAACATAACTCTTTGGTCGTTCGACCAAAGGAGCGTTATTCCGTGCGGGAAGATGTTGTTTTCCGTTACCCTTGGAGAACCATCCAAGGACCGTTCTGAGGACCTGGAATTCATTATTGTTAAAGTCGACTTGGCTTACAACGCTATAATCGGACGGACTGGCCTGAGTAAGTTTGAGGCGGTCCCTTCTACTTATCACATGATGCTCAAGTTCCCCTCCATTCATGGAGTTATTTATGTTAAGGGGGATTAGAAGGTAGCTAGACAATGCCACATGAGCTCGTGCCGAACGTTGGCACCGATTAAGAGGGCCCGGGTGGATTTGCTGGAAGAGCTGCCGCACCCGAGGCAAACAATGGAACCCGTAGGGTTCAAATTGATTAACCTGGTTGAGGATGACTCAACCAAGACAACTCGCATCGGGGCTCATTTAGCCCCTGACTTTGAAAAAGAACTGATCCACCGGCTGAGAAGCCACGTGGATATATTTGCTTGGACCCCGGATGATGTTCCGGGGATTGACCGATCCGATAGTGAACATCGGATCAATACTGAGCCTGGAACGAAGCTTGTTAGGCAGAAAAGGAGATGCTATTCTCGTGAGAAGATCGAGATCATCCGGGCTGAAGTGAATAAGCTGCTACGGTCGGGATTTATCAGAGAAATCCACTATACTGAATGNGGGCCCATAACAAACGAGTCCTCCCAAGGGAATTCTTTGAAGGCGACCTCGTCCTCAGAAGCATTAAGGTGCAGAGGAATGTTGGAAAGCTGGACAGAAATTAGGAGGGACCGTATCGCATATCGACGAAATTGGAGTCAGGTGCGTATAAACTTGAAACATTGGATGGTATAGAGGTCTCCCGAACTTGGAATGTCATGAATTTAAGGCGATACTTCTTATGCATTTTTGATTAATGTGTTTGACTCAATAAAAAACATTCCATTAAACGTAAGTAGTAAACAAGTAAGTACAAGAGTTAACTATTTCTAATAGAATGATGGACCGATCTTGGAGTTGGATAAGCTTAGGACGAATCTGGACTGGTGACCGAAGCTTCTTGTCCGCAAGGTTCCCAAGTTGTAGTGACCGCTCTGACGAGTCAGATGCTCCTGCACTTGCCTAGCCCCATGGATGAGTTGTAATTCTCCAAGAACTCATTACGAACTAAGACATTCCCTTCAACGGCATTCAGTCTTTAGGGATGGCCTTTTGTACCAATGAAATCTGCTACAACGAAAGAAATGATAGTCAGCATATCGAAACATAAGATCGGTCCTAACATAAGACGTATTATGAGCCAAGCTTAGCCAGCAAAACCTAAGGGACTTTATTAGAACCAAGGTTCGGCGAAAGCTCGTAAAAACTCATAGTTAACGCAGACTACGCCTATTTAGTTGACTAATGATTCCAAGGACGGAATAAGAGTGACCCATACACCATGTAAAACGACTGATCCAATCAAAGTTGACATAAATAATCTAAATATAACGTCTGGGACCAATGGTTGACACCTTGTAAGTGTCCCCGATCTTATACTTGTTAGTTTATTCAGAAGTTAAGATAAAACAGTTTCGTTAAGATAAAACTTATTAGTTTATTCAGAAGTTCGTTATATCACTTCGTCTCGGTAATTAAAATAATCAAAGCAGAAGAAAAAGTCTTTATATTAAGTAAAAAGTGCGGCAGATACAAAATGATAACTAAATCTAACTAATCTGCCCTTCTTCTTTATCTTCCGTTTCGGGCTCCTTGGGTTCGGTCCGGGACGCGGGCCGCTTCAACTCTTCCTCTTGATCGGCCACCTTCTAGTTGACCGCTTTCTCCATCTCTTCAAAGAGATAGAAGAAATGGTCTTCTTCCAGCACAGGTTCTTCCAAGGTTGGAATAACCTGAAACTTGCCGTCTTTGTCAAGTGGCTCGATCGTCTTCCATCGCTCATCATAGGGGGAAAGCCCGAACTGCTGAATAACTTGCTCGCGCATGTTATCCAAGTACTTGGCAGTGTAAACCCCGTGTATGTTATCCGCTAAAGCGAATAACAAAGGGGACTGAGCGAACCCCAGAACGGCTTCCCGGACCGAACCTTCGGTCGAAGTGCGGGCCCTCGTCAACTCTTCCTCTAAGGCCGTCATTTCTTCTTGGGCCCGAAGGAGAAACTCATTCAGCTTATTCCTCTTCTCCTGGGCCCGACCTTGGACTTGGTTGATTTCTTCGTCTTTGGCCCGCAACTTGGCCTCCAGGTCGTCTATTCGCCCCTTAGCCGTTTCCCCCACCTTCTCCAGCTCAGAGACAATATTTGCTAAGAGTGAGACCTCCGTCCCTGCTCTTAGCAGCTCATTGTCCAATCGGTCACGGTCCTCCCTTATCGTGACCAAATCCCCGTGCTTGATCTCAACTTGCCTTTTCGCAAGGTCAAGTTGGTCTTGGACTTTTTGGGACACAACGCTATCACCTTGGTATTTGTCCACGGTAATAGCTGTTGTGAAAGCTTTCCTCAACATCTGCAAAAGACCACACATTGTTAAAAATGAAGCTTCGGCCCTCCATGTTAAGCCAAAGTTACCTTGGATGTGAGGTCGAGGAAGCTTTCCATAATGTCTTCCCCAGATACGTCCGCCTGGACGTTATCTGGGTTATACTCTCCAAAAAGGCGGAAGTCCTTTACGAAGGCACTCCGCCAGGAGGATAATTTCCTCCCCTTGCTGAACCTGTCCAACAGGCCAAGGGCAACTCCCCAGTCGGAGTTGGTCTTCGGGCCTTGTGCAGACTCCTTCAGGACGATCCTCTTATTGGGGACCGAAGCACTGCCCCCTTTCTTCAGCCTCTTCGGCTCCTGCGGGGCTTCCACTTCGGTCACCCTCTTCCCTTATCCTAAGGGGACCGGCGGAAGGGAGACGTTCGGCATAAGCTGAGGGCCGGGGAGAACCTTCTCCACGGGAACGGCTCCCTGCAGCAATAAAGTAACAGTTTCAATGTTAATAAAAGAGGCGTTACCGATTTGATAGAGGCTGGATAAGCTCAATGAACGAATCCGAGCCTTTATCACATCTTCTACCACTCCAAATACCTGAAACGCAGGCCCGTCCCCAGATGAAGACTGCCCTGTGCAGCGAAGGGTCAGCGTGCCCGCGTCGGTTGTTTGGATTGGGGGATCCCCGGACCCCGAAGGGACCAGCGTACCCCCCGTTGCTGATTCACTTGCTTTAGCGCTGCTCGATGCTTCCCTTTGTCCCTCAGAAGGACGGACCGATGCAGCTGCCATGCGTTTAAAGCGTGAGCTTGGCATCGTCTCAGTTGAATCTGCAAAACAAATACATAAGGATCAGGAAAGATTAAAATCTAAACACTACTTCATACCCGATCCTTCTGATGGATCTGAATCTGAACTAGAGGATAAAACCCCCTTCGGGGCTGGGGCTCCGGTCCTACCCGCAACACCCATCTCTATTAACCTTCTCTCCCGAAGCAGATCTATTCGTTTAAGGCGTGCTTCGGGAGGGGGGAACATCGCAAGTGTATTTGCGGTGTCCATGCGGGAGGGGTTGAACCTGCTTCGGTCCAACTGACCTATGCGTGGGTGAGTTATGCATGGCCATACTTTCAACAAATCCTCTTTCGGAACTGTCATCCACACATAACAAGCCTCCCACAAATGGAGAGACTCTTCTTTATCTACAATTGCGCACTCTTTGGTGCGCACTGCTATGTAATACAACTTACGACATCCCAACAGACCCTTCCCCTTTCGGGACCCAACCAAGAATAGGTTAAAGAAGTGTTTTAAGGTTGGGGCCCGATTCTTTTGGTGACAATAAAAAATGAACGCTATAATATACACGTAACTTCCCGGGAATAACGCAAAAGTGGGGCAGTGGATTTCTTTAAGCACGGCCGCTACAAAAGGATGTAGCGGAAAACGAAGCCCGCACTTTAAAGAGGCGTAACTAACTGGAATAGCAGATGCCGGCACATTCATTTCCGCCGGAAGGAAACAGGGAATATCTTCCCGTCCCTTCCAAATAGAGTAATGTGCCGAGATTGAAAACCTAGACCTAAACTCCTCTATGTCTAACTTAGACATAGAAGGATAACGCATTTTGTGAGGAGCCATGAGAATATACCTTAGAAAAAGCGGATTGAAAGAGGGTCGGACGAAAATCGGTTGAGGGCACAAGAAACTTGCTGCAATTTCTTTCTTGCGAGAATGACGATGAGAAGAACAGTGCCCGAAATCCCGATTTAAATATTAATTTCCCAGCCAATGGCGTGCCGCTACGTAATACTGCCCAAGATTGTGACAGTACGGGGCGCACTCATCACGCCTCTTGAACTTTCGAAGGTGAAGAGGCGCGGGTCGAGATATTAATATTTAAAAAATATCAAAGATAAAAGTATAATTTAAATATACGTTATTAGGTCTTAAGCGTGATTGATCCATACGCTAAGGCAAACATCGGTCCCCTGGACTCTCACTACCTACAGGCACGGTCCCCTGTTCTCATGAATGTGCAAGCATCATGTGATCGGCTTTGTATCACACCTGCGATTGGCAATCAAGCCCGAGAGGCTAGTGATGAAAACTCTAGGATCGAGTACCTTGTGATGGGTGAGACCCAACAACGGTTGGGCCAATTCAAATAGCGAAAATGAATTCTTACAACCCATTCACACCTCTAAGGAAGAGCGGCCCGATGTTCAACTAGAGGACCGAAGCTAACCTTAACAAAATAAAGCGTTTTCTGCCAGCTGGCACCTGAGTTTGGTCCGAGCGGTTACAGGATGGTTGCGACTCACGTTTACCACGCTTCGGGCCCTTCCACGTTTACCACGATTTGGGCCCGATCACGTAGACCACGCCTCGGTCCCAACCTCGTTTTACATCCCACGATAACAACCTCTAACAAACCTGTCAGAGGCGCTTACGGAGCATGATTTACACACGCTATGAACTCTATAAATACAGGGCAAGACGACGGAAATAGCAGGACCCTTTGGACGCTGAAGAACATGCCGTTACCCTGCCGGAATTCTTACCTACCGCTTTCTTTACCTTGTCATTTTCTTTAGCCTTTGCTGTATGAACTATGAGTTATTTCATTAGTGAACAGGCTAAGAGCATAACCTGCTCTTAGTCGAGTGGTTTTCGCCCCAATTCCTGGGGTTTCCACTATACATCGTTGTGCATTTATTTATTTCCAGCTTTTGATCGTCTTCCACATCTAAAACAAATCAAAGTCGAGTTTGTTTGTTGAACGAACCGGACGACTGTTGGTACTCCTAAAAAGGGACCATAACAATTTGATATTATATTTTATGTAAATCTATTAGTAGGATTTAGCTCAGCACCAGCACAATGACATTGCAAAGGAGTTAACCATATTTTTCGATATCTTCAATGAATAAAATACATGTGATTATTGTATGCCACAAATATGAAATCACAATCAATTGATTTAATTGGTTATGCAAATGTGAAGTTTTTATCTGATCCACATAATAGTAATTCACAAACTATATATATGTTTATATTAGTTGGAACTGATATATCTTGGAAATCAATAATACAAACTCTTACAGCACATCATCAAATCATGCAGAGTTAATTGTCATTTATGAAACTAGTCGTGAATGTGTATGATTAAGATCTATGATTCATCACATTCTAAACACTTGTATTTTGATATATGGGAAAATGAAACAACAATTTTATTTGAGGATAATACAACATGTATTGCTCAATTAAAAGAAAGATATATAAAATGAGATATAACAAAACATATTTATCAAAAATTCTTCTTTACACATGATCTCACGAAACAAAAAGATTTTGAAATACAAAAGATACAGTTTTGAAACAATTTAGCAGATCCATTCACTAATTCTCTTCCTACAAGCATATTTGAGAAATTGATTCATCAAATTGGAATACGGATACTTCATGATTTTAAGTAATTATTAGTACAATAGTTTTCAAAATTACATTATTACATATCAAAATACTACTACATTTTATCACATTCCACACCTACAGTCATATCTCGAAAACCCTAGAATGATAAACAAAATAAATAATAATAATACTAAGAGTAAGAACATCTGACTGAGAAAGTTATCAAGATCGGCTATTGCTTGTGAAGGCATCTTATCTAAAATCAAATTTTTCTTTTCAAAACAATCACATTTAGAAAATAATAGAATCAAAATAAGAAAATCAAGTAAACTTACGAATTGGTCTTCAACTTATTAATAAGACGAAATTGGTGTACATCCAAGGGGGAGTGTTGTGAATTATACCAAATTATGAACCAATATCAAAATATACAAATATTATATATTATACGTAGATAAACATGTAATTAATACTGAAGTTATACATTAATACTGAAGTGATGTTAAATATATTTGAGAAATTGATTCATCAAATTGGATTACAGAGACTTCATGATTTTAAGAAATTATAAGTATAATAGTTTTCAAAATTACATTATTATATATCAAAATACTACTATATTTTATCACATTCCATACCTACAATCATATCTCAAAAACCCTAGAATGATAAACAAAATAAACAATAATAACACTAAGAGTAAGAACATTTGACCGAGAAAGTTATCAAGTTCGGCTATTGCTTGTAAAGATATCTTATCTAAAATCAAATTTTTCATTTCAAAGCAGTCGCACATACAAAATAATAGAATCAAAATAAGAAAATCAAGTAAACTTACGAATTGGTCTTCAACTTATTAATACGATGAAATTGGTGTATATCCAAGGGGAAGTGTTGTGAATTATACCAAATTATTAACCAATATCAAAATATACAAATATTATATATTATACGTAGTTAAACATATTGTTGTGGTTTGAAAACCGGGGGTGTCAACAGTCGACCGGTTCGTTGCAAGACGAACTCGGTTGTTATTTATTTAAGTGTGGAGAAGGTTGATGATTCTAAGGCAAAGAAGGCAAACAGGTTTTTAGAGTGGAAAACCTCGGAATCGAGGAAAAAACCACTTGGCTAAGGGCTAAAAGAAATGCCCTCAGCCTGTTCATTAATCAAATTAGCCATTGTACAATACATGTTATGATAAACAACAAGGAGAGGGAAGACAATCGAAAATAAATCGAGAGTTCTATGCCAAGCTTAAGCTTCCAGGAGAAAACCAGATCGAAAACCGAGAATGAATCCTCTTTTCTCCTTCCCTCTGTGTCCTTTTTATACTGCCACTGTACCATGTACAGTAGGGTGTCCTTTTGCGCCTGTCCTTTGCTACTAGGTCGGCTAACGTCAGGCGAAACAGCCGCCGGAAATAGCCCTGTAGCTGCATGGCGCCGGTCCTTTCGGCGCTGCCAGCCGGCTACTCTTTGGCTTCTAGCGGCTTACATCTATTGCCTAGCCACGCTATTTGTCCGTCTGTCGCGGGTTTTTGTTGCGTATGACGCATGAGGATGGCCCGAAGTAGCGCCTGCAAAAAACGGACCGATCGGTCTAGGCGTATGTGGGGAGCTGGGCCCCACGGCTCGGGACAGATCGCTAACTGTGACCGATCGGGTCAAGTGATACAAACAGGCCCTCTGCTGACCTGGGCCTCCAAGTTCGGCTCACTTGCCTGGGCCGCCATGGCCCAGGCCGGCCCTAACCCTGTTCGGGCTATCGGGTTCCGATGATCTCATCACTAGCCCCTCGGACTCCTTGGCCACCTTGGTGGTGACCGGGGTTCGATCAATAATCGAGATCGTTTGTGCCATCGTGCCCGATCACAACTTCAGAAACTCGTACCCGAACCGATCGTAATGGCGTCCCCGTGGACCGATCCAGCACTTAGAGATTTCCTGAAGTGAATTTTTGAATTTGAAATCCAGAATAGTAGAGTGGCAGGTGCGTAATTTTAAGCTCTACAACATCTAACGCCTTTTCATATTCCAAAGGGGGGCAGACTGTCAGACTGCAGCCACCTGCAGAGATGACGTGTCATCCTGTGATTGGGCAGTATGCGATATAATAGTCAGGGTTTTTCCTTTGTGCAGCCATTATCACCATCCGCAATCAGCTGCCCAGACTTTGAAATCTCCGGCGATTCTCGCTCAAAACGCTGCTCATCTCCAGATTTCATTCCAATCTTCAAGGTAATCCTCTATGGCACCCCGTAGGTCTAGATATCCCAACATTAACTCCATGGACCTTGAGGCTTTTAGGACTAAATTTTTCATTCCATCCCATTACCCCATCTGGAGGGGGAAGGAAGACGTTCCGTGCTTCCTTCCCGCTGAGATGAACGTTCCGGCTAGCGCCTTTCCTGTTAGTTACGCTTCCCTCAGAGTGGGCCTGCGATTTCCCCTGCACCCTTTCGTCGCAGCCGTTCTTAGGGAAATCCACTGCCCGACTTTTGCTCTTTTCCCGGGCAGTTATGTGTACATTGTCGCCTTCATTTTTTATTGCCATAAACAGAGGGTAGAACCAACCCTCAGGCATTTTTCAATCTGTTCGTGGTAGGGTCCCGTGTGGGCCGAAGGTTGTTAGGGGGTCGCAAGCTATATTACATAGCTACCCGAACGAAGGATTGTGTTATCGTTGACAAGGAAGATTCCCTACATGAATGGGAATCTTTCTATGTCTGGATAGACATCCCGAGGGAGGACTTGCTGAAAGTTACCTTCCTAACAACGCACCCGAACATTGGGAAGTTGGACCGAACCCGGTTCAATCCTTCCCACCCCGATATTGCCGATACTTTGGCAATGCTTCCTCCTCCCGAACGGCGTCTGAAGAGAATTGACATCCTTCGGGAGAAGAAGCTAATAGAGATCGGGGTAGTAGGAAGGAAAGGGGCCCCTGCCCCGAAGGGTTTTTCCTCCAGCTCTGACTCGTCTGAGTCAGAAGACTCGGGTACGACTTGGCCCTTTCCAATTCATACTTCCTGATCCTCATTATTTTCTTTTTGCAGATTCTACTGACACCATGTTTGCGAACCGATTAGCTGCTGTGGCTGCTGCGTCAAAAGCCAAAAGGGAGGCCCATATGCAGGCCACAAAGTCCAAACCTCGCGTGGCAATCGGGCCATCAAGGTCGTCAGGAAGTTCCAGCAGCCACGTAAGCGAGCCCCGATCCATGGATGAGGTGGACGAGGTTATATCTAAGAGGATACGATCCTTAGGCCTTCCTGCCATGTATAGGATCGGGAATAATTCCCCCCTGGATCTTAACGTCGTGCGGTTATTGCTGCAGGGGTCGATTCAGGTGGAGGATGTCCGCCCCTCGTCCAGTTTAGGAGATAGGGCGCAGAGACCATCGGCTTCTGCGTCAACAAGTAAGCGGGGCCCCAAAGAAGAGGCCCCGAAGCAGTACAAAAGGCTGCGGTCAACTGTCAGCAGGCCCGCAGCCCCGATCCCTACAAAAGGGGTCACCATCGGAGATAAACCGGCTCCGTCCTCGTCCGATCCAGAGGCCATTCGCGGGGCGATCCATGAGATGGTGACCTCTGTCTTCAAGGCCCGGGGACCGAAGAGGGTTCCCCCATCATGGAAGAATGCCATGCTTGAGGAATACCGGCTTTTGGGAAAGAAAAACCCGCCCGGTATTGATGGCTCCATCCCCAGCTTGGTGTCCGCCTATCTGGAATCCCAATCTGTGGTAAGTTGATTTTATCTTAAGTCCATGATCGGGTACATGTTTTAATCCCGCTCGGTTGTTGCAGTCTCATAGAAGGGCTCTTGATCTGGCCTCTGCCATCCAACTCAGCCGAAGCGCCTCTTCGGCCACTGAAGAGTTAGAGAGCCAACTTGCCCTAGCTCGACGGCAAGTTGAGATCAAGCAAAAAGACCTGGAGGCGGTCCGAGCCGATCGGGACCGTTTGAACGGGGAGATGCTTGGAGCGGGCACAGAGTTGTCCTTGGCTGCCTCAAAGGCGGGGGAGGCCCAAGCAGCAGCAAACTCCGCCACGGCCCGAGTTTTGGAGCTGGAGCGTCAGATACAAGAGCTGTCTGACGAGAGCAACATGCTCCTTCTGCAATCCCAGGATGAGAAGACGGCCCTGAAAGAAGAGCGGGAAGCGCTCAAAGAAGATCTGGCCAGAGTCCAAGGATCAACGGAAAGCGCGGTTCGGGAAGCCCTATTGGGTTTTGCCCGATCGCCATTGATGTTTGCTCTAGCGGCAAATGTCTTTGGGCCGAACGTCTCCCAATACATGGACAACATGAAAGACCAAATAGTTAATAAGTTTGGTCTGGATCCAGAAGACGAACGTTGGGAGACACTTGACCCGCTGACCAAGGACGGCAACTTCTTTGAGATCCCCGAACTGGACGAACCCCCACTAGAGACAGATNTAGGACTAAGTTTTCCATTCCACCCCATTACCCCATCTGGAGGGGGAAGGAAGACGTTCCGTGCTTCCTTCCCGCTGAGATGAACGTTCCGGCTAGCGCCATTCCTGTTAGTTACGCTTCCCTCAGATCGGGCCTGCGATTTCCCCTGCACCTCTTCGTCGCAGCCGTTCTTAGGGAAATCAACTGCCCGACTTTTGCTCTTTTCCCGGGCAGTTATGTGTATATTGTCGCCTTCATTTTTTATTGCCATAAACAGAGGGTAGAACCAACCCTCAGGCATTTTTTTAATCTGTTCGTGGTAGGATCCCGTGTGGGCCGAAGGTTGTTAGGAGGTCGTAAGCTATATTACATAGCTACCCGAACGAAGGATTGTGTTATCGTCGACAAGGAAGATTCCCTACATGAATGGGAATCTTGCTATGTCTGGATAGACATCCCGAGGGAGGACTTGCTGAAAGTTACCTTCCTAACAATGCACCCGAACATTGGGAAGTTGAACCGAACCCGGTTCAATCCTTCCCACCCCGATATTGCCGATACTTTGGCAATGCTTCCTCCTCCCGAACGGTGTCTGAAGAGAATTGACATCCTTTGGGAGAAGAAGCTAATAGAGATCGGGGTAGCAGGAAGGAAAGGGGCCCCTGCCCCGAAGGGTTTTTCCTCCAGCTCTGATTCGTCTGAGTCAGAAAACTCGGGTACGACTTGGCCCTTTCCAATTCATACTTCCTGATCCTCATTATTTTCCTTTTGCAGATTCTACTGACACCATGTCTGCGAACCGATTAGCTGCTGTGGCTGCTGCGTCAAAAGCCAAGAAGGAGGCCCATATGCAGGCCACAAAGTCTAAACCTCGCGTGGCAATCGGGCCATCAAGGTCGTCAGGAAGTTCCAGCAGCCACGTACCCGAGCCCCGATCCATGGATGAGGTGGACGAGGTTATATCTAAGAGGATACGATCCTTAGGCCTTCCTGCCATGTATAGGATCGGGAATGATTCCCCCCTGGATCTTAACGTCGTGCGGTTATTGCTGCAGGGGTCGATTCAGGTGGAGGATGTCCGCCCCTCGTCCAGTTTAGGGGATAGGGCGCAGAGACCATCGGCTTCTGCGTCAACAAGCAAGCGGGGCCCCGAAGAAGAGGCCCCGAAGCAGTACAAAAGGCTGCGGTCAACTGTCAGCAGGCCCGTAGCCCCGATCCCCACAAAAGGGGTCACCATCGGAGATAAACCGGCTCCGTCCTAGTCCGATCCAGAGGCCGTTCGCGGGGCGATCCAGGAGATGGTGACCTCTGTCTTCAAGGCCCGGGGACCGAAGAGGGTTCCCCCATCATGGAAGGATGCCATGCTTGAGGAATACCGGCTTTTGGGAAAGAAAAACCCTCCCGGTATTGATGGCTCCATCCCCAGCTTGGTGTCCGCCTATCTGGAATCCCAAGCTGTGGTAAGTTGATTTTATCTTAAGTCCACAATCGGGTACATGTTTTAATCCCGCTCGGTTGTTGCAGTCTCATAGAAGGGCCCTTGATCTGGCCTCTGCCGTCCAACTCAGCCGAAGCGCCTCTTCGGCCACTGAAGAGTTGGAGAGCCAACTTGCCCTAGCTCGACGGCAAGTTGAGATCAAGCAAAAAGACCTGGAGGCGGTCCGAGCCGATCGGGACCGTTTGAACGGGGAGCTGCTTGGAGCGGGCACAGAGTTGTCCTTGGCTGCCTCAAAGGCGGGGGAGGCCCAAGCAGCAGCAAACTCCGCCACGGCCCGAGTTTTGGAGCTGGAGCGTCAGATGCAAGAGCTGTCTGACGAGAGCAACAGGCTCCTTCTGCAATCCCAAGATGAGAGGACGGCCCTGAAAGAAGAGCGGGAAGAGCTCAAAGAAGATCTGGCCAGAGTCCAAGGGTCAACGAAAAGCGCGGTTCGGGAAGCCCTATTGGGTTTTGCCCGATCGCCATTGATGTTTGCTCTAGCGGCAAATGTATTTGGGCCGAATGTCTCCCAATACATGGACAACATGAAAGACCAAATAGTTAATAAGTTTGGTCTGGATCCCGAAGACGAACGTTGGGAGACACTTGACCCGCTGACCAAGGACGGCAACTTCTGTGAGATCCCCGAACTGGACGAACCCCCGCTAGAGACAGATCCCAACTATCCACTTTTTGATCTGATGGAGAGATCGGTCAATGAGATAGTTGAAGAAAGGGGGAAAAACTGGAGGATCTCAAGGCCTGGATTGCAGATAAGTCCGGTGGAGCAGACAAGGAAGAAGGACAGATAGATTAGGACATAACTTCCTGTTCTTCCTTATTGTTTTTGTAAACTCCAGCTCTTATAATAAGAATATTTCCTTTGTCCCATTTCACTTGTAAATTTCACTCTACGCACAGTTCTTCTTCTTCATAAAATTTACTGAAATTACTCCAAGTATAAGGTCGGGGCTTAAGCAAAGTGTGGCCCGAACGGTCTTCGCCAAATAACCTTGAACTTCACCCAGTTTATTAAGCTAGGAAAACCCCGACAATACCGTAAGATCCCGCTTGAGTCCGTCCAATGGAATGCCGAGATTCTGGCGCAGTGCCATGGTTCTTCATGAGTCCCGTGGCACGTTCTTAGCCAAAGCCCCGGTTCTTAAGATAGTCTCATGACGGGCTCTGGCTTGCATTCAACAGGTAAACTCTGTCCTGGTTTTTCGCTGTGGATCAAGTTTAATGAAGCAAGGGCTATCTCTAAGCGTTGAGTGTCGTTTGGCCAAGGAAATTGAGTTCGCAGTGAGTTCTGGGAGTATGCGATTCATCAAAGCACTCGGCAAGCGTGGAAGCAACTGACTTGTCAGAGCGGTCACACAACTTGGGAGCCTTGGGGATGATCGCTACAGTCACCAGTCCAACCTCGTCCAGAAAGTCCAACTCCAAGATCGGTCCTCATAGCTAGAAATACTTTGTATTGCATTCATTTGTAAACTTATTCAAGCTTATGAAACGTTTTAAAGTTCAGAATTACCATATTGTCAAGCGCTTTATATGAAATAACGCCTTAAGTTCAGTACATTCCAGGTTCGGGGGATCTCATCACCATCTACATCTTCGAGCTTATAAGCCCCAGCACCCAGGTTCTTCTTGACCCGATAGGGTCCCTCCCAATTTCTGTCCAGCTTCCCCACATTTCTCTGAACCCTTACGTTCCTGAGAACGAGGTCGCCTTCTGAGAATTCCCTGGGCACAACTCGTTTGTTGTGAGCCCGCTCCATTGTTCTTTGATAGGCACACATGCGTGCATAGATGGCGTTTCTCTTCTCTTCGATCATCTCCAAATCCAGAGATCTTCGCTCATTATTCAAATGCTCATCATACTGGGTTATCCGAGGGGATCTTATGGCCACCTCCACTGGACTGACCGCTTCAGTTCCATACAC
This sequence comes from Utricularia reniformis, assembly GCA_009725065.1. NCBI lineage: Eukaryota > Viridiplantae > Streptophyta > Magnoliopsida > Lamiales > Lentibulariaceae > Utricularia > Utricularia reniformis. The sequence goes on from RWGZ01001094.1 coordinate 301,255, forward strand.
CAAAGAAAATGGAGATTCCTGGGTCGTTGAGCGGGGTGTGGTGCGGTAAGCCCATAATACCTCGTAGATGTGATCGGGCCAATTCCCCCCTAAATCCTCCAACTTGGTTTTCAACCCCTTCAGGATAACTTTGTTGGAGACCTCAGTGAGACCGTTGGTCTGGGGGTGGGCCACCGATGAGAAATGTTGAGCGATACCCAGTTTAATGCAAAGATCCCGAACGGCTTTACCGCGGAATTGAAGTCCATTGTCCGATACAAAAGCTCGAGGTACCCCGAAACGGCTTATGATGTTCCTCCATAGGAAGTGCTTCACCACCTTTTCAGAAATGGTAGCAACCGCTTCGGCCTCGATCCACTTTGTGTAGTACTCTACTGCCACTATGCAAAACTTGCGCTGCTGGACCGATCGGGGGAACGGTCCCAAGATATCAATTCCCCACCTGTCAAATGGACAGGGGAGTGGGGTCATCGATAAAGGTGCCCCTGGCAATTGAGGGACTGGAGAATGATGTTGGCAAACAGCGCAGCGTCTTGTGTACTTCTTTGCATCCTCAAGGAGCGTTGGCCAGAAATAACCAGCTCTCACGACACGATGATATAGGGATCGGGCTCCAGAATGTATTCCGCATATCCCCTCATGAACATACGTCATGACGGCTTCAGCCTCCAGAGGGGATAGGCATCGCAAGAGCGGTCCCTCAAAGCTTTTCTTGAATAGGTTCCCTTCGTTGAGAACATATCGTGTCGCCCGGGTTTCAATCTTCCTGGCTTCCGATGCATCGTCTGGTAGATGACCGTTGGTCAAGTATTTGACAAAGGGGGTCATCCACGTGGCAGCTTCTAGGGGGCCAATGGCGTTGATCTTTAAATCTTGGAGTTCGTGGCACAGGGCTCCCACCTCGTCAAATGACTGTTCGGTCACCGGGATATCGACCGAAGGTCTATCCTGAATATGGACCGATACCGTGCCTGGTCCAATGTCTGGTAAGCCTGCAGCCAGTCTGGCTAGTGCATCAGCCACCTTGTTTTGTTCTCTAGGCACGTGGTCGAGTGAGAACTCCCGAAACCTCTTTGCCAACTCCAAGACCTTTGCATGATATAATTTCATGGTTGGCTCATGCACCTCGAATCTTCCTGCGAATTGCTCCACCACCAGCTTGGAGTCTGAGAACATTCGCACTTTACCAACTCCAATCCTTTGAGCTAGGGTCATCCCCGACAATACGGCTTCGTATTCCACCACGTTGTTCGTCCCAGAGAACGAGAACTTGACCGCTGAGTGGATTACGTCGCCCTGAAGTGTAGTGAAGGTGATGCCCGCTCCTCTGCCTCCGAAGGTTGATCCATCAACGTATATGACCCATCGGTCGTCCTCTTGGTTTAAGAATATAAGTGATTGGGTCATCTCGACCACGAAATCCGCAAGGACTTGAGCTTTGATGGCCCTTCGGGGAACGAATTCCAGGTACATGGAGCTGATCTTGATCTTCCATTTAGCCAACCTCTCGTTTGAATCTGCCTGGCTCAATACCGCCTTTAAAGGCTGATCGGTATACACATACACCTTGCGGCCTTCGAAGTAATGCTTCAGCTTTGCTATCGCTTTCTGCAGGGCCAACATGAACTTCTCCAAGGTTGTGTATCTGGTTTCAGCTGGTACCAGGGAGTGGCTAACGTAGTAAACGGGCCGATGAATATCATCCCCGATGGTTACCAGCGCTGCGCTGACTGCGGCTTCCGACACGGCCAGGTACAGTCCTAAGGGTTCATGACACGTCGGGCTCACCATGACCGGAGGAGTGCTCAAATAAGTCTTCAAGTCGGAAAATGCCAGATCGCACTCCTCGGTCCAGCCAAGATGGCTGGCCTTTCTCAATGTCCTGAAAAAGGGTAAAGCCGGATCAGTAGATCTTGAAATGAACCTGCTTAATGCCGCCAAGCGGCCAGTCAGCCTTTGGAATTCTCGCTTGTTTCTTGGAGGTTGCATATCCACAATAGCTTGGACTTTCTCCGGATTGACCTCAATGCCTTTCTCAGAAACGTAATATCCAAGAAACTTGCCACTTCGAATCCCGAAGCAACACTTGTTTGGATTCAGTTTGAGTTTATGTTTGCGGCATACTTCGAAACAGCGAGACAAGTAGGGAATATGGTCTTCATCATTCATTGACTTGACAATCATATCATCAACATACACTTCCATAATATGGCCTATCAACTCCCTAAAGATCTTGTTGACTAGCCTTTGGTATGTTGCTCCGGCGTTCTTCAAGCCAAAAGGCATAACCTCGTAGCAGTAAACACCGTCATCTGTCATGAATGATGACTTCTTTTGATCCTCCTTAGCAAGGAAGATCTGGTGGTACCCGGAATAAGCATCCATGGTACTCATCATGGTGCTGCCGGCCACAGCGTCCACCAATCGGTCAATGTGCGGCAGCGGGAACGGGTCCGACTCGCAACTCTTGTTGTCGTCGGTGAAATCCACGCACATCCTCCACTTCCCGTCCGCCTTGGAGACCACTACTGGGTTTGCCACCCACTCAGTGTAATGGATCTCCCTAATGAAACCCGACCGCAGCAGCTTGTTCACCTCTGCCCGGATTATCTCAATCTTCTCAGGAGAATAGCGTCTCCTTTTTTGCCTTATCGGCTTGATTCCGGGTTCGGTGTTGATCCGATTTTCACACTCGGACCTATCAATCCCCAGAACATCGTCCGGGGTCCAAGCGAAGATGTCCACGTTGCTCCTTAGCAATTGGACCAGCCCTTCCTCAAAGGTCGGGGACAAATGTGCCCCGATGCGTGTAATCTTGGTGGAATCGTCATCCACCAAGTTGATTGTCTTGAACCCGACGGGTTCCATTGCTTGCCTCGGGTGCGGGGGCTCTTCGAGCAAATCCACCCGAGCTCTCTTGATAGGTGCCAGAGTACGGCACGAGCTCATGTAGCACTGTCTTGCTACTTTTTGGTCCCCTTTAACAGAAATCACTCCGTGAGTGAAGGGGAACTTGAGCATCATGTGGTATGTGGAAGGGACTGCCTCAAACTTACTGAGGCCAGTCCGTCCGATGATAGCGTTGTAAGCCAGATCGACTTCAACGACTATAAACTCCAGGGTCTCTGACCAGTCCCTACCCGATTCTCCTAGCGTGATTGGGAAAAGAATTTTCTTGCACGGAATGACACTCCTCTGGTCGAATGACCAGAGGGTGATGTTGGCAATCGGGAGGTCATGGGCAGCGGCTCCTAGCATTTCCGCTACTTCACGCTTTATCAAGTTGCATGAAGCCCCGGTGTCTATCAGAATCCTGTGGACCCGCCGATCTGCTATAATTCCAGTGATGATCAGAGGATCATCACATGGGTCGGTGACCCCTTCCCGGTCGGCTGCGGTAAAAGTAATATCACCCCTCCAAAGGTGGAGGACCGCTCGGTCGACTCGTACTTCACCAGGGCTACAGATTCGGAGCTCTCGGGGAACTGCTCACGTGCTGCCCTTTTTCGGTCCCTGACCGATTCGTTAATCCTTATTCTGCCGGAGATAACATAAATGTCTCCGGTGGCTTCCCTAGGCACCTCCTGATTAGGGGGAGGTTGGGTGCCCGTTTCGGCAGGTGGGGGAGCTGGCTGCTCCCTCCTAAGTCCCTCATTTTGCGGAGCCCTGCCGCCTCGGCCCCGCCATCTCCTTCTTGGCCCTGGCCCCGGTGCTCCTGACCGGGCTGGCCCCTCTCCTGCTCGGGTTGGGGAGATCTTCGATCTCCCCCCCGGTTGTTATAATGTCGGGGCTGACCCCGATTATCCCTCCCTCTTGGCCTGTGACGATCGTCACCCTGATGGCCCGCTCGAGGGGAGTCAGCCCGCTTGCCCCTTCGCTCATCGCATTCGTGCTTTTCCTTGTTCATTGTCGCTACTGTCTCTCGCAGTAGCGGGCATTTCAAAGTTGGGTGATCGTGGTTGTGATGCAACTCGCAATACACCCGATTGTCCTCCTTCTTCGGAGGAACGATTTTTTCAGCTACAGCCGCCACTTCCCGCGGCTGTTTCTTAGGGTAAGATACCCTATGGTCGCCTGCGGGATCAGAATTCCCGCCAGGCTTTCTATACCCCGCTCCCAGCGCTTCATCCACCTTGATGTACTTGTTGATTTTCTGAAGGAGCTTTCCCAATGTGGATGGTGGGCTCTTCACAAGGCTGGCCGAAAGGCCGCAAGGTCCCAAGACCTGTTGCAAAGCTTTCGATTTTATCTCGGAGCTCCAACTTGATACCCCGGGCGGTTCTGTTGAACTTCTCCATAAAAGAACGGAGACTCATTTTTGCCGGGATATACTTCATGTCGTATAGTTCCTGCTTGCTACGAGGCGGTCCTACGTTTGGAGCGAACTGTTCCGAGAAAGCCAGGACGAATCTGCCATACGACTGTATGGATCGGGACGGCAAGTTCTTAAACCATGTCCGGGCATCGCCCTGCAACCCCGCCGCGAAGATGCGGCACTTCAATGAATCGTAGGCCCGAACGGTCCCCATCCTCAGCTCAAAATCTGCGACGTGATCAATCGGATCACCGTCGCCTCGGAATACGGGTAACCCCTCAGGGTTACGGTAATAGCGATCGGGGACTGCCGCCCAGATCTCTTCAGAGAACGGGAGCATCAAATCTCCCAATGCGGNCCCGATCAGTAGATCTTGAAATGAACCTGCTTAATGCCGCCAAGCGGCCAGTCAGCCTTTGGAATTCTCGCTTGTTTCTTGGAGGTTGCATATCCACAATAGCTTGGACTTTCTCCGGATTGACCTCAATGCCTTTCTCAGAAACGTAATATCCAAGAAACTTGCCACTTCGAATCCCGAAGCAACACTTGTTTGGATTCAGTTTGAGTTTATGTTTGCGGCATACTTCGAAACAACGAGACAAGTAGGGAATATGGTCTTCATCATTCATTGACTTGACAATCATATCATCAACATACACTTCCATAATATGGCCTATTAACTCCCTAAAGATCTTGTTGACTAGCCTTTGGTATGTTGCTCCGGCGTTTTTCAAACCAAAAGGCATAACCTCGTAGCAGTAAACACCGTCCTCTGTCATGAATGATGACTTCTTTTGATCCTCCTTAGCAAGGAAGATCTGGTGGTACCCGGAATAAGCATCCATGGTACTCATCATGGTGCTGCCGGCCACAGCGTCTACCAATCGGTCAATATGCGGCAACGGGAACGGGTCCGACTCGCAACTTTTGTTGACGTCGGTGAAATCCACGCATATCCTCCACTTCCCGTCCGCCTTGGAGACCACTACTGGGTTTGCCACCCACTCAGTGTAATGGATCTCCCTGATGAAACCCGATCGCAGCAGCTTGTTCACCTCTACCCGGATGATCTCAATCTTCTCAGGAGAATAGCGTCTCCTTTTTTGCCTTATCGGCTTGATTCCGGGTTCGGTGTTGATCCGATGTTCACACTCGGACCGATCAATCCCCGGAACGTCGTCCGGGGTCCAGGCGAAGATGTCCACATTGCTCCTTAGCAATTGGACCAGTTCTTCCTCAAAGATCGGGGCCAGATGTGCCCCGATGCGTGTGACCTTGGTGGAATCATCCTCCACGAAGTTGATTGTCTTGAACCCCACGGGTTCCATAGATTGCCTCGGGTGCGGGGGCTCTTCGAGCAAATCCACCCGAGCTCTCTTGATAGGTGCCAATGTGCGGCACGAGCTCATGTAGCACTGTCTTGCTACTTTTTGGTTCCCTTTAACAGAAATCACTCCGTGAGAGGAGGGGAACTTGAGCATCATGTGGTAGGTGGAAGGGACTGCCTCAAACTTACTGAGGTCAGTCCGTCCAATGATAGCGTTGTAAGCCAGATCGACTTCAACGACTATGAACTCTAAGGTCTCCGATCGTTCCCTGCCCGATTCTCCTAGTGTGAGGGGGAAAAGTATTTTCCCGCATGGAATAACACTCCTCTGGTCGAATGACCAGAGGGTGATGTTGGCAATCGGGAGATCGTGGGCAGCGGCTCCTAGCATCTCAGCCACTTCACGCTTTATCAAGTTGCATGAAACCCCGGTATCAACCAGAATCCGGTGAACCTACCGATCTGCTATGATTCCAGTGATGATCAAAGGATCATCACATGGGTCGGAGACCCCTTCCCGGTCGGCTGCGGTAAAAGTAATATCTCCCCCAAAGGTGGAGGACCGCTCAGCCGACTCAAACTTCACTAGGGCTACATATTCGGAGCTCTCGGGGAACTCCTCACGCGCTGCCCTTTTTCGGTCCCTAACCGATTCGTTAATTCTTATTCCGCCGGAGATAACATAGATGTCTCCGGCGGCCTCCCTAGGCACCTCCGGATTAGGGGGAGGTTGGGTGCCCGTTTCGGCAGGTGGGGGAGCTGGCTGCTCCCTCCTATCTCCCTCATTTCGCGGGGCCCTGCCGCCTCGGCCCCGCCATCCCCTTCTGCGGCCCTGGCCCCGGTGCTCCTGACCGGGCTGGCCCCTCTCCTGCTCGGGTTGGGGAGATCTTCGGTCTCCCGCCCGATCGTTATAATGCCGGGGCTGACCCCGATTATCCCTCCGTCTCGGCCTGTGACGATCGTCACCCTGATGGCCCGCTCGAGGGGAGTCAGCCCGCTTGCCCTTTCGCTCATCGCGTTCGGGCCTTTCCTTGTTCATTGCCGCTACTGTCTCTCGCAGTAACGGGCATTTCAAAGTGGGTGATCGCGGTTGTGATGCAGCTCGCAATACACACAATTGTCCTCCTTCTTTGGAGGAGCGACCTTTTCAGCTACAGCCGCCACTTCCCGCGGCTGCTTCTTAGGGTAAAATACCCTATGGTCGCCTGCGGGATCAGAATTCCCGCCAGGCTTTCGATATCCCGCTCCCAGCGCTTCATCCACCTTGATGTACTTGTTGATTTTCTGAAGGAGCATCCCCAAGGTGGATGATGGGCTCTTCACAAGGCTGGCCGAAAGGCAACAAGATCACAAGACCTGCTGCAAGATATCGATTTTGTCTCGGAGCTCCAACTTGATACCCCGAGCAGTTCGATTGAACTTCTCCATAAAATAACGGAGACTCAACTTCGCCGGGATATACTTCATGTCATATAGTTCCTACCTGCTACGAGGCGGTCCTACATTTGGAGCGAACTGCTCCGAGAAAGCCAGGATGAATCCGCCATACGACTGTATTGATCGGGCTGGCAAGTTTTTAAACCAAGTCTGGGCATCGTCCTGCAACCCTACCGCGAAGATTCGGCACTTCAATGAGTCAGAGGCCGGAACGATCCCCATCCTCAGCTCGAAATCCGCGACGTGATGGATCGGATCACTGTCGCCTTGGAACATTGGTAACCCTTCGGGGTTACGGTAGTATCGATCGGGGACTGTCGCCCAAATCTCTTCAAAAAACGGGAGCATGAAATCTCCCAGCGCGGCAGAGACGCCTCCAGATTGTTGGGATGACGCCTGGGCCACATGCAGATTGTGCCACCAGTCATCATCCTTGCTCCGCCTGATCGAGGCATCCATGGCCCAATCAAGTAGTCCAGGATTGCGCCCCAGATTAGGACCGCAATCCCTCTGCGTTCGCAGGGTTTCCAACTCCCTGTTAAGCTCATCGATGCGTCTGATCCTGGTTCGTCCCAGGAACAGGAGTTGGAGTTCTAATTGGAGGAGGCGGAGTAGATTGGTATCTCGGCCTCATCGTTGTTACTCCGCGCCTGATAATCTCCTCTTCATCGGAGCTCGGCGCTTCTGGGTATCTTTCGTACCCTCTGTTGGCTGGAACATGGCTTGTGATAGCTGGTGGTTCTGTTCCACTCCTCTCTGACGTAACTTCCAATATAACTTTCCTAACAGCAGCTTCCAGGTCCTGTAAAGAGAACGTTGAAGCTAGAACGCTGCTGGGAAGCGTATCACTATCGTTCGTCGAAGTTCCAGTCGCCATGCCTTTGATTATCCTATCCCGGGTAAAGACCTCAAATGGGGATTAGAAACTCGTCCCCACGNGCCTCCCGATTGTTGGGATGACGCCTGGGCCATTTGTAGATTGTGCCACCAGTCGTCATCCTTATTTCGCTTGATCGGGGCACCCATGGCCCGATCGAAAAGTCCTGGATTGCGCTCCAGATCAGGATCGCAATCCCTGTGCGTTCGCAGGGCCTCCAACTCCCTGGTAAGCTCGTCGATGCGTCTCTGCATCTGTTCCTGGCTCGTCCCAGGGACGGGAGTTGGAGTTCTAACCGGAGGAGGCGGAGTGGATTGGTATCTCGGCCTCCTCATTGTTATCCCACGCCTGGCAATCTCCTCTTCATCGGAGCTTGGCGCTTCAGGGTCGCTCTCGTACCCTCGGTTGGCTGGAACAGGGCTTGTAATATCCTGTGGTTCTGTTCCACTCCTCTCCGACGTAACTTCCAGAATAACTTTCCTAACAACAGCCTCCAGGTCCTACAAGGAGAACGTTGAAGCTGGAACACTGCTGGGAAGCGTGTCACTATCGTTCGTCGAAGTCCCAGTTTCCATGCCTTTGGTTATCCTATCCCGGGTAAAGACCTCAAATGGGAATTAACACTCGTCCCCACGGACGGCGCCAAACTGTTGTGGTTTGAAAACCGGGGGTGTCAACAGTCGACCGGTTCGTTGCAAGACGAACTCGGTTGTTATTTATTTAAGTGTGGAGAAGGTTGATGATTCTAAGGCAAAGAAGGCAAACAGGTTTTTAGAGTGGAAAACCTCGGAATCGAGGAAAAAATCACTTGGCTAAGGGCTAAAAGAAATGCCCTCAGCCTGTTCATTAATCAAATTAGTCATTGTACAATACATGTTATGGTAAACAACAAGGAGAGGGAAGACAATCGAAAATCAATCGAGAGTTCTATACCAAGCTTAAGCTTCCAGGAGAAAACCAGATCGAAAACAGAGAATGAATCCTCTTTCTCCTTCCCTCTGTGTCCTTTTTATACTGCCACTGTACCATGTACAGTAGGGTGTCCTTTTGCGCCTGTCCTTTGCTACTAGGTCGGCTAACGTCAGGCGAAACAGCCGCCGGAAATAGCCCTGTAGCTGCATGGCACCGGTCCTTTCGGCGCTGTCAGCCGGCTACTCTTTGGCTTCTAGCGGCTTACATCTATTGCCAAGCCACGCTACTGACCAGTCTGTCGCGGGTTTTTGTCGCGTATGACGCATGAGGATGGCCCGAAGTAGCGCCTGCAAAAAACGGACCGATCGGTCTGGGCGTATGTGGGGAGCTGGGCCCCACGGCTCGGGGCCGATCGCTAACTGTGACCGATCAGGTCAAGCGATACAAACAGGCCCTCTGCTGACCTGGGCCTCCAAGTTTGGCTCACTTGCCTGGGCCGTCATGGCCCAGGCCGACCCTGACTCTTTTCGGGGTATCGGGTTCCAATGATCTCATCAAATATATTTTTTAAAAAATTAAAAATTTATTATTTTTAAAAAATATTTAATTTTAAAAAAACAAAAAATAATTTTTTCGATATTTTGACCGGTATCGCGGTCACCGGTTTGAACCTGGAAACCCGACCCGAACAAACCCGATCCGAAAAAATAAATTTTAAAAATAAAATAATAATAATAATAATTTTGAAATAAACAATATATTTTTTAAAAAAACTATTTAATTTAAAAAAACAATATATTTCGGTATTTTGACCGATATTGCGGATATCGGGCTTGATCCGAAAATTAAGTATTTACAAATATACTCATACAAATACTGAAATAGTCAATATATAAATTATCGAAAATCGATTAATATATTTGTATGAGTATATACTCATACAAATATATGTGTACGAATATATTGGCAATCGATATACTCATACAAATATATTTGCCAATTTATAAATTTCCAAGAATCGATTACGGAACTTGTTGGAAATACCGTTAACCGTATTTGTATACTCATACAAATCGTCAATATATAAATTTTGAAAATCGATTAATTAACGAATTAGTCAATATATTTGTATGAGTATACAAATACGATTAATGGTATTTCTATAATATTTCGGTGTTTCCGACAACTTCCGGCCTTAATAACTACACCGAAACGGTATTCCGAACATGTATATTGGTCGGTACGGAAAAAAATTGGGTGCAACTGATATTTTGAACGTTATCGAAATTTCATCGTCAATATATAAATTGTCGGAAATTGTCAAAATAAATTTCGAGAAACAATTAAATGAAAACTTCAACAAATAAACTCATTAAACATTAATAAACTTCAAATATTGACATTCGCAATTCAAATTGGTATCATTGTCATATGTTCGGTCGAAAATTACAAATCAGATGTAAAACTAATAATTGTCAAAATATGTTCAATTGGGTGCAAATATAACACTAAAATGTATCATAAAAATCATAAAAAAACATTATATTCTTTCATTATGGACTAATTTTGTCAAATTATATAAACTTTGGGGACCAAATTAGCAATTCAAAAGTCTGGAGACTAAAATTGTCATGTTTTGCAAACTTTGAGGACCATTAACGGCGTTAAGGACCAATTTTGCCAAAAATCTGAAACTTTGAGGACTAAATTTGCGTAATTTTTGTCCGAACACCTTATTTGCCACAAATTACAACTTTGGGGACCAATTATGCCACACACACATAAGTTTGGGAACTGGTTTTGCCGATTTTGAGGACCGATTTTGCATTCATCAAAATTTTGGGGGTGGTTTTGCCAAAATTAGAAAGTTTGGGGACCAAAATTGCCAAAAAATCAAACTATGAGGACCAAAGATGTCTTCCGCCCTTATATAATGTTAGGTGGACTAATAATCAGACGACAAGTTGCACTATCCTCCTAGGTTGCACGATTCGTTTGAATTTGTGCAACCTAGAACATACAGTGCGTAAAAATTTTTAAAAAAATTAAAAAACAAAAAAAAATATTTTTTAATTAATTTGCATGATATTTTATACAATTCATCATATTAGTAATCAAAATGATTTAAAATATTATTGAATTATTAAATAAATTGTAAAAAATAGTATATTTATATTATTTTAATTAATGAATCCTTAACGTACCTTAATCGGATTCGTAAAAAATAACGAATCTCCTTTGCACCCCAAATCTTGCACCTCGCACGCTTGTTTGTGCAAAATATAGCTATCCTCCCACCATTGTGGATACCCTAATCATTAATTATAATTTGAGCAATCCAAGTTTTGACATACCAGTAATAAGTATTTGGATAATACGAATATTCACTTATAATTAACTTATATTTAAAGATATAAGTTTTCATCATAAGTGATGTGATTAAAACATGCGGACGTTAGAGTCAAACTTGAACGATATTGGATCTTTGATTGTCAAATATACAATTATAAAACTAAGATTATATGATATTAATATTTTTAAAAATAAAATAGCGGTTAATGTGAACTATTATAACAAATTATAATATTATTTTTAAAATTCTAAAAGGTTAAGAAATTATCTTTAGTTATATTACATTTTGGTAGCTATTATAAATATTATTTAAATTTAAGGAATACACTGCAGATACTTTTGTATGTATTATTTTTGTCATGCCAAATTCACACGTATGAATCAACAACGAATCCGTGAAAATACGCAATGCTTATGACTTATGAGATCTTATCTTAGGATGCAAATAATCAGATAAAGTATTTAAAAATAATTTATGATAATAAATATATTTATATATATCAAATTTATCAAAGATTATTAAAGACTTGGTTAATTTTCGTAATTATTGCCTTCATGGTAAATTTAGTTTTATAGATTATATATTCGATCTACATGAATTAATTGTTTATTTAATTCCGTGTGTTATTCCATACCATATAATATATATATTTTTATAATAATTTAATTAAATTGTACATTTTTGAGTTATTTATAGTCATATAAATTTTTATTTATCTCAATATTAAGAATCAATAATTAATATGAAATATAACTATTACGTATAAAAAACACACTTGATTGAATAATCGGTTGTTGTCTTGAACAAACTTACGATTATTGAACAAATATCACTCAGATCATCTATGTATGGATAACAACCAGCCACCAAATTGGATCATACGTGTCATTATTATGATTTGATACTTATGTAGATAAAGTTAAATTAAGGTCTAAATATGCTTAAATATAATAGAGGCTCTTTTTGAAAGTGACAAAACATAATTTATATCTAAAAATATATATAATAATTATTAGAGAAACTAAAAGAATATTTTATAATCTATAATTATATCTTATTATACTAAATATATCAATATATATAACAATATATATTATAGATACCAAATGAGTATTTAGTAGTTCAACTTGTAGGCTAATTTATAAAGTGCTTAATTCTTTGAGATTAAGAGATCCCGGAAGCCATATCTATTGCATCATGTCCATCGAAATCATTGCGAATATTGGCGATTTATTGATCAATATACTAGTCCATCTTCCGTGGAAGTCTCTTCTCCGTTCCCAAATTGTAGAGAAGCGATGGAAAACCCTAATTTCGTCTCCACATTTCATAACTCTATACTCGAAGAACAACAAGACGCTACGTTGTTATGCTGTAAACAGAGAATTTAATCCGTCCAAATTTTTCTTCATTAGTCTCGTGGGAAAACATATTTGGTCGATGAATATTAAAAATCGGATCAAGAGACACATTTAAAGTTCTAATGGATTAATGTTGTTCGATCTTATAAGCTACACGTATGATCATAGAATCTTTATGGTGCATAATCCAAGTACTAGAAAGTCAAGAATCTGGTGGATTCCAATACCAAAAAATGTCATAGGTTGCGGGATTCATCTCGTGTTCGATCCTTCGAAATCGTTATCTTATGAAATTATATGCTTCAAGTGGAAGCTTGGAGTTTATTGGATCGAGATCTTCAACACAAAAACGAAACAATAGACAGATATTAAACAAGGGTTCACATCACACATCGTCTTGTGTTTCTTCGATGGGGTTCTTTACGACAATGTCGTTTATTAGAAAAATGACAAGACAACAACTTACTTATATTTTGATCTAACAATCAAAAGTTGGGATTTGTTAACAAAAAAACCACAATAAGTATGTCATGCCCTACTACATCTATTCCAATTTAATTACACATAAACTTCATAATATGAAGGCATGATGCAATGCCCTAAAAATTAGAACACAAGGCTCTACATAAACTCATCAATAAAACTAATTATTCTATCATACATAGCGGAAGCTAATTTACATCATCATATACTATTCACTAGTCTATTTACAACATATAACCGAAACAAAGTTCTTACAAAAACTAGGAAAACTACTTCTTCTCCTCATTCGATCTTGGCAGCATCTAATTTACTGCTCGTCTTCACTACATGTTTAACAATTGTTTATTGAGTGGTCCTGAGAGTGATGATAAAAAAACAAGCAGTATAATAATGCAACATGTATCATCACATAAGTATGAAAACATAACACATAAACATTAGTATAAACATAAACACATAATGTACAGACTGTTGCTCTTATTATGTTAAATTTACCAACATAACAGTCCTGGCCCCAACCTTAATCCTTGGCTTTAGCATCACCAAGAACCAATGAACATAAGTCATACGTAGCCTAGTATCGAAAACGGACAGAAAGCGCTACCAATCCATCAACATTTCCGACTTTCAGCCATACATCACTCTTTAACATAATCTGAAACTGATATAATCACATAACTGAAATTGATGATCTAAATCATAACGTGACTGAATCCATGTTTTCTGACATGTTGTCAGAGTTGTACGTCCACAAACTCTCAAATTTTCACATAACATCACATAAAACATACATATTATAAAATCTGAAAAACTGCACAACAGTTTGTCGACACTAAAAATCCATACGTTTTTTATAGTTCAATTGACATCAAAAAATCACGTAAAAATACTCCTTGGAAAGCTAATTAACTGTTCTAAAATGGATAAGAAAATCTATTTTCAAAAGAACTCTCTAAACATGACGAAAACAGACCATAAACATGATGTCTTGTCTGTAGGGATAAAACTGTACTGATTCTGTAAAACATAAAATAACTTGCTGGTCTGATTTCGTTTTTTATAAAAGATAAAATTCCTCTGAAACTAAACACACAGAGGTTTTCATACATATAAAAATCATTATCATACGACATCTGTAGAATTAACGAAAAAATTCGTAATATAGAACATTAACATGAATGTATATGAAATCTAACCTACATGATTCTCTCATTCATCCAACTCACCTTCAATTTCAACCTGATTTCCCTCGTCTATGACCTTCAGACCTGACCTAAATTTGCTGTAAAACCATTCTTAGAAACATAATCAACTGATAAACAACTTAGAACACAATTTCATCAACTTACTCCTAAAAAAATCTGCTCTTATGTTGTGGTTGCTGTTTTTCGGGTTTCTTGCAACTTTTCAGCCATGGATTCTACTTCTTACGTGAGTTTTTGTGGATAAGAATGATGTTTGAGAGGTTAATCACAAGTGGTTGTAATATGGGATCATCTCTCAACCTCCAATAGCAAAATAACACAACTTACATGACATAAAAAAAGTTGTCTTTCCTTGGCTTGTCTTACACACATTTTTTCGACATTGTCATGTTTATATCCCATCTCAATGCTTAATATCTTGTATTTAAAATACATTTAACTTCAGGTTCTTACAAAGCATATTTGAAGACTATTATTGCAGAATATTGGAATGGAATAAACGTATGTATGTAATCTCACATTGGTGGGAGAATGAGGCATTGGGCTACACTATACATGAATTGGTGGGAGAGAATCAAGACGAAGATGACGATATATTTGATTAATTGATGAGAAGCGATTCTGAGTCACCATCGATTCGTCATTCTTTAGGGTTCCTAGCAGGAGAGATGATTGATGAATGGAAGATGTTTTACGTTGAAGATAATATGGTATTCTATCAAACACTTGTGGATAGTGGTCACGAATACATTTTAAGCATCGATTCTTCGACGACAAATGCCGATGATTTGCTTTTGGGGCTTATATTACTCATGAGTTTGTTGAGTGTTTGATTCCCGTATAAGTTCAAATAATACGATGAATGTCGCACATTATTTCAAAGCTTTTGAGTTTTGAATATGTACTAAATTTGTATTATTATTATTATATTAATTCATTTCTTACCTTTTTTACATTAGACTGTTTGAGAATTTATGTATTTGGATCCTCTGATGTCCCGACGCGCCAACACGCATACGACACGCCCCGACNTATTATATTAATTCACTTATCACATTTTTTAACATTAATCTCAATTTTACTATATCAATTTATTAGACTGTGTAAGAATTCATGGACTTCAATAATGTTGTATATTTATAAATTCTGGATTTTAAACATTTAAATTTTATTCAATCTATAGAATACAAATCATTTTTATGCAAAAGACAATAGTTTTTGTTGTTATTTATTATTTTTTGTTTTAATTCAATATACAAACAATGATTTTTGTAATATTTATTTATTAATTTTGTGATTAATAGCCAATCCAATACTCTCCTAATTTAAAAATTATCAAAGAGATATTTAGATAATTTAAGGAACATCTAGTGGTTTCATGTATGAAATTTTTATCATATTAAAAACCTAGGAAGAGTTTTACTTTGTCTTATGGGTGGACACGCATTTGGGTTAATGGATTATGCATTCAACCCGGACGGGATGATCTAACGGGTTAGAAAAATTTCTTGACCTATCAACTTAACCCAATGGTAATAAATTTGTCCCAACTTGTAAACAGGTTTATATAACATAAATCATCAACGTAAAAAAACTTATATTTTAATTGTAAAATAATAAAAAAATAATAATTTGACGTATATCAATTCATTAACTTGTATTGGTTGACAGATTGATTTTTCGGCCCAAGTTACACTTATTTTTCATGGATCAACCCATAGATTGACATGTTTATACATATTATATTGCTCAATGGGTTGGATTGGGGGTAAAAAATATAATTAGCAGTGTTAGTATTTTTACTTTTATTTATTAACTGTACTTAATCATATCTTGTGCTAATAGCACTGACAACCTATGTTTTCAAACCGCGGTTGAAGCGTCAGGTTGAATCGGTTCGACCGTGAACCGCGTATTTCATGGTCCGGTTCGAACTGAATTGTTCTAGTTTTTTATTTTTTATTTTTGAACTGATACGATATTTAAATATTATTTTATTATATATTTTTCAATATTTTTTCTCTATTTCAATTTTAATTATTTACATATATTCGTAATATATAAAATAATATCAATTATTTCTTACAAAATTCGTATAAATTTGTTTCATTTTTCAAATATTGATAAAATTATATCTTATATTTACATTATAAAGTAACACAATAATTTATTAATCTTATGAAAATTATAATATAATTAAATCTTTTCAAAGTTTTTG
>RWGZ01001095.1:10260-299007 GCA_009725065.1 Utricularia reniformis
TTTTTATTTTGCTATTTATATTTTTAATGAATTTTCTCTATTTGAGTTATATTTATGAGATTTTGATTAATGGTGATGTGTTCTAAATATTTAGATATCTCAATTTCAAACAAATCCGATTATGAGAATGATGAAGGTTGATACTTGATACTGTCGTCAATACTTAGAATTATTATAATCTTATATTATGCTGAATTAATCATTAAATAATTATATTAATTTGAATTGAATTAGAATTGCAGGATTACAGTAAAATCAAGATCATTGGATATTACAAAAGATTTAGGGTGAACAAAAGAACACACATTACAAAAGAATCATGGTGAACAATAAATTTCACCCAATATTGAATTGACTTGATAGTTCTGAATTTTTGCAAAAAAAGAACATCTCTATCTCTAAGTGTAGTTATACTCGTCAACATCAAGTTTCTATACATCAATATTCTCACTCATTATTTTATTTTTCATACATATCATTTTTTCATTCTTTTTCATCTATGTCATTTCAAATAAATTTAATTAGATGTATTTCAATGGTATTCTAGATTAATACAATAATTAAATATTTAACTTATAATTTAAAATGTTAATTAATTATATTAAATATGTTATAATAAAATATTATATTAACATATAATTTTAGATTGAAATATTATTCAATTATAAAAATAATCAATATAATTATTCGTGAAATTTGATATTCGATATTTTATAATAATAATTTTTACTTATTATTTTTTTATTTTTATAATAATATTTATTTTATAATTATAATATATTAATTTGTATATATAAATATTTCTAAAATATATTTATTAACAAATTTCTCGGACATATTGACAGTTTCCATATCTGGCTAAGATCAGTGTAGCATGGACACGTAAATTCGACTCTTTTCGACTCGTTGTATTTTGAAGAGTCGGATTTCCGACACGTCTATTAATATATGGAATTAAATTTTCTATGACTTAAAAAAATATTTAATAAAAGTCACAACAAACATCATTCATTAAAAGTCATAATTAAACAAACTAGAATGTTAATGTTGACAAAATAAGGTTACATCATACATCATTTATCATCACCAAATATAACTTTTTCAAAGTCTGGCTCGTCAAGTGATAAATTTGCAATCTCCAAAATACCAACATCACTTAAAATCTCGAAACCATCACCTGCAACATCCCACATTTTAGATTCACCATCTATGTATTTTGGTGTCTTTCTCGAAAGAAGACGAAGATTGTTGTGTATGTAATCAAGGTTCTCGGCACGACTTGTTGTCAACTTGTTTCGTCTAGCTGAATGGATGAAATTGTATGTGCTCTAGTTTCTCTCACACGAAGATGATGAAGATACATGACCAAGTAATCTAAAAGCTAAACGCAAAAAATTAGGAGTAGTAATTCCATGAGCATACCACCAGTCTATCGGAGTTAATCTAGATCTATCTGTCATCGATACTCGATCACCAAACTCATCATAACATCCCAAGAATTTACAAAACTCTTGTTTTACCTATGTTTTGGTATCATCATCAAAAAAATAACGCTCTATAAACTCTTGTCTCTTCGTTGCAATGAAATGATCAAAATCGGGTCTTTGTAAAGTTAGATGTTCTTCTTTCCATTCTTTAGTTGCGCACCTAAAATAAGCCAACACTTCATTAAGTAAGTTCCAATGAAAACAAATGCATGCACAATAGTAAATTACATTGGATTTAGAGAATGAGCAACAACATGTAAATTAGTAATACTTTGATCATTCTAAGGTTCAAAATATTACTAATAACATTCGAAAATTGTGATTCACCATTTGCTCCTCTCATCTCATGCTCATGTTTGAAAATACATGATTTCACCCTATTTATCATAGAATCTCATATGCTATAAATCAAATGAAGAGAATGTTTATCTGTATCACATACTCTAATCATCTCATAAATTGAATCAGTAACTTCAATAATATAATCAATTGCAACCCACAAAGAATCATCTAATATTTTGCTTTTGATTACCATAGCCTTCTTGTGATCATCAGCACGACATGAAAATCATTCTTCACTAATTACCAAACTTTGCAATGAATGCTTCAAAGATTTGAAACGTCGAAGTGTAACAATGACGGAAGCAAATCTAGTTTCAGCAATACTAAGAAATTTTAAATCAGAGAAAGTGTTAAATAAAGCTAATCTCTTTTGATGATTCATGATGAAATTTTTTATTTGTATCACCACTGCAACTATTTCGTTGATCCAATGTAGTTGTTAAAATCCAATAGTGTTTGATTCTGTGGCTTTAGGCGAACAAATATTCTTTAGCGCAAGATTCAATGTATGCACTATGCAAGGAGTCCAAAAACCTATAAAATACATTCATATAAAGTTGAAGGTTATCTTTTAATAAAACTATAAAAAAGAAAACATATATGAGAATATGTGTGTTCAATAAGTTCGCCGGCACTTTTACAATTGCTTGCATTGTCTGTAATAACCTGAACTACATTAGAAACCCCCATCTCTCGTAATACTTCTTTCATCAAATCATAAATAAAAAAGAAATCTTTTGTTTCCCCTTGACAATTTATCGCCTTTAAAAACATTGTTTCATTATAATTGATTGCCATGAAGTTGATTAAAGACCGTCTTTGAGGATCAGGCCATCTATCGGTCACTATGGTAACACCTTTTGTTTCCCAACTATCTTTAATTGGTTCTAATAATCTATCAATATTTGCCGTTCTTGTTCCACAAATTTTGTTTTCAAAAGAGAGTAGCCTACTGGGATATATCCTATAACATACCAAAATATATTATCAATATGAAACAATAATTTTAATATAAAATGTATGACAAATATAATGTAGATATATACCTGGAAATGGTGTTTCAGCAAGAAAAGTAATTGCTTCTTGATAATATGGACAACGTGCAAAATTAAATGGAATACCACCTGCAAAAAATATTCTAGCGAGTAGAAGATCTGCTTTTTCTCTATTTTGCATATTAAAAACTTCATCTAAAGTAGATTGACTCATTATTCTTTTATTTGAAACCGATGTTCTTAGTGAAGAAGAATGAAGATTTTCAAATCTTTGAGACATTGTAGAATCACAAGTGGGATTTGAAGATGAACCATAAGTAGATGCACTACATTTACTAGACGGAGGTAGCGGAATAGAACTTGAATTGGTTCGACATTTTCCTTCTTTAATTCTATTGTCATATTATTCATCTAACTTTCTCATTTCAGCAATCTTCACATTTGATACACTTGGACATGTTCTTATTCCTTTTCCAGCAAGCCTTAATAGATGTGCTTTCACCCTCGAATATGAACCAACAAATTGCATTTCACAAAATATACATTTGAAAGAGATATTACCACAAGATTCTGAAGTTTTTCTCAACTTAGTGACATAGCTTCATAGTGGACGGATTACTTGTGATGAGACAACATCATCATTTACATCTTCTACATCTAAATCCATAAGTATATAATCTACAACACAAAAATAAAATTGCATATTAAAATAGAGAAATGAAAGCAAAAGTGTTTTGTGAAACAAAGTTAACGGAATATGAAAATAATGATTTATCTGTACTTTTTAAAAACAATTATACGGATTACATAAATCAATCTTTAAATTACAAAGAATTTCATCAACATTATACATTTTAAGCACAAACTATGCGATTTTATCTATTTCCAAACTTAATTTCATATAAGTTCATCAATAAATGACATTAGGGTTATATATTAGAATGAAAATAAAAATTTAAAACGGATCAAAATTTTAGCAGTTAGCAACTAACCTCACAATCGGATCTCGGATGCTAAGAAGTGAGCTTTCTTGAGAGATTTAGGGATTGAATTGTTAAGAAGTTGGAATCTGAAAAAAAAAATGTAAAGGGAGGACTGGAGCAAGAAGCCGCGGCGCAGATGAATGAAAATTAATGAGATAAATTAATAAAAAAAAGATGTGCAATGAATTAAATATTAAATTAAGAAAAAGAAAAAAAACCCGGTCCGAATTAAGTGCCGTAATGAGTCGGGCCGCACCCTTGCTTTTGAGGCGCATTCGTCCCGAGATTTGCCGAGTCCCAACTACACTGGCTAAGATTGCTTGAGCTCCACCGCACGTGCCACTTCATACTTCATTTTCTTCCATTTTCTTGGCAATGTAAGGGTGGGAAAACAATTTGCATATGGATTTATCGGTTTTAATCGTTTCGGTTAACAATTCTGTGTTAACTCAACTAAAACCGGACCAACTAACCACCAGTCTTATTCAATTTCAGCTAACCGATTTGGTGTTTTGATTGGTCAGTTATTCTGTTTTTATTGGTTGATTTTATATTTTTAGTTTAGAAAATTTAATAACTAATTAATCAAAATATCAAGGGAACATAATATGATATTCAAAATAATTGAAAAAGTAAACCATTTTGATAAAAAAATGAAGTTGATCATTCAAGTAAAAAACTCCATTGAGTGATGTTATGCTTTATTTGTTTTTGTTTACATATATATAGTCACAATATGTGAGTTTTGACAAAGAAAATGCATATTTATATACAAATAAATGGAGTTATGTTATCCTTTATGAATCGAAATAACTTTAGATATCATGTAATAGATAGCGGTATACTCGAATAACGTTGAGAAATAACGGTGATGTAGACAACAATGCAATAATAATATTTGAAATAACAGTGCAATAATCGTAGTTTTATAGAATGATTTTTTATAATTACTTTTAATTAATTTTATATAAAACAATCATTTAATAAGGAAAAAAAATGAAAATTTAAAAAATGGTTTTTTTTTTGTGATAATTGAGTAAAACTTACCATTGATTTTGGCGTTCAAATAAACATAATTTTTTACTAAATAGAACCACGATGCGGCAATCGACATTACGAGCACCATTGTTCCAAACATAGCGAAAATAACATTGCCACCATTTTTTGTAAAACTTCAAACTAGATGAAAATTAGACATTTCAACTCTTGTAAATGCTTTAAGAACTCTTGTTCCTAGATACATAAACATCTAAGCAACACCAACAATATAAGCATTCCAAGAATCTTGCTGCAAGAACCTTGATGCTTCTTCATACTTCTCATCTCGTCCAGTTGATAATCCGTCCGTGCACCGGATATTTTCACTCTCCGGCATCTTTCGTACCCAAAAATGAACCGAGCGAAATCCCGCCTCTTCTAAACAATCCTTTACTTCGGGCAATGACCATCTACGATAAAGATAGTGTGATGAGTGTAAACTCGAAACTCGAAATTCGGATGATGCTCAAGTAAATGAAGAGTTTATTAGCTTCTTACAATCTCCAAGTGTAGCTGAATGCATGTCTAAGCTTTCTCTTTTGCTTGTGGAGATTGAAATGGAGACTGATTCTTGTTTTTCTATTGATTACATCGAATTCAGCTTGCTCCCATGTATACTGAAGATACGAAAACAACCCAAATCGGATACAAAAACGGAAGAAAAACAAAGTTCATGTAACATAGCAAGAATGGTAACATACCGTGAAGATACGAAAGAAAACAGTGCATTTTAGTAACAACCGAAATCACATTCGAAAACGGAAGAAAAACAAAGTTCAATTAACAGGAAGCAAGGATGGTAACATACCACTGAAATCGAATACAAAAACGGAAGAAAAACAAAGTTCATGTAACAGAGAGCAATGGTCACATACCGTGAAGATACGAAAGAAAACAGCGCATTCTTTGTAATAACCGAAATAGCATACAAAAGAATACAAGCTCAAGATACGAAAGAAAACAGTGAATTGTTTGTAGCAACTGAAATCGCATTAAAAAACAGAAGAAAAACAAAGTTCATATAATGGTAATATACTGTGAAGCTTGCAAATTTTCTCTGCAGCTTTAAAGGGCTCTCTGAAGATGTGCCTCCATACAAATCCATCACAAATATACCACCTTTCTTGCTTAGAGAAGCAAGTGCATTCTTGAAGTACAAAATCAGCTCTTTTCGAGTATGAAGACAGCAACAACTGTAGTTAAAGGCGCATACTATATCCCGATCCGGCAACTCAATGTCCTTCAATGATTTACAATAATCTTTTTCATCCTTGATATCTTCATTGGGAAGGTTAACCAATTTACTTTCAAGAGGTTGCAATACATTTCCATGAAACAGAGATATTCTTGAGTTGGTATCAGTCTGAATTCTATTGAAATTGTTTACGAGACTCCAATTCAAGGCATCGATATCCAGATCTATGCTGACGGAAGTTCGTCTAGTATCACCGTGAAGCCAGGCTACACTGTCAAGCATAAAGAAACAAGAATGTTTTTCGGTCCAATATTGACAAACAAGATAAACACTTGAATCTACAATCGAGAAAACAACCACTTAGTGTTGAATTTGTCCCACATTACTTAGAAGAAATGAGATTGATTTGGTTTATAAGGGTGAGTAATGCCATCACATTATTGTTTTATCGAATATTTTAAATGTGCAGCATCCCGTTCGTCATAATTTTGGTTTTAACATGGTATTGAAGCTGGTTCGATTCATTTAAATTCGCAAGTCAAAGACTTATGGTTTGACTTGAGGGGGAGTATTGAATTTGTCTCACATTGCTTAGAGAAGTGATATTGATTAGGGTTTAGAAGAGTTGGGAATATCATCACGTAATAACTTGATCAAGTCTACGTGTCATCATCCCCTTAATCTCGTTCTTTCACGCTCTACTATCGCAATTTCGGTCAAACTTTATAATTTCAACACTTAGCAATATAACAAGTACATTGGAAATCAACAAGAATGAGGGATTAAGGAAGGACCTCAAAAGGGCAGTCCCACAAAAATCCTCCTGGAGATGGAGAGGCATCCTTCCACCCACGTACATTAGAAAGAACTTCAGCAAATAGCTTATATCCCCTTTAGGAGACTAAATTCACACAAACAAAATCCACTTGATAAAAATGATTAGAAAAAGACATAAAAGAATATTATTTCAAGTATGAGTTCGAATTTAGAAGCCAGAAATTGCGGCAACTGTCACCTGGACGGACAGTTGGTAAAGAGAGAATTTGGAAGGCATATCGCTATCAAATTCAGTCAATTCGCTGTCAGAATTGGGTTTATTTTCAGGGATGTCATGCTCTTCATTGAGTTCCTCCTCAGAGTTAGAAAGCGTATCTTCACGGCGACAAGAAGTTTGTAAGGTTGCCACACGATCAAGAGTATCTTCTTCATTCTCTGATAAGCCGAAAGAACTACTCTTATCCCGGGGACGGTTCCCGCCCAGCTTTTTGCCGTGCTTCCCCATTTCTTGCGACCAACGCCGGCGAATTTGCGAGAGTAGAGTGGGTTTAGACTTTAGACCACCAAGAAATACCTGGGACTGAGCCTAGGCAAATCATAGGCCCAGGTCATGGGGGCTCAAGCCTGGATTTCCCTGGAAGGGCCGTGGCTAAACTATTTCTTTGGCCTTTAGTCTTAGCCCTGGTCATGCCCTCTATTTAAATTAAAGAGTTTGAATAAAATTACGATGGAAGAACGTGAACGAATTCAACATATTTAAAAAAACTTGATCAACCATTATATGATGGAATTTCTACCTTTATAAGTATAATCAATCTCACTTATATAAACATATTGAAATTAACACTTTAATTTCACTCTCCCACAAATCAAATCATAAAGTTTGGACTTACGAATTGAAATAAACCGAATCAGCTCTTATACTATGTTGAAATTATAGAGTCTCACTGAAATTATGATGGGAGAACGTGAACAAAAGAGATTAATTAGAGTAACTCACATATTTAAAAGACTTGATTAAATCATTAGATTCTCTTTAACGGCAGACAATACTGTATTTTAATACAATCCGTTACTCTCTCCTTCATTAGGGCGTCCATAGTTTAATAAAATATAAATAATTTAATAAACAAATAAAACTTTTAATATAAATAAATATATTAATAATTTGAGCATAATTATTTATAATTTTTAATAATTTAATAAATAAAATATATTAATACAAATATGTAATTTTAGGTCAAATTAGACCATTTCAAAATCGAAATATTAAAAATGAGTACGATCAATAAAAAGAAACATAATCGAAACATTGAAACACAATACATACAATGATTCAAATTAATAAATAATGTTTAATCATCGAGATCATTGAAATTTAAAATATTAAAATTAAAACGTAATGGATTTGTTTAGTATAGTTTTTTAAAATTACGGTGTGGTGAGATGTGGTGAGGTACGGTGAGGTGTGGTGAGATATGGTGAGATATGATGATCGTAAATTTTTAAATATGTTTGGTAAAATTGTGATATTATGATCGTGATTTATGTAAAATTACTAATATACCCTTATTGATGAGAACTCTAGGACCGGGTACCCTGTAACGGGTGAAGACCGATAGCAGTTGGGCCGAATTAAATAATCAAAACGAACTCTTACAGCCCACTTACACCTTCAGGAAGAGCAGCCCGAGGTTCAACACAAAGGACCGAAGATAACCTTAGTAAATAAAAACGTTATCTGCCAGCTGGCTCCGGGATTCGGTCCGAACGGTTACAAAACGGTTACAGGCTCACGCGTTCCACGCTTCGGGCCCTATCACGTTTATCATGCTTCGGGCCCGATCACGCAGACCACGCCTCGGTCCCAGCCTCGTTTTACATCCCGCAATAACAACCTCTAACAAACTTGTCAGATGCGGTTACAGGACGTGGATTACACTCGCCGGCGACTCTATAAATACAGGGCAAGATGAAGGAAACAACAGGACTCTTTGGACGCGGAAGAACAGGCTGTTACTCTGCTGGATTCTTCTCGCTTTCTTTACCTCGTCATTTTCATTAGTCTGTCTTGTATAAACTGTTGAGTTATTTTATTAGTGAGCATGCTAAGAGCATAATCAGCTCTTAGTCGAGTGGTTTTCACCCCAATTCACGGGGTTTCCACTATATATTGCCGTGCATTTATTTTGCTTTTTAGCTTTTGATCGTCTTCCACATCTTAAAGAAATCAGAACCGAGTTCGTTTGTTGAACGAACCGGACGACTGTTGGTACCCCTAAAAAGATACCATAACACTTATATATATATATATAATAACAAATATAATTATATTATAATTAATAGAAGTAAGAATAAATTAGTATTTTCCAAAATCACGATGATGCCACAGCTGGTTTTAATAGCTGTGAGGATATCGTGATTTTTTAACGATTATCACATCGCAATTAAGCTTGTGTTTTGTGTACCATATGAAAATCACGATCTAGACATCGTATCTCACCACAGTTTTAATTTGAGTTCCAAACAAACCCAATATTTATTGATAAAATGAATAGTAAATAAATAAAATTGAAGAGATAAAAAGATAAAATTATATTTGGAGAGAGAAGATGACGTTGATGAGAGAAAAATAAATAATGATGTAGATGAGTGAGAAATTTTAAAAGTAAAAAGAGAATATGATGTGGACGTGAAAGAATGATGATACATAAAAAGATTTATTCGGCGAAAATAATTTTGGGTGCGGACAAAATTACAATGACTTTATCTATGATACATTTCATCCCTTTATAAACTTAACTAATGTCACTTCTCTAACCAATACGACAAATTCAACATTCTACTTTACAAGAACAATATAATTAAGCAAATACAAGTAAAAAATGTACCAGAACAAGTTCATTGTCTGCTTCATATGATTTACAATAACAAATTTGACATGTTCTTGTCCTTACAAAAAGAGTCACTATGATTACATTGTCAGCATCATAACTTAGTCCAAACAAATACAATGCTACATTTCACATATCCACACAAGACATCATCAAACTGCTCTCATATAGTTGTAATAAACAAGAATGAATAAAAACATCAACTACCTCCTCGGCTCCATATCTGGATGGTAAATCAGAGAATCTTCCCCTAGTACGAGGGACCTCAAGATGGCTTCGCATACTACGGTATCATAAACAAGCAAATGACCACCGTCCGGGACCTCATGGTACCGAATCCAAGGAAGCATACCGCATATATATCTCTGAAGTTGAAATGGGACAACTCTATCTTCATGTCCTTGCCATATATGGACCAAGCTTTCCATTTCGGGATACGGATTGCTTAGTTCAGTCGGCTCGAAATCCCATTTTCCGAATGCTACCAACACATCTCTACAGATCGAGTTGAATACCGTTGGATTCTTGATTTTGTTCTGTGTCATAATACAAGAATGTCAGTCTTGGAGTTCATAATATGTGTTAAATTTATAGAGTCGAGTCAATTTACGTGGGGAGTATGCTAGGATATAACGTATAAGAGGGAGGAAACCACACTGTACAAGACTTGAACAAGTCATTTATTATGGCTCACATTACCTCTTATAAACCAATCCAAACCACATTCATATTCCAATATGGGACGATGTTATATTTCAACACACCCCGAGTTCAAATACATGACAAATTTGGACTTGCAAAATGAAATGAACCGGACTTTCCTAGTATTGATAGTCAGTATTTTGACAGAACCAACTCCGATACCATGTTAAATATTCTAGAATCGGGTCAATTTAGGTGGGTAGTGTGCTGCTCGGATATAACGTATAAGAGGAGGAGACCACACCGTAAAAGACCCCTTATACGTTACATCCATGCACACTCCCATCAAAATTTCGACTAGACTCTATAATTTCAAACATCTAGTATGCTTTTCGAATTTTTACGTAGATTTTGCGATACCAAAAGTCGAATATCCAAAAGGGCAATTACCTGGTTAAGCAGCTGATATCCTGGTGTATTATTCAGCAATTCCAAGTCTTTGCTACAAAAAAATGCAGAATTTTTGTCCAGAACATTAGATGATGGGAAAATCTTCTGAGTTAGCCACCAATGTAGTAGTCGAGGAGCATAACGTACAGCTCTAAGAATCCATCGAGACAGACGCTTGCGATAATCATCCTTCGTTAAAGCACGCGGAAGAGAAGACCACTTATAGTTGATATATGGAACAACAAGAGCACTTCCAGATAACCTAAAGACAAAACATAGAGAAAAATGAGACGAAACGAAAAACGATATAATGCTCGTCATTGCCACCTTGAAATTTAGTATAGATATTGAAATATTGTCCCACATCAGTTGTGGAACTAGAAAAATTCTAGTTAACAAAGGATGTGATATCATGAGTAATTGGCTTGACCTGACATTTTCAATATGATTCACTTCTTTTATGGATTGAGTTACATGAACACTCTTTCGATCCATTAAATCATGAACCAACCCTGATACATGTTGAAATTATAGAATCTGGCCGAAATTACGACGGGAGAGCGTGAACGAATGGAATTCAAGGGAGGAGACCACAAATGTAAATGACTTGATCAAGACATTATGTGATGACATTCCTCACTATTATAAACCTAATCAATCTCACTTCTCTAAACAATGTGAGACAAATTTAACAATAGACTATCACTATATGAGTATTTAGTCTAGACTTAAATGAATGCAGAATAACTTGCCCTAAAGATGAACTAAAAATTCTTCGGTTGTCATTCTCCGAATCAAAAAACTCAATAAAGTTGCTAGTACCTATGGGGGAACCATTTGAGGCAACTCCAAATGGGATAGCATCCCAATGAAACTCCAAGAATGTAAAATTTGGATCCCAAATGTAGTTTATCAGCTAGTTCTTCGATATCTGATGCTTCACTTTTGAATGATCGCTTTGGATACGGATCACTATCGCCATAGCCCGCCCGATCAAACAGCAGAAGGTATATCTTCAACTCATCCAAAAGTTCCTAATGGCTAAAAATACATTAGGTGCCTCTCCACAACCACTTGAAAAAAAACTCTACATTTGTTTCACACTGTAAATATGCACAGTAAGATAAAAAACAATCTATTCATACAAACCCCAGTTCAGGAAACGTAATTCAAGATAAGCTACTGCTTCTTTTGGATTCAAACAAATGAATTATATTGGCTACACGCAAATTTGGTCTCTATAGTTTAATGATTTTGGCAATTTTAGTATCCAAAGTTTTATGATTGTGGAAATTATGATTCCCATAATATGAATATGTAAAAATTGGCCCTCAAAATTTTGACAAAATCAGTACTCAAAGTTTTCAATTTTGACAAATGAGGTTCTCGGTCAAAATCAAATTTTATGGGATCGATTTGTCACTTTTAGGATCTGATTTGCTAAATGTTGCAAACTTGGAGGACTAAATCTACCAAAAATTATGGAGACTAATTTCACCAAAAGTGTATAAGTTTGGGGAGTGAACGTACTATTTTATCGAATTATAATGCTAAAAGAAAGAATCTGTTTACTTGTGAAGCCATGAATGTCATATCTTTGGAACTTCCAAAGCCATGAACAACAACAACTTTGTAACTGGATAAATGCTTGGCAACACCTCTCTCTGTGTAAGCCAAAAATCTGCCATCACTTAGCCTGATTCTCTTACAATCACTTTCATTCACATCAATTGATTCGCAGTTGTCACCACGAGGAGAAGGCATTGTCGGCTGTTTTCCCAATCTCAGACAATCACCCATCATCAATTGAATTTCTCAAAACCCAATTCTGTCAAATAATTTCAACAAAATGAAGTAAAATAAAGAGAAACGAATAGGATCTAAAAATTTGTAGAAAATATTGATATTTCTCAAGTATTCTATCTGGGATCTTCTTCGGACAAAATTAATACTAATTTGATAAGGTTGTCAAAATCAAACACAACAGAGTGATAAAGTTACCATAATATCATAAAATCTCCGCCCTTCAGGGCTTGGAGATTCAGTTTCGGGCTTCGGTCAAAGAACAGCAAATGGTTGAGGACGCTGTCCAACTCCAGCAGTCTATATGGAACAATTTTTAGAATGATGTATAGTCGTAGGGCAATTTTGCTAAATAGCCTTCAGCAAAAGTTTCGTCCGCAAAAGTAACCTCGGTTGCTAAAAGTGTTATTCTCTATTTTTACAAAAATTTACGAATCGAATTCTTTCAGATTCGCGATTCTAGAATCGGATTTTTTTTTTGAACGGATTTTGTTAGAAAACAAAATTGAAAAAAATCAAAAACAAATAAGAAATATAAATTATTATATGATACATATGCTAAGTTATGTAATTATTATCAATTTTTAATTATTTTATTAATTATAAATTTTAACTAATTTTTTGTTTTTTATTCTGATAATAAATTATTTATTATATCTTATATTTATAATTTGAAAATAAAAAAATATATTTTATCAATAATTATGATTATTTTTACTTATAAAAAATTATAAATTATATAACTAAAATAATTATTATAAATATAAAATTAACGAATCCTTAACGAATCTTCCCGAATTTTCTAAAAAATTGCGTACTACGAATCGTAAATCGTGTCGTGTCACGAATCGTGTCACGTATCGTTGTAACATTGCAAATAACATATCCACCTCATAGAAGAAAACAATTTGTATAGTTTTATTAAAAATAAAATACAATATACCAAATAATAATTTTAAATAACAAATAAAATTTTTAATTAATTTTTTATAAAATAAGATTATAAAATCGACTTGCTTAATGATTTCAGCCGATCGATTATTCGTTTTTCTCGATCGATCATATTTTTAAATTTAGAAAATAGAATAACAAATGTCATTAACTATTAATCAAAATTTAAGAATCATTTACTCGTTAAGTTAAATTTTTAATCGATTTATTTCTTAATAAAACGATTATAATGCATTATCTATAACAGAATCATAATCTAATCAAATACATATTTTATGAATTACAAAATACGAATATAAAATCGATCGGATAAGTAGTTATAACCGATAGATTATTAGGTTTTTCTCGATCGAATGTATTTCTGAGTTTAGAAAAAAAATAACAAATGTCATAAACTATTAATCAAAATTTAAGAGTTCTTCATTCGTCAAGTTAAACTATTAGTGATTTATTGCGTAATAAAAACGATTATAACGCATAACCTGGTTACTCGCCAGTTGTCCAGAATTAAAATAAAGAAAGGTAAAACGAATCCAAAAATGGAATTTTTGAGAGAATCGCTTCGGGGATCCGGAAGAAAAAAGAGAGGCTCATAATCTATAGCGGAATTATAGTCGAATAAAATATGTATTTTCTGAATTACAAAGCACGATTATAAAATCGATATATTTAGTTGTTTCAAATGATCGATTATTCGGTTTTCTCAATTAGATGTATTTCTTAGTTTAGAAAAAATAATAAAAATGCCAGTAACTATTAATCAAAATTTAAGAGTCCGACATGTTAAATTATAAGTGATTTATTGCGTAATAAAAATGATTATAATGCATAATCTATAATTGAGAAAATATATTTTTGATTTTATTATGATTTTGTTATATATTATATATTATAACGTTTTAATACAGAATGAATCACTAATAATTTAACTTCTCGAGTGAATGACTCTTAAATTTTAATTAATGGTTAATGATATTTGTTATTCTATTTTCTAAATTAAAAAATGTGATCGATCTAGAAAAACGAATAATCGATCGGCTGAAATTATTAAATGAGTCGATTTTATAATCTTATTTTATAAGAAATTAATTAAAAAAATTATTTGTTATTTAAAATTATTATTTAGTATATTGTATTTTATTTTTAATAAAACTATGCTATTTGACAAAAACTTTTACAAACTCAAGTTACTTTACAAATGTTTTTTAAAATGATGTTATTTAGCAATCGAAACTTTTGGGGACGGCTATTTAGCAAAATTGCCCCTATAGTCGTATCTATACTACTAACTAACAGCAAAATCTCCGTGTACAGTAAAAATGGACTTTTCAAGGGGTATTTTGGATATTTCATACTGTGTTTTTAAAGGATATTTTGGAAATTTCATATGGAATGACATTTTAGACATTTCATAATCTTATATTAGAATATTTTCAAATGGTATTTTAGTTTCAAAGTGTATTTTTGATATTTCATAAATTTATTTTTAAAATATTAAGATTTTAGATATATCACATGCTAATTTAAAAATTAATATTTCAAATGATATTTTTAAGATTTCATAATTTTATTTTGAAAATATAAATCTTTTATATTTTTTGTAGTAGCGGTAGAAATGATGTTAGAAACGAACATAACAACGTCATCACGACAGTAATTCTCAATATGTATTAACTTGTCATTGACGATTAACAAATCTCAATGATAAACAATTCCAATAATTGATACATATATACCTAATAATGTTTTCAATCATAAATAATTATAGTTGTGTTATTCATAATAATCTCAATAAATATTACAAAACTTTTGACACACAATAATAATGTACAATATTGCAAATGTACATATATAACAACAACATTCAAGATTATATATTACGTTATCCATAAAAATATAATAAGTACAACAAAAATTTTATCACATAAAAATAATGTAAACATATATAATAATATAGTATACATTAAAATATTTAGTTATCTTTATTATAAAACTTTCATTATTTCATAATATAAAATATCATAATAGATATAATTTTATATATTCAATCAATTACTTACTCGATTAATTTTCAATGAGTTATAATAAATCATATGTATCNGTCATATCTTTGGAACTTCCAAAGCCATGAACAACAACAACTTTGTAACTGGATAAATGCTTGGCAACACCTCTCTCTGTGTAAGCCAAAAATCTGCCATCACTTAGCCTGATTCTCTTACAATCACTTTCATTCACATCAATTGATTTGCAGTTGTCACCACGAGGAGAAGGCATTGTCGGCTGTTTTCCCAATCTCAGACAATCACCCATCATCAAATGAATTTCTCAAAACCCAATTCTGTCAAATAATTTCAACAAAATGAAGTAAAATAAAGAGAAACGAATAGGATCTACAAATTTGAAGAAAATATTGATATTTCTCAAGTATTCTATCTGGGTTCTTCTTCGGACAAAATTAATACTAATTTGATAAGGTTGTCAAAATCAAACACAACAGAGTAATAAAGTTACCATAATATCATAAAATCTCCGCCCTTCAGGGCTTGGAGATTCAGTTTCGGGCTTTGGTCAAAGAACAGCAAATTGTTGAGGACGCTGTCGAACTCCAGCAGCAAATTTTTAGAATGACGATAGTCGTATCTATACTACTAAGTACTAACTAATAGAAAAATCTCCGTGCGCAGTAAAAATTGACTTTTCAAGGGGTATTTTGGACATTTCATACTTTGTTTTTAAAACGTTTTAAAGGATATTTTGGAAATTTCATATGGAATGGCATTTTGGACATTTCATAATCTTATATTAGAATATTTTCAAATGATATTTTAAACATTTCACATAATACTTTTTAAAGTGTATTTTTGATATTTCATAATTTTATTTTTAAAATATTAAAATTTTAGATATATCACGTGCTAATTTAAAAATTAACATTGCAAATTATATTTTTAAGATTTTATAATTTTATTTTGAAAATAATCTTCTATATTTTTTATAATAACGGTAGAAATGATGTTGGAAACTAACATAACAATGTCACTATGAGAGTAATTCTCAATATGTATTAATTTGCAATTGACGATTAACAAATCTCAATGATAAACAATTTCAATAATTGATGCATACCTACCTAATAATGTTTTCAATCATAGATAATTATACGTTCTGTTATTCATAATAATCTCAATAAATATTACAAAACTTTTGACACACAATAATAATGTACAATATTGCAAATGTACATATATAACAACAACATTCAAGATTATATATTACGTTATCCATAAAAATATAATAAGTACAACAAAAATTTTATCACATAAAAATAATGTAAACATATATAATAATGTAGTATACAATAAAATATTTAGTTATCTTTATTATAAAACTTTCATTATTTCATAATATAAAATATCATAATAGATATAAATTTTATATATTCAATCAATTACTTACTCGATTAATTTTCAATGAGTTATAATAAATCATATGTATCGCTATAATATCATAATAGATATATGGATAATTCAGCTAAAATGATCAACTTTCAATAAATTATAATATATGATATACATCAATTTTAATATAAATAAGTAGATAAAACTAGCAATTCAGTTAATTGATATATATCTATATAATAATTTTTTCCCAAATTATATTTTTCGTTATTTATATTAATATCAATAAATACTAAAATCTTTTAACACCCAATAATAATTTACAAAATTACAAATGTACATAAACAAAAAAACAATATACAAGATGTATGTTCTGTTATCCAGAATAATCTCAATAACTACTACAAAATTTTTATCACACGAAAATAATGTACACATTGCAAATACACATATAAAAAATATAGTATATAATAAAATATTTAATTATCTTTATTTATGAAAACACTATTATTTCATAATATAAAATATTATAATTGATATATCAAAAATTATTCGAACTGATCAATGAATTTGTTACTCTATGGATTAATTTCTAATGAATTAAAATAAATAATTCGTAGAGACTACAATATAACAAATTCACATAAATTTTTTTAATAATAAAATTGGATCTTCAATAAAATGTTTATACAAATTATCAATATTCAATAAATTATAATGTATAATAAATATCAACTCTAAAATAAATAACTCAATAAAATCATATTAAAAATATATAAATAAAATTATATTATTAATTATATCAATTACCGTACTAACCAACGTGTCATGTATAGGCTAGTACTCAACAAATTCAGATATTTATAAACAATATATTTTTTTTTATAAATAAAATTATGATTTTTAAAATATTTTCACAATGACAATTGACAACATCATTTTTAATTCTCGAATAATGTTTACTGGATTTTAATTAGAAATATTAATGTAATTTAATAACAATTCCAGGGATATTTAAAATGATAAAATGACTCTTACTCCTTAACTTTGATAATTGACAAACTTGTTCATTAAAGTTTTTTTAGACGGACTGATAATATCGGTCCCCGAAGCTTAATTTAGTTCTATCAATTTTAACTATGTCACTTGATGCTGCTAATATCGCTTGTCATTTAAGTCGGGGTTGCCTTATACTCATCTTCTTTCGGATTGAACGGTGGTGTCTTTTAGGGTGGGAAAATGATCCACCAAACCTATTAATTGATCAGACCCAGTTAAAAATTGAAATGAGTTAAATAATTGTGCATAAAAAGGATGGAATGAAGGACAAGACAATTAAGATCATCTCCAACCATGTTCGTCCAAAAACTTCATTATCTCTATCCACATCAGCTTTCTCTCTGTATACATAGTATTCTTTATTTTTATAAATAAATTTACTCTCATCCCTGCAACAACGTCCGGATATTTATAATTTTTAACTTATATTTTTTATATCATTATTTTTTATGTAAATGCTAATTATTTGTAACAATATTCTTAGCGTATAAATAATATTTGCATATTTAATTATGATTGTAACTTTTACGAGCTTGATACATTTTATAATTTTGCTTAATTTTGTTATTGTATTTTTTAAACTAAAAATATAATTGATCGTTAAAAACTAAATAACTTATGTACTAGAACCACTGACTCGGTAACCTTAAC
Source organism: Utricularia reniformis (assembly GCA_009725065.1). Lineage (NCBI taxonomy): Eukaryota > Viridiplantae > Streptophyta > Magnoliopsida > Lamiales > Lentibulariaceae > Utricularia > Utricularia reniformis. Next base: position 28,929 of record RWGZ01001095.1, read on the forward strand.
CAAATAAAATCAACGATTAGTCAATCCGATTTTTGTTAAATAAAATCACAATTAAAATTGATTAATTAAATCGATTAAAACATATAAATAGAATCGATCTTTTTTACACAACTAGTACTGATCAATCGTAATATTATCAAATAATTATAAATTTATTTATTCTATATTACTTTAAAATTATAATTTCTATTTTTTTAATTTTTTTAAAATTTAAAGGAAAGAGAGTCTCAAGAGAGGGTGAATTACTTCCCAACCAGTATCAGTGTCTAAATATTTAAAAAACGGTAGTACTTTTTTAAATATTATAATTATAACATTTGTCAGTTTTTAATTTGTAATATACCACCGATTCACTATTCATAAACAGTACCAAGGTAATTACATTGATTCACTATTCACTATTCATAAATTCCTATTTCCACCAATTTAGTTTTAGTTTTAGTACCAATGTAATATACCACTCATTCAATGCTCACCAATTATCATATGTGGATTTGATCATTTTTTGTAATGTCGGGTATTATGATCGATTTACAGTTTTTTTAAATCAAACATCTAAAAAATTAATTTTATATTATTTTTAAAAAATTAATAAAAAAATAAAATTTATTACCGACCAGTAATACCGAAATACTGCTCATAACGCTCTGATCGATATGAAATTTTTGGACCGGTATAAAAATTTTATATACACGGTAATAATTACAATAATATTTTTACATAAATAACTTAGATCGATGTTTGCATTACCGACTCAGTACAATACGACTCGACAAAAATATTGAGCCAAATAATTATCTCGTCTAGAATTATTAAATAAAAATAATTGTTAGAATTTAATGAAGGGTTAATAAACTCAAAATTAAAACTACAAATATTTAATAATTTATTATATAAAAAAATTATCTTATAAAAAAATAAGTATAGCTAATCGATTTTACAATTTTCTCAAAAGAAACCACTTCCGGTCCATCATCTAATTCATTATTAATTCATAAGTGGATCGATTATATAATAAAGTCGTGAAAGCACATAAATTAGTTTTCGACGAAGAAAAAATTGATTAATGAAGAAATCAAAATGACGTCGTTTTGTATCAAGTATCAAGAGTTCGACACTGATGAATATGAAAAATTGAAGAGCCGATGCAGCATAGGATTGACCTGTACAATATTTACTCAATTGCACAATTCACTTGAAATTGAGCAACCCATCACATTCGAAAATATTATCCCATAATCAAAAAAATATAAATTTACGATTTGACATACGGAACACGTACAGAAATAGAGTTATGATATGAAAATAATTTTTTATTCAATGTTATAAATTATACACATTTTAAATATTTTAGATTAATCAATTAGTTACTCGTTTCAAAATATACAACATAATAAATAATAACACACTTTATATAATTGAATGTGCTTCTTTATTGTTTGTTTTAAAATTTAATTTTTTTTTAATTCAATACAACTCAAAATATATTTTATTAAAGTTAGAGGTTGAATATTTATCTTTTTGATAAAAAAACTGTTTTAATTAGATAAAAAAGCTGTAATATATATCAAATCATTGCTAGAAACGTAATAGAGTAACATATATAATTTAATAATATAATACATATATTAATTAATCAATTAATTATAAAATAAAGTACTAGCAGGATTAACTAAAAAAATAAAGTACTGCTATTTCGGAAAATAAAAGTTTGTGAGTGATAAAAAGTTCAATGATATGCCTCCCAAAAAGTACTTTTAATCAATTATAAAAAGTATTGATATGCCTCCCAAAAAGTAGTGATAAATTTGAATAGAATTGATTCTGAAAATGATATGCCTCCCAAAAGGGGTTTTTGGGCAAGTAACCTTATGTGGGATATTAATTTGTCAAATAGCCTCTTTTAATAAAGGATTGGCTAAATAACATTTTTTCAAAAATATGGACAAAATAACACTTCTTTCTATATTTTAATAAAAATAAATAAATAATTTATATATATTAATTAAAAATAGTAATGATCCGAAATTTCGTACCGATTTGGATCCGTACGAAATATTACTAATTTATTTTTACCAGATCTATATGAAAAATCACAGGTTNCGATTTGACATACGGAACACGTACAGAAATAGAGTTATGATATGAAAATAATTTTTTATTCAATGTTATAAATTATACACATTTTAAATATTTTAGATTAATCAATTAGTTACTCGTTTCAAAATATACAATATAATAAATAATAACACACTTTATATAATTGAATGTGCTTCCTTATTGTTTGTTTTAAAATTTAAATTTTTTTTAATTCAATACAACTCAAAATGTATTTTATTAAAGTTAGAGGTTAAATATTTATCTTTTTGATAAAAAAAATGTTTTAATTAGATGAAAAAACTGTAATATATATCAAATCATTGCTAGAAAAACGTAATAGAGTAACATATATAATTTAATAATATAATACATATATTAATTAATCAATTAATTATAAAATAAAGTATTAGCACGATTAACTAAAAAAATAAAGTACTGCTACTTGGAAAATAAAAGTTTATGAGTGATAAAAAGTTCAATGATATGCCTCCCAAAAAGTATTTTTAATCAATTATAAAAAGTATTGATATGCCTCCCAAAAAGTAGTGATAAATTTGAATAGAATTGATTATGAGAATGATATGCCTCCCAAAAAGCTCAAGAGACACTCTCTCTGCTAATAACTGCAACCACCTGGCCGCTCAGTCCAATTCATTTTGTTCTTATGTATATTGTTCTTTATGTAAAATTCATTTTGTTATTATACTACATATCCAATATACCGGTGTACGTGTTCCTTTTGTATACCGAATAATACCAAAGTTTAAAATATTTATGATTTATTTTCCTTTTTATTTCAAAAATCAATAATTTGACCAACAAAAATCACAAAAGGTATTAACTAAAACTAGTACAAATTCTTTGGCCAAAGTTCATTCTTGCTTCATATGCAAGAAGTCTGCTAAGACGCACTTCGGGTATGATGAGTCGAAAAATTTGAGAAGAGCTATCACGAATAGATCGCAATCCTATTTATTATGTTCAACAGATATTGTTACCATGACCTTTAATGCAACCAGCAAGAATTCACAAGATTGAGTTTACAGAAGTAGCACAAAGTCACAAACTAAAACACTAAGTTATGAAGAGGAATACCTGGAGTAATTGCTGAAAGGCATACTTTTTGCTGAATCTGCATCTTCTTAATTTTCAATGGCTCTTATACTACGCCGTTTTCGGCGACCTTCATTTTTTGCTGGTGGGGCTTTTCTGATCACTTGCTTAGTAACTGATGATGATGATGTTCCTGCTTTCTTAGCTGAATTCTTCTGTCTAAACTCTGGTTTACATAGGCAGCAATTGGTTAAACTATGCAAATATGTAGATGTAGAAGCAAAACATGTTGAATTTGTCCCACATGGTTATAGAAGTGGGATTGATTAGGTTTATAAAAGGTTGAAATGTCATCACAAAATGATTTGATCAAATCTTTTAAATGTGTGACTTCCTCCTCTTGATCCTATTAGTTCACAAAACCCGTCGTAATTTCGACCAGACTATAATTCCAACATGGTATCAAAGCCGGTTCGATTGATTTCAATTCACAAATCGAAACCTTATGGTTGGACTTGAGGGGAGTGTTGAATTTGTACCACATTGGTTATAGAATTGTGATTGATTAGGTTTATAAAGGAGTGAAATATCATCACATAATGACTTGATCATGTATTTTAAATGTGTGACTTACTACCCTTAATCCCATTTGTTCACGCTCCCCGTCATAATTTTGGCCAGACTCTATAATTCCAACATGGTATAAGAGTTGGTCCGGTTCATTTCAATTCGCAAGTCCAAACATTATGGTTGAATTCGTCCCACGTTGGTTATAGAAGTGTGATTGATTAGGTTATAAAGGAGTCTTGAAGGTGAGCTATTGTGTGATTGAATTTATCATCACATAATGACTAGTCTTTTAAATGTATAACTTCCTCCCATTAATCCCATTCGTCTACGCTCTCGTCATAATTTCAGATACACTCTATAATTCCAACAAAATACAAAAAAGATTCATATGGTGCAGTACACCTGAATGAATGAATACCTTCAAGAGCAGCGGTGAGAGGGCCAATGAATTCTGGAAAGTCAATCTCTTCGAGGGAGTTTAGTACATCTTCAGCATTGATTATTTGCCTGTTTGAATCCTTACAAATGTCGTGTGCACTGAGTATTACAGGAAAGTGAAATAGTAAAAAATATAGCGACGTAAAGCACAAAGATCCATCCTCAAAATTCACTCTGAAAAGGCATGATAATAAATAAATTCACTTCAGATCAATAGGGTAGCGGTAAATTCATAATAGCATCACAGAGAGGAAAATTAGGTTTTTTTCCGAATGCCAAAAAACATAGAAAACAAGAGAATTAGGCGATTTTCGTGCCGGTAGAGGCTTACGTGGAGGAGAGGTAATGAATGAATACACGTCCGCTTTCAGCGAAAGCCGACAGAGAGTCCCGTAGAAGAGAGATCTCAAAATCAGAGGAGAGTTGAGACAGCTTCTCCTTCACCACACGGCGCACGATAGTCCTTGGAAGCGCCGCCGGTTCAGCCGCCTTGTCCTCCTTTTCCGCCATCTGCTCCCCTGTCGTCGATCCGATCACCGAATGAGGTCAAGCGCGCCGTTCACTCTGAATTCTCACTTTCCCGCTAAAACCTAAACAAAAGTTACAAAACACTCACAAAATATGGGTTTCTCTTACATTTGAATAACCGCGACCCGAATCCGGAAGTCCAAAGCCCTAAGCTGAATCTAGAATCGAATTTATTTTTTTTAAAAAAATTGATTTGACACAAAATAGAAGAGTTAGGATTCAAGTACAAAAAAATTGATTTACAGTTCCATTTTAAGTTTGATTCGAATTTAAATTAAATAAAATAATATATATTAAATATGCATAAATATTTAATTAATATATATAAATATTATTAATCCAAGAATCAACTAAACTCGATTCATTAAACATTTTAAAGTTCGAGAACAAAATCATCAAAACTCAAACTTAAGTTTTGACTAGCTTAACTCGAAAGGTTCACAAACCCAACTAGATTCGTTTGTACTTGGCTAGTCGACTGCAATGTTTTCAAACCGATCCATAATTTCATTCCAATCCATATCAATATGATTAGTACCAATTTTTTTAAAAAAAATTAATATTTTTTCAAGTCGAAACAAAAAAACCATGATTACAACCCAAATACACAGTATCAGACGGTACCAATCAAATACGGAGCTACCCTTTTCTAAACCCTACACGGGTCGGTATGAAAATATGGACTAAATCTCCATTGTAACTGCGGTTAAGAGTTATTTACGTTATTTCTAGTATAAAATATCAACTAGGTTATTGTTGTTGCGGGAGATCAGGCAATGGATTTGGATTGGAAGGCTAATCTTAATCTATACAAAACAGGGCCAGGGCACCATAACCTCAGTAAGTGAAAGAAAATAAGCATTAAACAATAAGGCCGAGCCAAAATGACACTGTACATCTACCTTCTAACTTACCTTTAGTCCTAATATGCTTCCATGCCCCTTTAATGTTAAAACACTGTGTAGAAGAAGACAACCAATCAATACAAACACCAGATTCATAGGGAGAAAACGAGGTATTAGAGTGAAAGTTGGGAAACTACAAGAAACTAATGTAAATGAACATACCGGTGCACGCACGCCTCGCTCCAGAGGATGATGAAGTGAAATTGGATGCCTTTAAGCAATGATAAGATAACCCAATTATAATTTACTCCAATCTTTAGTCACTGTTTCTCCATACAAGTTACCATTCCCTGTTTGAAGAACCTGACTCTGTGGTGTTGTCTTTTGAACCTCTGATTGCTCTTGCTGCCATTGTTCATTAGCATCATGATTGACGGTCGATTGTTTCTGGCTAAGTCCCTGTCCATCTTGAGGAGCAGAGTCATATGAATTAGAAGGCAAAGAAGTCTTGGAACCTTGATTAGATGATGAGTTTAATACATCATCTGATGTTGCTCGTTGGAGGGTCGAATCAGAAAGAACCTGATGACCCTGGCTACCATTAGAATTCTGACTATTTTTCAGAGTTGAAGTACCTTGGCCGGAATAAAGCTTCTGCTGATGAACTGAATGATTTAGCGAAGGGCTGGCTAAGCAAGGCCGAGTAGGCTGTGTACTGCTCGGTGTCAAACCAGTATATAAGCTCTGATTTTGAGTGAAGTGAGGGCTAGCTTTTATCGGGGTACCTGAACTTGTAATAACCCCATTTGAAAGGGAAGAATCAATTGGATGCGGCATTAGGCTACCGGTAGAACCTCCCTTTGCAAGCTTTACTTGTTGCACAACTTGTGATTGATGCCGTTGAGGATGTTGTCTATTGGACTGTTGTTTCCCTGTATGATTTGCTAACACACCACCACCACCACCTTGTGGATTCTGTACAATGCCTACAGCTGCTGCTAGATGTTTCTGATGCAACGGCACTGAGTTCATCGAGGGTGACGATAATGAAGAAATAGCAACTAGTGAACTTTTTTGAGAGCCAGTTTGAACAGGAGATAGCAAGGGAAGTTGAGGCTTGGACTGCACATGCCGCATCGAAGTATTAGAAGCAGGAAACTGCTGTTGTTGTGGCTGTTGAGGCATCAAGCGCTGAGGCTGTCTCTCTTTTGCTAAGCGAGGACCATACGGTTGCTGCTGAGGGCCGGGAGCATGATTTGCTGTTCCTTCGAAATATGCGTGATGATTGGTAGCATAAGATGAAACAGGAGTTGAAGGTGTCTGGTGAGACATCCCTTGGCTGCTGCTTCCGCTCATAATTTGCCTCAGTGAATCCTGAGTCATACCAGGCTATAACAACAAAGAAATGTAACATGTCACGAATTCATGTAAATATACATACGAAAACTGATAAGACGATGGAATTTCTCAGCATAACTTCAAGGCAATTAGGCGACTAGAAATGGAAATAGTATAAAATGACATACCCGCATCATCGGCAAAGAATCATGAGATCTTGGCATTGGGATACTTCTATTTGCATTGGGTACCACACTAGCATTAATACGGATACCACGATCATTTCCCGCAGGGGTTCCAAGAGCAGGGATGCTAGCTTGTGATGCATTTCTGCCAGGAATCATTTGATTATAGTGCTGAATTTTCTTCTGATCATCAGCTGATAATGAGCCAGATCTGTGGATCAAATGCCTTCCATCCCTATAAGAATCAGAAAATAGTGCTAAATTAGAGCCATGTGAAACTGGTTTCTGAGGTCATTAAATTTATTACCTAGCTGGTGAATTGACAGTGCTGGGAGACGATGTAAAACTAGTCCCAGACGCGATGTTTGGGAGTCCTTGCAATGGAGAACACGCACCAGATGCTGGAAGTAATGAATTGTTCACACCCTGGTTTGGAACACCTGATCCAGACGTATGTACAACTTGTAGTCCATTTGAAAAAACATCAGGGCTTTGAACAGCACACAGATCGAGGGGCCTTCAAGGAACAAATGATCATGTAATTTTGACAAGGAAAAACAATGAGGAAAGCTATCAAGCACAAAATTATAGAATATCAACAAAGCAATTTACATAATATCGAAAAAAATCTCACAAAACGCAGCTTCATATCTTACGTCAAAATGGGTCCTCCATTCAAGTTATTTGGAAAAATTTGGGAAAGAGCAGCTGAATGAGAGATGTGAGGTTGCTGGAGTTGTTTGGGATCCTGGTATAAAATGAATGTGTTAACAATATAAAATATGAAGAATTAGAAGAATACAAAAAATATGGACCAATCCATAAAGTTCAGTGACGTAAATTTAGTATAGACAAATTTCGGGTGAAGACAAATAAATGTAAAAAATGTTTAGCTTGAAGACGAACGAACTATTGAGTGATCTGATTAGGGTACTGTGCCACACATCACTCTAATTAAATTGCGTTGAGATATATCATCAGAAATTATACTAACACTTATATCATAATGAAACCAGCAACTTTTGAGAAGGGTTGTCAAAAAAGTTAATAAAAGGCATGCCAACAATACAATGATGAACAAATGTACATACCTGACTCCTACGTGGTATAAGTTTTTGCCCAATCATTATTATCTTCTCAAAATGAGATTTCAGTGTATCCTCTTCAATGGGGCCTAGTAACCGTTGAAACAACTGTCGGGCACTTCCCTGAAAACAGAAACGTTGTATCATGTATTAGGCCACCCAAAAATTATAGTGACATTGAAGGGAATTCATGAATAAATCAATCAAAAAAATAACAAAGTAAATAGCATTTTCGCCTTGGGAATTCCTGGTAATGCGGATGGATAAGGCTGTGAAGGCCCAGACTCCTCTGCACTATCTGCCCCATCACAAGAATTTCTTTCCATAAAAGTGTAATGGCGCTCCTTGCATTCTTTAGCATTGCGGAATATATACTATTTGTAGTACAAAAATAGGAAAATCAAATGAAGCCAATAAAAATACAATATGTAGAGCTGATCAAAATCATACATTGAAATGCAAACCGCTGTTAAACGCATCACTGATGAGCTCCCAGTTGGGTCCATGGTCATGCACCAAGACAACAAGTGCCTGACGAGGAATATAAAAAATCAGTACAACCTTATCTATGCGCTTGATAAAAGCAAAGGTGCTAAAGCTAATCAACCTGATCCTCATAGACAGACCAAGGGCTTCCAGATCCAGGCTCCCTTGTAGGCATCTGAAAGTAGTAAATCATAAAATCCAGGAACTAGTGAGATAAATATCTGAAAACTGGAAAAGTTCAGGCAATAAAATATGAAACCTTGGGCCCCTTGACCTTCCTGCCGGGATCTCGACCAGCAAGCATCTTTACAAATTTATTGGGATTATGCATATTACTGAACTGGGAGGCCACTGAAGAAGAATGGGATACTCCAGGTTGCGGGGGGTTCTCAAAAGAGTGGTCCCCTGATTGTCGCAAAACCTTAGGCTTCTTAATCATAGGTTGACCATATAAGCCTTCACATAGTCATGCAAAGACTTAGAATGCATAGAAAATAGCAGAAATTGAAAACCAGAACAAGCTGTGTGGGAAAAAATTACCACTGTTTCCATTAGATTCAGGAAGATGATTCTCAGGCCTCCTTTTCAGGTAATCCCTCTAAAATGCAAAAGAGTATTCATAGCCCAGAAATTCCATAGAATGAAACAATGAGAAGAAAACTATTTAATGTGCCCAACGCATTCATAGAAATTTAGATATGTTTATCCATATATAGTTGCTCACTAAATACTTCCCAAAATAAAGGTTTTGAAATTTCTATTGAGTGGCAACTTTCAAAAAGATCAATTTCTTCATTTGTAGCTGAAATGATAAGGAATGATCACCTGCTCTTCATGAAAGCTGGAGTCGGCTTGCCAGCGATGGTCATATTCATCATTCTGACAGAAAAACCACCACAAAAAATAAAAAATCAACGCATGAGTTGACAAAAAAAGTGAAAAAACAAACTTTATGAAGGATCCAAAATACCATGTGCTTTGATTTCTTCTTTTTTGGCATCATTGATACTTCTGCACATTCATAAGGTGACTGTTTTTCAAAATTCTGAGCAGAATCAGTATCCAATATATTAGGATAAACTAAACTAGCACGGAGTGTACTCAGATCATCTTGAAGTGAACTTGTATCACCACTTGATGCATCTGCTTTATTAAGCAACTGGAAGGATCCGGATGGTCCTGCACTAAATGGGCCAATAACTCTCCTGGAAGCAGTTCGGACACGTTTTGTTGGAACTGACACATTAAGATTACCACCACGCATTTTTTCAAATGAACCTGGATCTCGATTGACTAATTTGATTTCATAACGTTGCAAACGTAAGTCAGAACCCACTTCATAAGGTGTCATGCCATGCCCATGCTTCAATTTTTTCCGTCCATATCTAGAAGATATACTGCTTTCAAATGCCGCTGGCAAGTCAAATGCTCTAGTTTCTCCCTCATTCTCATCATATTCATTATCTTGATATTCAGAATCTGTTGAAGATATCATATAACCCAATATACAGATATCACAGCCATAGAAAAATACAATATTTAAAAATACTAACCAGCCACACCATCACATGCGGACATCTCTGCCTCTTGCACATAGCTTCTGGTTTTCTATGAAATTTATCAATTTATTAAAAAAATGAGTCTGGGGACCACATAATGGTTCTATGAGGGATGTGATTCAACTTATAACATGCTAGAAAAATAAGGAATTGGCTAAGTATAAATCCCACATTATGGTTACCAATAATCAGATAATTCAATTTTTTCTCTTCACTTAAATGGACTTCATCAAAATTCTGGTACTAGTCATTCAAGGAGTCTATTTTTAGGTCTCATGGACCTATCACTCCTTGCACTAGCGAGTAGAAAGAATAATAACATGAAATATGATAAACAGTGACAGGACTAAGATACTGAAATACACAAGATTACCACATTGTGAGTGACGTGAGATATAATTGAAGCTCTATAGATATCCATGGCTCCAGGAGGGACGGTATAGATATTTTGTTCCTGTGAACACAGAAGGATGAAACAATGAAAACTGGAAGGATTGTAATCCAAGAATAACAGAATCACGGATATATATGAGGCACTTAGTATGACCAATACATTTATATCCTCTTCGGGGAAGTCTAGTTCCAAGTCAGAAGTTGTATCATGGTTAACTGGTAAATCTGCCTGACTAAAAGGGGCACTTGGTTTATGAGATATAATAAGTCTGGCAGCATATGCTCGAATAGGCTCATTCCTTAGACTTTTCTGTCCCATGATTTCACTTGTCCCCTGTAAAAACCTCCAATTAGGTAACAGCAATCATATACAGGCTATAGAATCATGTTCAAACAGAGCTCCTAAAACATGTAACAAATTATAAATGAGAACTAAAAGGCATTAAAGGAAGAAGGATAATAAAATTGCATGCAACCTGCACTACAACAGAGTCCCAGAACTCCAGGACAGCTTTTGCCAAGGTACGAGCGACTATCTTAGCATCCATGCCAGAGCCTTTGGCTTTTCTTCTCAATTGGCAAGCAAAAGCAACTTTAAATGAAAGTTGAGATGCTGCAGCTATTTTCCATATACGTTCCTAAAATTGGTACATATATTCTGTTTAATGAAGATTCACCATTTAAAATTAGTAGCATAGAGATTTACGTATGGGCAGGGATAATAACAATTTCAAAACCTGTGCAAAATCATTTGACAGCCATGACATTTCTTCAAGCACATAATCCCAATGTGATCTCTGTTGAATCTTTGCTGGGGAAGCCCATACATAGAGCTCCATATTTCTTTTTCTTCTTGCCTATTGAGAAATTACATGACACGTTTTGATCTAATGCAAACTACACAGTCTTCAAGTATAAATGTGAAAATGAATGAGCAAACGTCTCAAGCATAACCTCAATGATTTGTGCCTCTTTCAAAAGTGACTCATCATCAATGTCGCCTGAAAATGCTGTATTAGTCCCAGAAGTTTTCACCTCACACAAACCACTGGAAACCTTTTTTGACAAGCCAGTGTGCTTAGGTTGTGAATATTTGGCATCAACTGAATCCGCATGTGTAATACCACAAGGTGTTTCATTCGGAGCACTAGGATATTCAACCAAAGTGTCACCATTCTTTCTATTGGGGTATGAGAGATCAGAGCTACAAGTGTCCATTTTCTCAACAGTTACTTGAGCTACCAACTTATTTGAATTGGATATGGTTTCAGGTAATCCTTCAATTGATTGAAGCAACAAACCATTTTCAAGTAGATTCTGAGAACCATGATCAGCATCTTGGTTGCAAAACCTTGAATTGCCACCTTCCTCGTGATCTTTCTTTAAAATTATAGCCTTGTGAATATCCATTACAGATGCCTCATCTGGTAACATATGACTTTTATTGCTCTTATAGGTGTCAACATTTTGTACAATGGAAAAAATTTCACTACTGTTACTTCTGCCATTACCTATCCCTGTGGAGTGAACTAAATCAGATTCTGAAAAACCTTCAACGTGAGAATCAATGCTTCTTAGGGTTTCAATACTCTTGTTATCCTCTTTTTTTCTCTCAAAACCACTGGTCTCATGAGAAGTCATCTGATCATCAACTAACTCAGGACTTCTTTCAGCACTAATCTGTAGTTCTTGGTTCAGTCGCTCGTGAATAGGGTTAATAGGATCAGTATAATCTGGCTGAGTTGGCCGGGAAACACTTTGAACAGGTTTTTTCATAGAATCATCAGACTTTGAACCATCCAATTTCTTAGGAAGCCATTCATCTGAAGTTTCACTATTTACCAAGGTACCTTGAACTGAAGTTTTAGAACTTGACAAAAGAAGCAGTTTCATATCTTGTTTCTCCCCTTCAGGTTGCAAATCTTTTACATCCCTAGTTTCATGATCCCCATAAGCACGATCTGCGTCCATTGAGCCAGACCTAGTTCCTTCATGACTAGCACCGGACCTAGAGCGCCTTTTGTATGCTTTCCTAGGTATAGTAAAAGCAGCTGATTCGCTATGTTTCCATGCTTCATTTATGTTCAATGAATGTTTTGGTCGTACAATATCACTCCTGCAAGGATGTGACAAACTTCGACTACCCTCAGAAAATTCTGTCTCAGCATCAAAATACAAGAGATTATCAGCGCTATTGGCTTCTGAAGGTAGTACCCTGGGCCCACCATTAGTTTCCACAGTATTTCCATGCGATGCTGTGAGCAATGCATCACTACCATTACAGGAAGAAATTTAAAAAATTAGCAAACAGAGCTGTAACGTTACAATATTACTATTTTGAAACACAAATGATTAAGTACAACACAAAGAAAAAAATGATTGTAGCCAAATATGATCTGAACTGCAGAGATAATTCAAGGAAATTACTTGGCTACTAGCCGATCATTTTGTAGATCATTAACAGAAGTTGACTGAAAACTAGCTGAATCAACATAGCGAAGCCTGTAATCTAAAAGGTTTCCACCCTGAAGGAAAAAAAAAGACGGGACCCATTCAATCCCAAAATTAAGAAGAAACCAAGAATCATATCCTTGCACTATACCTTATCAAGAAATTCCAATTCTCGTTTTTTTTCATCACGAGCTTTATACTTTTTTCTGAAATAGGAAAAATGGTCATCTCAAACCAAAAAAATAATAAACAATGAACTATACCTAAGCTCTGCTTGAAATTTTTTTATTACTACTTTCCGGGGAGAAGTGTCATCAACAATAGCAATTCCACTTTCAGCAACTCCTCCCATAGAATTATCTTCGGCATTGACTACAATAAATGATGATGAAGCACATCCATTCATTCCCCACTTCAACAGTCATATGATCTTCTCCATTAACTAAACCAAAAGAGGGAAAATATTCATCATCAGGGACTAAATTTCAGTAAATAATCAAAAATTTTCTGGCAGAGAGCTGTGTTCAATTGTCTTAACTGCAAACAATGAAGTCAGATTATGCACAGCTAAACAATGAACAAAAAATGGTTCATACGTAATCTAACCAGATAACTATTCTTTTAACATGAAAATAAAGACAGTTGCTACTCCAGAGTGTGAGACACGAGGAGATAAACTATCAGATGTTACTTCTTGTCCTAGTCTCAGCAACATTCATAATGATGACAGAAATCAAGTTAAATAAAGACATGTTTCAATACATGTAAAAGAATACACAAAGAACACAAAGGATGCACTACGCCACATACAAACAACAAAAACTAATTACCACGTAATAAAGCGGTCAAAAGATATGATAAACACTAATTAATCCAAAATCACGAAAAGGCAAAAACAGAAACATCAAGCCGCAACTAAACAATCTCACAACACAACATGAAACACCCACAATCATCATATCATTAACCATAACCCAATGAAAATTGTCCATTGCAGTAAAGCCATGAACGCAAATGCAACAACAAACTAAAAAGCAATCAAAAAAGCCTTCAAAACATTGCGCCCCTTTCCCAATCAACAAATGCGCTGCAAACCATGCTAGGGCTTCAAGTTACTAATACCTCAATAATTCTAGGGCTTGCGAAAATGCTGCCAAAATAAGTATTATCCACCAAACTGGGGCAGAATTAACCCTAAACCCCCTTCCCGCTACGATTATCGTTTTCCTGATGGACAAATAACATAAACTGGAAGCAAATGAAGCTCCTATTGCAATGAAACAATAATCAAAGCATTTCTGGGCGTATCGAAATAGATAATTGAGGAATTCGTATGAACATGCTGTCAGTAGTGGTAGTGCGTGGGAATTCCAATAGAAAATTGCAGGCCTTCGTCGTCTTCGTCCTCCTTGATTTCAACCTAAATTCAATATATATTTATTTTATTTATGAATTACCATTACAATTACATTGCAGTACTGTAACTGTCCTAAGAGATGAAACTTTTGATCGCCATGTTAAAAACGCCAACCCTACAACGGATACCCTATGAATATTTAAATACTTTTTATATTATATAATTTGTCTCATTAAAAATAACCTTGGAAATACAAAAAAATAATAATACAATTAAAATTACCACTAGAGATAGTCTAAATTAAGGATGACAATGGTACGGACATAATACGGTAATACAAGTAATTGTTACCCGTTCCGTCTAACATAATGTATATCGTTCTCCACCCCGCCCCCATCTCATTCTTTTTTTTCCCACCCACTTCTCATATCGCATCCGCTATGAATTAACACTTGGGTTAGAGGTTAACCAACGGTTTACAATTTTAATTTTTTTAAAAAAATAGTAAAATATTCATATTTAAATATATCAAAATAATCTTAAAATAACAATATAAAATTAAAAAACTAGTATAATTTTAAACTTTGATGGTTTCATCATAGAAACCAATAGTATCATTTTCTCTCTCCTCTATGGTCGGACAACATTCGAGGGTTTTACAAGTACCTAACAAGAATTCGAACCTTAAATAAGATGGACGAGCTAATGAGCAATAATCATATTAACTTCAATGAGAAGTCGATGAAAAAACCAAAAACAACCTAGAAAATTAAAAAATGAAATAGTGAATTAAATTGGCAATCCTTAAGTCTCCTAATAAAGGTTTTATAATTAATGCAAAGATTTTAAAATATTAAATATATTTAATAAATATAAGTTGTCAGATACGGTTATTTAAATGAATAACTGAACGGGTAGCGGGGCGGTTATGTATCAAATCACCACTCGCCCCTTTTAAAGCGGATATGTGATTTTCTTCCCCGTCCCATTTCCAGTACCCGTTTAAGTATCTAATATCACTTTAAACAGTGCGGGTAGCCGCCGGGTAATGGGGCAGATAATCCAAATTAACATCTCTAACTCTAATATAGGTTGTTTTATTGGAATTTTTTGTGTATCATATATAATTATCCATTTTTTAATTTATTATTTCAACACTACGAAAATATCAATTTTATTATTCATATAAAGAAATAATTGTTCACAATTTTTTAAGAAATTAAACTCTATATTAATTTATTCTATTCAACAACAATATCACACAAAAATTTCTCAACAATTTATCCATTTGACAAATTTAGTACTTAAACTTTTAATAATTTTGGGCAATTATAAAATTCAATAATTGGGAAATGCAAACATTATATTAATATTGTTAATAGTTTGGCAAAACTACTTTTCAAAATTTAATGTGTAGCAAAACAGATTTTAATGTTTTTCGATTTTTGAAAAATCAAATTTGTAATTTTTATAAATTGATAATCAATTTTGATGGATTTGTAAAGTAAGGGCATCAATTTATTTCAGAAAGATATATTCGATAAATTGAAACCCTAACAATACTCTTATTTTTTAGGAAATGATTTAACTTCTTTAAAATTATCATCATTTTTTTAATGAATATGTGTATATGATAATGTCACCACTTTTCACAAACAACGATCACTTAAAACCAAGGAAGTCATATCGGTCGGTACCGCTCGTACCGGGAATGTTTTTTACGATATACCGTTGATATACCGGTGATATATCGGAATATCGGTATACCGGACACGATCGATATTTACCGGTATGACCGATATATCGGATGGTATACCACCGGTATGACTTCCATG
This sequence comes from Utricularia reniformis, assembly GCA_009725065.1. Taxonomy (NCBI): domain Eukaryota; kingdom Viridiplantae; phylum Streptophyta; class Magnoliopsida; order Lamiales; family Lentibulariaceae; genus Utricularia; species Utricularia reniformis. The sequence goes on from RWGZ01001095.1 coordinate 45,152, forward strand.
CTTAAAACTTGAAAGTCTTCATTTAAATATTTTATTTTTGAAAAAAACTAATGATAAAAAAATACATTAAATAACCGCAAAAGAAACAGGCAGCGGTTGGGCTGGGTTATTGCGGCCAACGAGGCTTTGTAAGTGGCCCAAAGCCAATTAAATGCACGGGTCCCACTTCATGATTGATCACGAACATAAATTTGGTGGACATGAGAAAATTATACAATTAATTATCCTACAATTAAGGTATATTCTAGAACATTAAGTTATCAATACCGTTTGTTTTTTGTTCTTGATATTCTAGCACCCGATTTTTCGTTAATTGAAAACCCTCACAAAGTATGAAAATAAAATTCTTTTGAAAAATTATATAAAATTTACTCTTGATGTTCGAGAATTGTGTATAAAATATTAAATATTTACGAGTTCGTTAAAGTGTCAATGATAAATAATATTGGAAACTTGAGATGTCTTATTTGCATTTAATTGAAGTTGAGGGGCTACAAATCTATATTTTTGTTCAAAAAGTATATCATATTTGCAATTTTGTAACTTTGAGGACATGTCTTTTACACAGCATGTAAGTTGTGGGATTATGAGCAAACATCACCGTGGTGGAAATGACAGATTGGGACAAGCCTAGACTTTACAATTTTGTTTATACATTGGAAAAATGCAGAAATAGCAATTCTGTAATTTTGATATCGATAGGTATATCAAATATCTAAGTTTAATAATTGTATAGTTGACCTCAAAAGTTCCAAAATTATTTACATTTGACCCTAATTTAAACTTTAAAATAATATTATTTAATAAGTACCAGAACTATCGATAACTATTTTCGAAATTTTGAGTACTTCATGGGCAGTTTTTAGACATTAGGACATCATATTTATATTATTTCAAATATATGGGACCATTCTTATAATTTTTTCTTTTATGTATAATAAAAAAACTAATTTTAACCATAAATGAAATACATTGCATCAGGGAGTTGAAACATAATCATATTGATCATTTTTTGTATAATTATTAATATTTGTATATTTAAAAAACAATTGTATAAAATCTATCCAACGAATAATTTTGATATTTGATATTATTTCAAATTTTTATACACTTATCGAATACCAAACTAAATAACACAATTCAAATTAAAAGTCAAACCAAATTCAAAATACTAAATACCAAATGGCGATTACCGAAATAACAAAATTTTGATATAATATTCGGTATTCCAAATTATTTATTCACTCTAAATATTATAAAAATTAGGATAAGAATATTTAGTAAATTATTTTATATAATTTATGCTGGTATATAAAAACAAGGAGGATATTCATATATTCATTATTAGAACTAGCATGGGATACACGTCCTCCGGACATGCTCGGTTAATTACTCTTGTAGTATATCTTTAAACTATTTTGATAATATTATATTCAATTGTGCACATATAAATGTATTTTAATAAAATATATATACTATGTTAAACGGACATCGCCACTGCGCTACTCGGATCCAGGGACTCGGATTTGTTAAAGAATTCAACTCAATAATATTATCAATTATTTTTTAATTAAATATAAAATTTAAAAAGATATATGTGGATAACATGGTTTATAATTAACAATAAATAAAATTATGATTTATCTAATTATATTATACAATATAATAAATTATGAAAACAAATATATATGATAATTAATGTTTAAAACCGATAAAATATCGAAATAGTTGGTATGGACTATATTATATCCCAATAATATTCATATATCGTTAATTATTTAAGCATTAACAAAATTAGATTAATATATATAAATAATAATAAATTTAAATCATGCATATTTCAAAATAAATAATAACACATTTAAATACAAAAAACGGACTCATGTCCAACAAGTATCCGATGAGAGTCGGTGTTCGAAAAGAGTCCGACTCGAATTCGGTGTTCCTGGAAAAGAGTCCGTTTAACATACTATATATATACCCTTAATGTTTATTTTTTTCTTAATATAATTTTATTCTATTTTATGTATTACCGATAATTGTACGGTTATTTATTACACTAAACTATTTAAACTTTCAAAACATAAATCTCTACACCAAATATCATGTAAAAAAGATACCCCATATTTTAAATTAACATGAGTATAAAGAAATTTTTAAACAAAATTAGAATATAGGACTCAATTAATCAAATTATTAAATGGAGCAAAAATTGTTGTGAATAATTTAAATATGAGTGTAAGTTGAATAATGGTTAGAAAAATTAAAGNGTCTTAACCAATATGAAAATTTTATATTTATCTCTCGTTATCAGACTTTTCAGGTTAGACCAATGTTTTCATACTGATCGGTATACCGCCGATATACCGGTGGGTATGGCGAATAACGGGTGGCATCGGTATTTCGACAGGTATCGGGTTTCCTGGTCGGAACCCGAGTTTTTCGGGTCGACTAGGAAAAAAATAAAATAAAATATTTTTGTTTAATAAAAAAATAAAAATTCGTACATACCGTACCGATCCGGACCGAAACTGTAAGCTGGACAGATATGAAAACATTGAATTACACTATCTTATCTTGAGAGTAAATATGTATTTTTACTAAAATCGCGTTCATCATACCGTTTTTTTTACAAAACAAATTTTAAAATCATGTTATTATAAATACGTTCAACTCACCACAGTTTATCTCACCACACTTTCTTAACGCTGTACCAAACAAGCCCAATGTATATCCAAAATAATATTTTAAACTAAAAAACATGAAATTAATGTTTTTAAAAAGAGTATTATTTGTTAGAAGTCCAAAATCTAAAATAATGTATAACCCCCAAAATTGTTATAATACATGTTGTTGATCCCAACTTTTTAAAGTTATAAATATTATGTCTTCAAAGTTTAAGAATTATGAGATTGATCCTCGAAGTTCCAAAACCATTTATATTTAACTTTAATCATAGTTAATATTTTAAATGCATCCAAAGTTTGTATTTAACCAAAAGATATAATGATTATATTTACAAACTTTAAAAATAATACATAAATTGTAAAAACCAATCATATGAAAAAAGATGAAAACCACTAATATTCACTCGATAGTTATTCTTGAACGGTTTCAAAACTTTGGAGATTTTAGATGTAATTTACAAACTTTAGTAATATCACATTTACACTATTTTAGATATCATAACTAATCATCTCTTTTTATAAATATAATCCTTTTACAAAAATAAAACTTATAGAACGGTTTACATTTTTAAACAACCACAAAAGTTTCATTTACATAAACATTCTAGTAAAAGTAAGGAGAAAATTATATAAATAGCCCCAACTTACGAGCTGTGTAAATGTTATGCTCTCCAACTTATGAAATTACAGGAATAATCCTTCAATTTTTCAAAACCGTTTGTTTTTTACCCATGGTATTTAGCACATGATTTTCCTTTAAGTTTGCAAACATTTTTTGTTGGCAGCAGTCGTTCTCAATGTTCACAAATTATGTAAATAAGTCTTTTATACGAAAAATTATACAAAATTGATACTTCAAGTTCGAGAAATGTGCATCCGGAAGTAAAACAATAACAACATTAAATGGTATTGTTTATTTGAAGTGTCGTACATGCGGGTCATATGTGCATATTTTTATTAACTTGATGTGTCATACTTGCATATTTTTTGTTAACTTGATGTATTATATTTGCAATTTCGTAACTTAGAGGGTATGCCCTTTACACTACTCGAAAGTTGGAGGATCACCGGCAAAAATCATCCCAAAAGTAAGACCAACAACTTTGCAAGTAACATATGCCACTGAATATTTACCTATACACAAATCCTATTTTCCATTGTAGTAAAGGAACGATCTAATCCGACCACAAATGACGAATTTTATGCCATTCGATTTGCAAATCGGGTTCCGAGTTCGGCTCCGAATACGAAAGACACATAATGTATAGAAAAGCTAATACCATGAGAAGAGCCACAGCAGCAAACAGAAACAGAGCACGAGCTGTGAAAGAAGCCTATTTGCCAAGGAGCATTTCAGAAGTAAAAAAAATCCAACTTCATTCTAAAAGTTTAAAACACATGGTACCTCAACGAAGTCGAGGTTTTTCGAATGCAGATACCGATCGGCGTGTTCGAGAGTGTACGTTAGCATATTAAGAACTGCCTTGGCAGTGGCGGGATCTTCGTTATCTGAAAAACGAGTCATGGAAAGTAATAGTTATTCGTGGGAATGGTGTTATGTAGCAAGCCCTCGTATACCTGGAATATCGAAAATTTGAGTAGCAGGAGGGATCCGGAGTAAACTTCCCAAAAAAATACGGATCTTAATGCGTACAGCGAGTGGAAGAAGATCACAGTGTGTGACTACAACAACAGGCTTATCATCTAACAATGCAAAAGAGCAAAACTGAGAGAAAAATTACATTGTTTCAAGTATGGGAGGAGTGTACATTAACATAGCAAATACGGGGAATAGATCACCGTAAAGCATTTGATCGAATCAGTTTAACAAAAACACAAATAACACCGTAAAGAATTTGATCGAATCGGTTAACAAAAACACAAATAATACAGTAAAAAATTTGATCGAATTAGTTAATAAAAACAAAAATGACACCGTAAAGAATTTGATCGAATCGGTTAACAAAAACACAAATAATACCGTAAAGGAAAAAAGTAAAGAAAACTAGTCTCTCAGCTTGATAGCTGAATCATACCTTGGAATGACAAAACTGCACTGTGGAAATTTGCAGCTATAAATTCTGAGTACTCTGTCTTGTTTCCATCGGGGCCTATCATCGATTCCAGCACAGAGACTCCACTTACGACAAATATGACAAAATTAACGACCTTGTTGTCCTTCGAAGAACGAACCTTCTGCTTCATACGAGCTTTAAAACCCGAATTGTCAGATTTCCTAATCACGAAATGAAAATGTGAAGTTTCAAAATAACCATCAAAGCAAGCTGATAGAATACATGCATAAAAAAAGACCTCACAACGAGCTCTCCGTGACAAACGCCTTTTGTCATCCAAACTCTAAACATTTTCTCATTCTCACACAAATCATTAGACAAGCTACGGGTGTCATATAAACAGAAAGAACCTGATCCTTTTGGAATTATATACTCATAAAGAAAACAAGTTCCATCCCTGGAAGAGTCACCTGCATAAGAAAGATGTGAAAATAAAGACAACTCGATGGCCAATGAACTTATTCGAAAGAAGTAAAAAGTGGGAAAAAATATACATGACACTTGTGCTCTTCCTGATACAAATTCGTCTGTCTCAAGAACTCGAGAAATAGTATTAACAAGACTGCTTTTCCCAGAACCTTTTGGTCCAATTACTAAAAGTGTTGTAGGTTGTGGAACTGGGGAATGGCTTAAATCCATGCTTCCCATGTTATCAGCCCATAAACCAGGCTTATAGCTGAAAGAGACACCAAAAGGCAATATAAACTACGATTCACATTCAAAGTAAGAAGCCGTAATTGAATGAGTCCTTAAATTAGAGGGGATAACTATTATATCCGAGCACACTCCCACATGAAATGGACCCGACTCTATAAATTTAACATGGTATCAGAGCTGGTTCGGTCAAAATTCTGATTATCAATACTGAAAAAATCCAATTTATTTAATTTCAAGTCTAAATTTGTAAGATATTTGGACATGGACACGAGGGACGTGTTGAAATGTCAAATTGTTCATATTGTAATTTGGATAAAATTTGGAATGGTTTATAAGAGAGAAGAGGTATCATAGTAATTGACTTCTTCAAGTCTTTACGGTGTGGTCTCTCCCCTTACGTTTGTACTTCTGTCATAATTTCGGCCAAATTCTATGATTCCAACAATAATTGATAAGAACAAATCATTATCAAAGAATGAAACAAACCTCAAAACTTTCTTCCTAGTTTTCTCCAAACTGTGAATCCCAGATTGCAGATTCTCATAATTCTTCATAACTTCAGAGTAAACTTTAGCTTTTTGCCTCTCTGCAGCCTCAGTAAGCAATTTATCAAGGGGACCCATTTCAGAAAACTCACCATACGCTAATCCATGCTTGCCATTAGACGGTGAGTTTTTCTCCTCTACCTTATCGTATGAACGGTCGTCGTCACTAAACACAAGAACAAACCAGAAATTAAGCTCAACCCATTTGAATACAAAGCAGCAACTGCAGGTATATTAAAAGAAAGACCTGGAAACATCGCTATTTACTGAATAATTCCCTGCGAGACAAGAAATCATTCAGGTGATCAAAATCGGACGAGCTTTAACTTGGAAAGTTTCAACTCTCCGTGAAATAAACAGCACTTTTATGGTTTACCCACCAGTTGAAGAGGGTGAAGATGCACTTTCGCCACCCATTATAGAAAACCGCTTGGGAGATGAGAATGATACAAAGATTTGACTTTTTGAGAATGTCTTGAAGTATATGCCATATATTCGTGACGTAAATGGTAGTCATAAAACTATAGAAAGCATTTGTATCTGCATATTGAACCATTGATCCTTATCCGTATAAAACCCAGATTCAGGATCTGTTGCCTGGTATGGGTTTTCACGTTAATGATCAAAACCCATTGAATAATTGGGTCTAAAGGGAAAAGCTTGGGTCTTTGTTCCTGGCCGTTTTAACACAAACATTGAATAAAACAAAACGTAAGCATCTTAATTCTGGTCAAGTGTAATAAATTGTATTTAAATCAACGTTTAAAACCATTATATATACAAATCAAATGCTTGTTTCAGTTCCAGTGAACTTCAATGGCGCCAAATTCTTGCTGTATTTCTTTCCTTATTATAATCTGCTGCTTCCTTTTCTCAACTGATGCTCATACTTTTAACGTCGGAGATGAAGAAGGATGGAAACCCAATTCATGCCGGAGTTACTACCAGTCCTGGGCTGATGCTCATCGGTTTAGGATCAATGATCAACTTGGTGTGCTATTTTTGCGCAAATAAAGATGTTTTTTTTGTGTCTATTTCTCTTGATTATTGCTTTGTTTGTGCGTTGCAGTTTTTGGGTATGAAAAAGGGAGTGATTCTGTGCTGATTGTGAGTAAAGATGATTACTACAGATGTAATAGGGATAATCCGATGAAGATTATGAGAAGTGGGAACTCTAAATTTAAGCTTACCATGTTGGGGAAGATTTATTTTATCAGTGGGCATGATGAGAATTGTGAGAAAGGTCAGAAATTTGTTATCGATGTTTCACCGCCGGAGGCTTCTCCGGTTGGTTGTGGCAGCTCCTCTCCGCCGTCTCCTTCCCCTGTAGGGAAACAACCAGTATCTCCGGTTCATGCGCCGTCGGTTTCAAGAGGAGCGCCGGTTCATGCACCGTCAGTTTCAGTAGGAGCGCCGGTTAATGCTCCGTGGACTCCGAGAGTAGGGCCAGTTCATGCGCCGGCGCCTTCTCAGTCTCCGGCTACAAATGCTCCAGTAAAGGCGCCGCCAGTTCATTCTCCATCGCCATCTCCGGCAGCGAAGGCTCCAACAATGAAACTACCTCCGACTGGATGTCCGGGGGATTCTCCTCCCCCGGCATATGCGAAGACAAACCCACATTCTCCTTTGTCTTCTCCGGCGACCAGTGCGCACATGCCGCCTGTTCATCCACCATATCCAGCACCAAAAGAAGCTCCCACGCCGCCGGTGATTCACATACCTTCTCCGGCGCATCCCACAGCTTCCCATTTCTGATCATATCTTCTCTGTCTGTTTATCTGCAATGTCGTTTTTTCATATGGAATTCAAGTGTCAACTGCCTAATATTAGTGAAATAAAGTCCATCTGCTAATTGCAGATGTGCCATTTCCATTGATACAAAAGTCTCGTAAAACTCCACGTCTCTACATTCAGCATATGAACAATTGAGAAATATCACCATTCCATAACGCCATAGACGATAATCACCTCATGAAAAATGGTGCAGCAACAGAAGGATGTGCTTGTACGGTGGTGTTTCCTCTCATTTTTCTCTTTTCCCTTCTTTTATCAACTAGAAGTTTAGGGGACTTGGCCTTCGTAGTATGCTTGGAAGATCTGTTTAATAGAACAAGAATATTGTAAAATATGCTTCTTAAAGGAGAAAGAAAGTCTCTTATAAACAGAAAATATACTCACTTTTGTGGTAAGAAAACATGATCAAAGTTAGGGACTGGTCTTGCATGAGGAACTAATGTTCTTCGCAGTTGTTTCAAGGCTTTCTCCTCTTCCATCTATCATTACAAAGATGAGTAAAATTCCCTTCTCATATATAAAGTAAGTGTATAATGATGTATCGGTGTTATTACCAGTCTTGCTGATTCTGCTTCGTCTCTGTATCTCTTACAAACCATTTCTTTCTCCTTGACCTTTCATAGAATCATGAATTGATGCTCAATGTCTGGGGAAGAACAAGTTATTTATTATAAAGAATGTTTGTTTACCTGCTTCTCGAACTCTGCTCTATCAACAGCTCTGTGATCGACATGTAGATTGAACTCCTGAACTTCTGTAAGAGGTTTCCTTTTTTTCTCAGGAACTGGAATAGGGTCCCTGTTGTAAGGAATTGACAAGAGATTATTTTCTAAACCATAGCATTAACAATAAGCAACAGGGTCATACTCCTTCAATATAGGCTGTGCTTTAAATATTCTCATTTGGGCCTCTTCCATTTCCATTCTTCTCTTATCTTCCATTTCTCTCTGAATTTCTTCTTCATGTCTTAACAGACTTTCCAGTTGGAAAGGTTCTGGTTTTGTGCAAGGCTTTGGCTCAGGCTTCGGTGGAAACTGGCAAAATGGCAGAGCGAGTTCCTTCAGAGAGTAAGCCTCACAGAAATAAGAGGCTATATTTGTATGCATGAATACCTCAGGAAAATCAGTTGTGTAAGGATATGGATGTGCTTTTGGTACCCTGGCCTTCTCCTCTTCCATTTCTTTCTGAGTGAGTTGTTCAGCTAGCCTTTTCTCTTTCTCAGCTCCCCTTTCCTGGACAAAAACAAATAAAAAATGATGCGTATTGCTAGGAGATGAAGCCTACAAGTTTGATACCTCTGTGTGGAGATGGAACGGATTTGGAGTAGTATTCTTTGGGAGTGGCTTTTTATCTTGTTGTATTTCTGAACTTATCGACAGCTAAATAAGGAAGAACAAAAAAAATGTATCAGAAGTGTATTGTCTCATAAACTCTATGGAATAATATTATTGCCTCACAAACCTTATCAAATTGGTCAAACACAGCTGCTGGAAGTGGGATTCTCTTATCAATGGCAAAGTTAAATTCTTGAGGAACGGTAAGCTGTTTCTTCATGTGGCAGAAAATTCCCATGTCTCCTTTACTTTCAAAAATCTTCATAAATTGCAAAGTAGAATTTAAATTACAGATAGTGGACCATAACATTGAGTAATGAGCATACCTTTCTATTTAATGGTCTCGCTTTGAACTGTTGAATATTTTCAAGTTCCTCATTCTCTAGTTCATGTGAACTCTTGATTTTTGGAGGTCTTGCCCGGAGAGATGTTTGAAGAGCAGGTGATTTTGGTGCCGTTAGTTGAGGTTTCCATTGATGGCCCTGGAAATACAACAGCGGCACAGCAAGATGGTATTTTTACTTGTTTAATATGATCCAATGTTGTAATCCTGGTTTACAAGATATATATATACCTTGGCCTCAGTAGATTCTGTGGATGGTACAGTAGATCTTACAGAATTGTAAAGGGTCTTCGCCATTGTCTCGAAATGGAATTCCTGTGCAAGTAAGTAGCAATTTCTGAGCAAAGGGACAATAGAAATGTTCTCTAGCTTTTATGGTCATGGCAATGTACCTTAAATTGAGGGGCATTTGGTGTACTCTTGGTTAATAGTGGAAGTGCTGGAGCCTCTAAAATCTGGGACAAGAAGAGAATGAAAGTAAGAGACCTGTCCAAAAGCTTATAAGAGCTAAACTCTCAGGAGATATGTTTAAGATTTGTACTTTCTTATTTACAGGGCGAGCCTTAAATTTGGGAATTTTAGCCATCATTTCTTCCTCCAGTTCAGCTGTACTCTTGATTTTCATGTAACGCACACGCTGTGATGTCTCAAATTCAGGGGTTTTTGGCCTTGTCAGTGTAAGCTTAGGCTTTCCTTGCATTGCTCCAACCACATTGCCCTGTGAAAGAGGAGGCAAATGAAGCTCTCGCGTTCCAGATTGGAACTTCCTCATGATTTCTGCAGCAGAGATAAATGGTGCTGCTGATGGTTCTCGTACATAAATCTTCAACATGAGAAATGGAGTTAGCTTCCACAGATACAAAGTAAAAGATTACACCACAGTTGCTTAATCCTACCTTTCTTTCATCTTTACAGGTTTTCGCATTCGGCAAACTGAAGCTTGAACTGCTGCGGATGATCCCAGCTTTCGTTTTATGAGGCAAGTTAGAAGGTTTACTGACTGTAAGAATCTGAGAAAAAATATAGTCAACGACATAACACCATGCAATAAAAAGTGCAAGCATGTGATAAAAGCACCTGCCGAGATTTTCCCCCTTCCAACTTTTGCCTCTTAATGGCTTGATTATCATGAGCAAAGTTCAAAGTTCCAGAATTTTTCTTAGCATTTGCATCTCTGAGGAAAAATATCTGACTGTTAAAACCCGAAGAGAAGAAGGAATTTGGAGTCTTAAACAGAAAATTAATGCACGTTCAGCCCACCTCCTAAGGCTCCCCATCTTACTGCTACTTTTGGGTTGTGTTTGCATCTGCTTCTTTGAGTTAATTGCTGAAGGATTTCGCAGCAGACTAGCAATTTTTTTAGCAGCCTCAAGCTTCTGTTGTGCTGGGGTGCAAACTAAAACCACAAAATTTGGCAACAATGCATGAATTTAAATGTATTGCAAATGAAACATATTCACAGTAAGGGAACAAGAACGAAATTAACCTTGGACAGCTTCCACATGAAGAGAAGAGGATGCCGTATCATTTTCTCTGCAAATCGACTCAGAGTTGGGCACTTTCTCAACTTCAGTATTCTGTCATTGTTTTACAACAAATATCAAAACAAGAATTCAACATTCACAGAACATGAATGAAATGCATACACAAAAATATTCGTTGGTTTCAGCTTTGTTTAGCTCTAACTTAGGCATGTCTTCTGTTTGTTGATTTTCAGAAGCTTTCATTGCTGACCTGAAACATGCAGAATTGCAAAATCATTTTCACATCAGCCAAGAAAAAAAATATTTACAATCCAATCTTATGGTGCAAATAAACTAACATTTTTCTATCCAGTTTTTTGGTTCCTGAAGCTTGCTGAGAATTCGATTCAGCAGGTACTTGACCGACTGGCTCTGGCAAATTTTGCTCACTTTCTTCAAAATTGCAGAGGATTTGTGGTTGCAATTCTCTTTTTGCCTTAATTCGAAGCATAAATGCTGCAGATCCAAGCAAACTAAACATAAATCTCACTGTTCTAGGAGCATGAAACAGTTATCAACAAGAGCATTTCAACCAGATCTCAATGATACCCCAAAATAAAGATTCAAAATACAACTACTTTAAAAAATACTAGAATTATAGCAGTGCAATGATTCGAACAATCAACATCTTCTTCCATTCTAATTCCAGAAAATCCCAATCTTAGAAAAAATGAAAAATGAAAATAAGTTAACGATAAGGGAACCCACGGGAAGGAGCATAAGGAATGGTTTTCTCAAACCAAATCTCCGCACAACGAATATCTTCATCAGTCTCTCCAACGACGAAATCAAAATATCGCGGCGCTGAGAACTCATAGTCTTCATCGATCATACACAAATTACCTAATGATTTCTCCACCACCGCCATCCAGTTAGGGATTTCTTGTTGAGATCCACAACAAGAAATTAGAAATAGTAGAATTGAAATATCGAAGGGCCTTCGTTTGAGGAACGGGTAGCGTGAGAAACAAATGGCAAATAAAATAACGCTTCGGTTTCAACGGTCGGATAATTTGAAAGTTGCTGGTCATAACGGCTAGTCCACGAGTCGCCTCATTTTCCCATACGCCGTCGTTTAATAAGAAATGTAACCAGAAGTTAAGAGTTAGAAAAGAGAAACTTTAATTTTTAAAAAGTTTTTGAATTTAATGTTAAAAAGTTATGTAAATATTTCATATAGTGAAATAATTATTAATTTACAAAAATGATTAAATAAATATTAATTGGGCTTTGATTTATACCTGTCTATGGTTTATTGGGCCATCATCACTAAATTATATTGATTGGGTCAATTTGGGCTTTCACAAATTGTATATAGAAATTTAAATAAAATTATTGTTATTTTTCCTCCGCTCTCCTCCTGTCTTGGGCGGAAAGCTTCCTCCTTTGTTAAGAGCATTTGCCTCATTATTCTGGATATTGAGTGGCGAAATTTAGTTTGAGAATTGAGAAATGAGTCGTGGAAGTGGAGGCGGGTACGATCGCCATATTACTATTTTTTCTCCTGAAGGTCGGCTCTTTCAAGTGGGTAAGGATTTAGACGCTCAAATAATCAGATTTTACGAATAGTTTTCTGATTTGAGCGGTATTTTTAGCTTACTGGTGGTTTATGGTTTGATTAGTAGGTTATTGTCTGTAAAATTATGGGTTTCTTATTACAGGTGATTGGTGGTTGTTAGTTTGATATTAGGGCATATGCTAATTTTCTGGTTATTGATTGATGCAGAATATGCTTTTAAGGCGGTGAAGTCTTCTGGAATCACGTCGATTGGCGTCCGCGGGGCTGATTCAGTCTGTGTTGTTACACAGAAGAAAGTTCCGGTGGGTGTTATGCATGAGATCTTATTTGTCTTCATATTTTAGTATTTTTCAATTTATTTTGTGCTTTGAGTGATGAGTTCATGTTCCGAGTAATTTGTTTACAGGACAAGCTTTTGGATCAGACTAGTGTCTCTCATTTGTTTCGGATTACAAAGTACCTTGGTTTGTTGGCTACCGGCATGACTGGTATGCTTCTTCATATCTTGAACGTGAATTACGAAGATTAATTATCAGCATGTTCTGTTTTATCTGGTTGCCATTTTTTTGATGACGAAAGCTGGGTTTTTTGTGATTTATACTGCGCATAAAGAAATGGATTTGGATATCAAAACTGGAATTGAAATATCCAAGCTCGACATTTTCTTGCTTTTATAACTTGCATTAACTTATTCCTTGATTCTAGCTGATGCAAGGACTTTGGTACAGCAAGCAAGAAATGAAGCTGCTGAATACCGTTTTAAATATGGCTATGAAATGCCTGTCGATGTGCTTGCAAGATGGTAATTGTTGGAATTGCTCATCATTTAGTCGGCTATTAGTCTATCATTTTATTTTTCTGTGTTAAATGTGTTTTCTCTTCTCCACATTCAGGATTGCAGACAAATCTCAGGTTTACACTCAGCATGCTTATATGAGACCACTTGGAATAGGTCAGTTACCGTTCATTCCAAATAACGAATGGATACATTCGCATCTTCTTTTCAAAATTTTGCCCTTCTTCAATATGAATTGCTTCTGTTCATAAAGTTGCTATGGTCCTGGGAATTGATGAAGAGAAAGGCCCTCAACTCTTCAAATGTGATCCTGCTGGTCATTTTTTTGGCCACAAGGTAATTTTCGTTATTCTTTTCCTTTCCCAAAAGTGCAATCTCTGGATCAGCTTTACATTTTCCCTGTATTGCAGGCAACAAGTGCTGGATCCAAAGACCAAGAAGCCATCAACTTTTTAGAGAAGAAAATGAAGAATGATCCCACACTTTCATATGAGGATACCGTGCAGGTAAGAATAAGCTAATAATCCCTTGTTAGAATACTGTTCTAAATTTCCAGAAATTTTGGCCATTTTGTTTGGTGTATAAAATCAAATCACCGACCTGTACGAGTTTCCATTAGGGTTGGTTTGCAAAAAAAACCGATGAAGTATGGAGAATTATTTAATGTTTTTTTTTCGAAGTAAGAATGACAGAGTCTGAATGAGTTAAAAATTATGTATTTTCTCGCAATCTTACGATTCATATAAATATTCCGATATACGGGTTTTGGTTAGAAGTATTAGCACTGTACTTATTGTTTAATAAAATCACAGACAGCAATCTCAGCACTGCAATCAGTGTTACAAGAGGATTTCAAGGCCAGTGAGATCGAGGTAATCCAATCCCTTTATTCTTCTTCTTCTTCCATTTGAATCAAAGGCCATTAACTTTGGGTTGCCTTCAGGTTGGTGTTGTGAGGAAAGAGGACCCTGAATTCAAAGTCCTATCTACCAATGAAATCGACGAGCAATTAACAGCAATCAGCGAGCGCGACTGATCATTCTATTAAGGTTAGAAAATGAACAACGAATCATATCTCGATGCTGTTCCTTACTTCGTGTACCTGTGCATTGGTTGAACTTGAAACTAGCATCATTCTCATTTGCGGTACAAAACAATTCTTATCTTTCTTGTTGGTGTTTGATAGATCATTCACAAATTATGTGTTTCAAGTTAAATTGCACAAAATTTGAAAATATTTCAAAGTATTCCATGAAATGTACAAGATTGATGCTAGCTAGCTATCTCCATTACAATGTCTCGTATTTGAAAATATTGCTCTATATCTGCACCTCTAAGTTGTGTGTGTTATAGTTCTTTCAATTGTTGTTGAGACTTTTGTATTTTATTGTTTCTAATTTAGTGGTGTTTGTCGACCCCAAACTTTATAATAGGATAAAAGTAACGGTATTCCAAAAGTTTGTAAATTGTATTCAAATCATTTGAAATTAAAATAATATATCTTGTTGATTCCTCGATTTTCTAAATTTAAAAATTGTGTGGTTGAAACACGAATATTTGAAATAGTTTGCATTTGACTCTAATAATCGTCATTGTTTACATTCATCTTAAGTTTATATTTGATATCTTAATCTTATAAAAATGTAATGACATAAAAAAGGATGAAAATGGTTACTATGTATTCAATGATTGCTTTTGAAATTTCAAGTGCAATTTCTAAATTGTAGAGTGTTATCTTCACATTATTTTAAACCTCTTGTTGTAATTTTCTCATTAAAAAATGTGTTCTTTTCATTATCCATTTCCTTGTTCCTCTATGTTCATTTAAAACTATTTCTCTTATATTTTGTAATGTATTTTGTGTCTTTGAAATTTTATTAGTGAATAACGTCCTATTCTTCTCAATTACATATAATACTATCAAATTCTTATTAAAAAATGTGTTCTTTTCATTTTCCCTTTCATTGTTAAATTATTAGATAAATATTACAAAATTCAATAAAAACATAATAGGGGGAAAAGATTAATCGCGTAAGATAATTTTGTTTGTTTTTTTAGAGCTGTGGTAAACTGTGGTAAATCATATGAAAAAACAAATTTTTGTATGGGAAACCTCATATTCGGGAGAAAAATCAATGCGGCATCAAACTCATGAAGAGAGTTTGCTAATAGAAATTAGAATGTATCCAACCTATCTTTTCTCTCTACTTCAACTCTTTTTTGTAGAGAGGAAGACATTAGTCATCACAAGATCTTTATCATATCTTGAGTTAGGAGTGAGCATGGACCAGCTCAACCCGTACAAACAAGTCAATCTGTGGGTTGGCCCGTTAAATATCATTGCACGGGTTGGACAACGAATTTCAACCCGTCAACCCTTATGGACCCATACAAACGAGTCAATCCGTGGGTTGGCTCGCTAAATATCATTGTATGGGTTGGACAGCGAATTTCAATCTGTCAACCCGTACAGGTTGATCCGTATGGGTTGAAGTGGACAAATTTTGATTTTTTTAAAAAAATTTAGGGTTAAATTGAAGATTTTTTAATTTTAGGGTTTATGTTATTTCAATCCGTTGATGGGTTGAACCACACTTTCAACCCATTAAGGGGTCAAGAAAAATTCTCAACCCGTACGAGTTGACGGTTTGACCCGTAACCTGTTGGGCATGATCCGTGCCCACTCCTATCGTGAGTACTTTTCCTCTAGCTTTAAAAATAGACTTTTAGATGTGCAAAAGTCTTGTCAGCCCCATCTTGGATAAGTGCATCAATCTTTGATCATAGTCCATCATGCACAGTCCATTCCACAAAAATGCTGCCGGCCATGGAACAGGGAATTGTCGACCACGATCCTGTCGTTACTAACTCTATCGTCACTCGTCAAATGCTTGACGACTTAGGACTGTCGACTAGGAATACTCTTCATCGGGTATTCGACCCGTTGATGTTGATCACCTGACCCGCTAGTATAGATCCATGCATTAACAAAATCTTATTCCAAATATAATAACACATTAATTATGATAACCGCCATTTTGACAACATCAACCTGTATTTATATAATATATAATATCTCAAGCTAATGTTGCATAATGCATATATTATATCCATTAGTTACATTATATATAGATATATGTAATAGCCTTAATCTTTATCATTTATTTCGCTAACTTACCAAATGCATCATTAAATATCATAACTTGCATCACACAGCCTTAAGCAGATTTGACGTATTAAATGCAAATATTTCACAATTAAATGCTTTTTAGCTAAAAATAAATTGTTTTGTAGACTATAAATGGATGATTTGTATAAAATATGGTGAATTTTAAACCGGTTATGTTTTTGTGGTCATTCCCATTGAATATTGTTTTGACTGACGTTTTCTAAACACAAAGTGAAAATTTTTTGAAAATTTGACCAATCGCTTTTGGGAAAAACGAGTCGCATTTGGTAAAAGTGAATCGATTTTAATGAAAGTGACTCGCGTTTGCCAAAAGGGATTGCTCAAATTTTTGAAATTTGTTAATAAATTTTTATGTAGCTTATAGTTTATATTATATTTTTTACATTCTAATAAATTATTGTAAATAATATAAATGTTTCTAATTTTGTAATAAACATATTCATGTTATATAACACATTATTGCGTTATTGACATCACTCATATATCTAAATAAATAAACATATAAAAAAATGTTAAACTGTTGTAGTATGTTTTACAAATTCAATAGATAATTCATATCATACTAAATTTATACCACAATCAATCTACTTTATCGTTTTCACATATTTGGTGTGTTATTTTTTTGTATTTTCGTCAAATTATGTCAATGAAATAATAATATGTTATATAATATGAATATATATGTGTTATTACGAATGTAATATGTTTATTGTAAAATTATCTATATTGGATTTCAATATTGATATAATATATTTATTGCGAAATTATATCTATCTGCATTATTTACACTTGTATAAAATACAATAAATCATGAGTTGAACATTAAAATATGATATAAATTAAAAATAACATTAAAAATTATTAAAAACATTAAATTTGACCAATAAAATGACTCACGTTTGCCAAAAGAGAGTCACTTTTGCCAAACGCGAATCGCTTTTTCGAAAATTGATTGGTCTACTCGCGTTTGGGAAACGCAAATCACCACAAAAACATCACCATATTTTACACAATATCCCTTATAAATAGGTAATTTTGATTCCAAAATTTTATAATTGTGCAAATATCATTCTCAAAGTATCAAAATGTCAAATTTGATACATACTTTGTAAGTTTTTGGTAAATAAGTCTCTAAATTTAGTATATATAATATAATTGATCTTCAAAATTTTTTAATTTGGACAATTATGATACTTTATTGAAATCCAATTTTAGGTACCAATTTATCCAAATATAAAAGTTTAAGAATTCAATATGATATCTGAAGGGGACCAAAGATGTTGATCTAGGATATCGAATTGGGAGGAACTAAAATTCGAATGTGTATGTGATATTGATTTTGCTAGAGACTTAGTCGTTGAAATCGACCTTTGTGTTTGTGTGAGTAAACAGATGAGCATCCGTTTTTTGGGGTTGCTCGGTTGTAGAAGTGTGTGGCCATGTCGACCACGGAAGCTGAATACATGACGATCATCGAGGCATGAAAGAACAGTGTGGTTGAAAAGGTGGCTTTAAAAGATCGGCTTTGACATGAAACTGATCATACATTGTGATAATGATTGAGAAGACTTTGCAGATAAGAAGAAAAGAATCTAGCAGATACACAATCAAGAAACATTAGATGAGTTACCAACATGTTGGTTTTTGACATGTTAAAAAGACCAATAAAGCGATCGTAAGATGCTCTAAGGCTAGAGGAGGGGATTGTTAGGACTCATAGACACTTGACGAGGACCGACCAACTTCAGAAGATGACGATCAACACAAATGAGTGACAATTGACATGAGACATGATGATCGACATGGGGAGTGAAGATTGAGAATAAAGATGAGATCGATACCAAAATCCAACCGTGAGAGCGAGTATGCGGTGATACGATCGGTAACCGAAGAGGATACACAATCTAAGTCGACAAAGGAGAAAATGAGCTTTAACCCTAAAGCTAACTAGAGACGCTATATATATAATGTAGTCACACGGTATGAGGGAAAGCCAAGTGAGAGCACAGAGAACAAATAGAAGGTTGCAGAGGTTTTTGTTATGATAATCTTCTATATTTGATGGTTCAAGAACTCAATAATATTTAACATTTTTTTCGTTGGTGATAATTCGATGTGTTTTGTTCAGAAAAAAGATAGATGTGTAAACATTACCTTGTGGTCATGGGCGAGATGTTCGAGAAACACGAGTTTGGAATCCCGAGAAAGCTCCAACATCTTCAAAAAAGAAACCATTTCAAAGATTGCAACAAGTATTCATCTGATCACAATAATTTTAGGCTCAATCAATGAAAACAGAACAAAAAACATCAAGAAGTAGAATTTGTACCTTCTTGAATCACAAACAACCTGTAATGGACATATATTCCACAAACAATTTAATTCAAGTTTGTTGTAACATAAATTAGCAAAAAAATATAATAAATATTCATCATATTATAGTGCCAAGCAAAAAAAATAGAAAACATGAATAATTTAGTAAGTACAAGCTACAAGCATGAGATAAAATGTTAAGATTGTCCTAAAAATGCAAAAGAACCCCATTTCAAATGTTGGCCCCCTAAACCTCTAGATGAAATGCACTGTATACAGAAATGTGCATATTATAGGTGTAATGAAAATTCAGACGCATAGTTTAGTTGTACCTCATTTCTCCTAAATACAGTTTACTAAGATTTCTATGGAATCATCATATCTTCATCTTAATGGACTGGAGAATCAAGTGAAGGAATACGAGGATGAAATTAAAAAGTTGAATGGAGGTTATTTGAACCTGATTCTTAAATAGCTACCAAAGAAAGCTGGTTAAGCAGCATGCTAGAGTTGCGGAAGAAGCTGTCTCCGCTCCGAATTTGCTGCACTTCCCTACAAAAACAAAAAAGGTGTAAGTTGCTTGAATCTATAATTCTGATGTCCTGATTTTTGTGAATGAGTAGGTTGGGAGATTCAGATTATAATTGTTTCCTGCAAAAAGAAGCAATCATCATAACACTGAGACAATGAAAAACATATTTTCACATTTAGAGAACATCTTCTGTGGTTATTCCAGGAGCAAAATGATGAAGTTCAACGATCCACTGCTAATATTATCTATGAAAAAATGGCTCATAAGATCAGATTTTGCATATCATGCCAAGTATGAAATAATCTTACAACAAGTGGAATCAAGGATGCCCAAAATAGTGACTGCTACTCTGAAAAATAATGATGTTGGAAAATATTAAAGTAAGATGTATAAGAGCAACTTTGTTTAAGGATCAATCCATTCTGTTCTCATTGTGAACATTCAAGAGCAAAAACACCACAAAGTATGCCCACAATACCGGACTGCGGAAAAACAAAAGTTAGAGTTGGAAAGCATGAATCTCATCACGTTGTGTTGACGCACATTTACCTTACTACAACTACAGTCTTCTAGTCATCTTTTTATGTACTTGTGGAAGTTCAAATTGTTTCTTGGTGCCAAATGTACCTTAGAAAACCAAGCAAAACTTTATACGAAAGAATATTAAGAGAATAGTGGAACCAAAATGTTCAATAATCAATCAAAAGAACACACTGTGATAAATCCATTTCGTAGTGTCAAGTAGTCAGATTATCTAACAGACTTTAAAAAATGGTGGAAAAAGCAACCCTACATGAGAGTGAGGTTTAATAAGTCCTGGAATTTTAAAATGATGTGAAAGTCGGTCTCACTCTATAAAAGAAGAATGGAATCCGAGTCAAGAAACTATTGTGCGCTTTCACAAACGATGTTTCATGCATAAAGCCTGATCCTTGAAGGGTCTGTTAAGGTCACAGATAAAAGCAGCTAATTAGTAACAGTTAAACTGCAAATATGGACATCCACGTATCATTACAAAACTCATAGTTGTGAGTTGAGCTCTCATGTTCCCATTACTTCCAGCCCCTCCTAAGCTGCACAAAGTTTTCATAGCATGAAACGTCATAAATCATATATTCAAACCAAACGCAAGATATTTATCACCTTAAGTCGGCCAAGAAACATTGTTATTGCAATATACAATACATGGATGGAAGATAAAAAGAAGATTAGTATGTGTATCTGGGGAAGTCCATCAACTGATATTAGAGCAGTTGACATATCATGCTTCCATGAAATGATCATTTAATTTTTTAAGTGTGTTTTCATAGCTTCCGGAACTCAGCAACGAAAATACATGTACCACAAGGAATATAAATTCATCAGTAGCACCACTAGGCAATGAATGGCCATCATCAAAATCTGCAGTTAAAAAAATGAGAATTCTAAAGCTAAATGATAAGAGAATGAGAAGATTTGCAATTGATGGATTCAGAAGGAGAATTATAATTTAGTCTCATCATACTTATCTTGGTTTCATTGGTTTTAGTTCCTTGTCTTGCTTAGTTTTTGGCTTCACTGTTTCCTTTCTCTTTTCATCATTTGAAAAATCTTGCACACACGATACTTTCTTCCTTGCATATTGATGACATAGATGAATTCTTTTCTTTTTCCAAAGCACCTGGTATTGAAGAAATAGTAAATATTTCTTGTACAAATAGAATTTGTGGGACTTACATGTATATCATTATTCTCAAAAGCGACCTGATATACGAGAATAATATAGACTTATAATCCACAAAAGCCATAAAACTACAATACAAAGTTGATATATGAGAATAATGAGAGGCTGATATTGAGAAAGTTCCTTTACCAGCATTAGATCCTGAAAGCTTCAAGGAATTTCTTTCTACTACTTATAGTATAAGCATAGCTCCAGCATACGAACAAACAAACAAGAAGAATAAACACTAACCATGCATATATGATTCTTATACTTTGAACGCACGAATGATGAAACCTGGCAATTAAGCAAAGAAATTGTTAGCCTGCAAAAAGAGCACAAATAAAAGCACCGTAAGAGTAATTCTTATGGTGCCCTCACCCTGTCAATAAACAAAACTAAGACAAAAGCCAAGAAAGGAAAGAACAAATTTTTCATGGGAATATTGAGGAATGATCTCTCACTGCTATTGGACATTGAAGATCCACTTGGCTTGTTAGAATCCATCTCAAATTTTAATTGTATGTCAAATGGCGGCTATTTTTCAGACAACCAATCGTACCACATACAATTTTAGATTATCATTGTTTTCTATGACGTCGGTGCTCTCATCATGTCCAGAAATTAAAGAATAAGTCATGGACGAATAAAGGAAAACCAAGAACCCGAAGAGCATGAGTGCCTTTTGAGGATATGGAGACGTATTAGAGAAAGAGATGAAAATCGCAACACATTCGTTCATTTCCTTAGTATCTTCCGCCGGAGAAAACTCGGGCGAATAGTTTTCTCCGGTGGAGGGTACTAACGAAATGAACGGATGTGTTGCGATTTTCATCTCTTTCTCTGCGACGTCTCCTGATCCTCACAAGGCACTCATGTCTTCGGGTTCCTTGTTTTCCTTTCTCCGCCTATGACTTATTCTTTTATTTATGGACATGATGAGAGCACCGGTGTCATTGAAAATAGTGATAATCTATCTTGTATGTCGTACGATTGGATGTCTCAAAGATTGCCGTCATTTGACAAATGATGATATCCTACAAAATGAACCATGCATAAGGTTGCAGCTCGATAACACTGATGCATAATGGGAGTCTTATTCCCACCTTTGAATCCTCTGCTATTTCATGCAAATTTTAAACAGGGAATTATACACAATTAAAAATGGATAAAGATAACATATTGTCTGACCTTGAAAGTGGAGAAGTATGAAAATACTAATGCAGTTTCATGAAATGGAGCATCTTGCTGAAGCCAGGTTCCAAGTATCATCATCTTAGAAGTCCAACAGTTTGGCTGATACACAGCTCAAGTGCATGCTTCTGTCGTACAAATTTTTTGAAACAACGGCTGAGGAATTACAAAATGAAATCAAATTGCTTCCAAGGAAGAATTCAAAGTTTGGAAAAGTCACAAGGATGCCCTTGACATGGATAGGTAATTATCATTAAGTTTTGGCTTCTCTACGTCCTTTCTCTTTTCACCATTTGAAAAATCTTGCACATTGGATACTTTCTTCCTCGCATATTGATGACAGATATTAATTCATCTTTGTCACGGTTTATGTTTCCAAAGTACCTGATATTATAGAAATAGTAAATATCTCTTTTTAGAGATAGCAAACTCACTATGCTTCATTCTTACTGAAATGATGCTTCTACATTCTTGACCCAATATCCTTTTTCATACTTTTGAACACAAGAATGATGATACATTGACGCAAAGCAATTTTCAGCCTTCAATTGCCTTATGTAACTCAAATAAGAGCACCGACAGAATAATTCTGCAAAAACATAGAGCTCTTAGTGACACTGGATTGGGATAAAATTCTAAAAATAAAAAAAACAAATTATAAAAGCTAAACGGATATCTTCGTAGAGACTGAATTCCCCGCTCCTTCGGATTTTCAGGGTAACCAATACCTAAAATATGATACAGCAAAACGTCAATAATGAAGCCAGAGGTTAATCTCTTTGTTGTGCTTATTCAATGTGACAGCGAGGTCTGCTAGATTCAATGACAAAGACGAGAAAACAGGAAAATCATTGCCAATTTCTTCACTCAATCCCTGGTTCACAACACAACACACATGGATCATAAACCATCAGACAAGAAGATATACATGGAATGGAGAAGCTCATTGGAAAAACTATGAAAGAAACTGATTGTTTTTCAAAGAAGAAAGCTTGCAGAAAAAAAACCCTAAACTCTTCTTTAATCACCTCTCCTAAGGCTTCTTCTCAAAGAGTATTTTGATGACTTCCACTTTAGCTAAACTGAAAACATTTTGACTCTTCAAGTATTTTGATGATCTTCGCTTCGACTTTCTTCGATGAAAGCTGATTCCAATGAATCCATTTCATATAGCTTAGTACTATCTTTCTCCTCCCACATTTCAAGCCATCATCAAAACATAAAAACAATTGATTAAGATGCAGCATTTTCAAACAAGATACACAATAAAAAGACTGGTTGTGAAGCAGGGAAATCTAACCTGGATGATCAATCATGTAATACCGATTTTATCGAAGATATATCATTTAGAAGAAACACAATAACGATTCGCTACTCAACAGAAATAACTAAGAAACTTCCATGTAGAATACAACACATAGTTTGGTTCCAGCCAGTACTACGGCTAATATTATGTAAAAAATGGCTCAAAAGATCAGCTTTTGTATCTCCTACAAAGTATGAAACAATCTTACAACAAGAGGAATCAAGGATGCCCGAAAGAATGACTACCACTCTGACAAGCAATGATGTTAGAGGATATTAAAGTAAGATGTACAAGAGCAACTTTTTCTAGGGAACAATCCATTCTGTTCTCACCGTGAACATTCAAGAGGAAGAACACCACAAAGGATGCCCACAGTACCGGACTGCGGAAAACAAAAGTTAGAGTTGGAAAGCATGAATCTCATCACGTTTTGTTGATGCACATTACCTTACTCCAACTACAGTCTTGAAGTCATCTTTTTATGTACTTGTCGAAGTTCAACTTGCTTATTGATGTCAAATGTATCTTAGAAAACCAAGAAAACTTTATACGAAAGAATATTCAAAGAATAGTGGAACGATAATCAATGAAACGAACACACTGATAAATCCATATTGTAGTGTCAAGTAATCGGATTATCTAATAGACTTAAAAAATTGTTGGAAAAAGCAACCCTGCATGAGAGTAAGGTTTAATTAGTCCTAGAATTTTAAAATGATGTTAAAGCGGTCTCACCATTTAAAAGAAGAATGGAATCCGAGTCAAGAAACTATTGTGTGCTTTCACAAACGATGTCTCATGTGTAAGCCTGATCCTCGATGGGTCTGTTAAGGTCACAGATAAAAGCAACTAATTAGTAACAGTTAAATTGCAAATATGGACATGAATCTATCATTATAAAACTCATAGTTGTGAGTTGAGGTCTCATGTTCCCATTGCTTCCAGCCCATTATCTGCACAATGTTTTCATAGCATGAAACATGATAAATCATATATTCAAACCAAACGCAAAACATTTTTCACATTAAGTCGGCCAAGAAACAATGTAATTGTAACATACAATACATGGATGTCAGCTTAATAGAAGATTAGTATGTGTATATGGTGAAGTCCATCAACTGATATTAGTATAGTTGAGAAATCATGCTTTCGAAGAAATGATCATTTACCTTTTTAAGTGTGTTTTTATAGCTTGCCGAACTCAACAACGAAAATACATGTAGCTCATCAATAGCACCACTAGGAAATGCTGGCCATCATCAAAGTCCGCAGTTAAAAACAATGAGAAATCCTAAGCAAAATGATAAGAGAATGAGAAGATTCGCAATTGATGGATTCAGAAAGAGAATTAGAATTTAGTCTCATCAGAATTATCGTTCATCTTTACAGTCAGTGCATTGCATATTCTTCATTCGAAGGCCTTGAATTCTCGGCCCTGTTAGCATATTAGCATAGTAAGGGGACGAAGCAGGCTCTTACAAAAAATTGCTTACCAAAAGGGATGTTATGTTGTCATCCTGTCCATAAATAAAAATTCAGAACCAATACAAGAATAGCAAACTACAAAAGAATAAGCCAAGAACGAAGAAAGGACAACCGAGAACCCATCAATAAGTCAAGATCATTTCCTTCATATCCTCCGTCTTAGAAAACTCCATACACTTCATATTATTGTTTTGTTGTTGCTCTCATCCTGTCCACAAAGAAATTCCACAAAAGAATAAGCCAAGAATGAAGATAGCAAAACCAAGAACCCATAATCTTGGTTTCATTGGTTTCTTAGTTCCTTGTCTTGCTAGTTTCTGGCTTCTCTGCTTCCGTTCTCTTTTCAGCAATTGAAAAATCTTGCACATAGGATACTTTCTTCCTTGCATATTGATGACATACATTAATTCTTCTCTGTTTCCAAAGCACCTGGTATTGAAGAAATAGTATAAATATTTCTTGGTAGAAATATAGTATTGTGGGACTTACATGCATATCCTTATTGTCTTAGAAATAGAGCTTTTTTTGCTCTCGGGAAGCTTAATATCCACAAAAGCCACCTAATACATGAGAATAATAAAAACTTATAATCCAAAAAAGCCAAAAAACTGCAACACAAAGTTGATATATGAGAATATTGGGAGTCTGATGGTGAGAAAGTGACTTTACAAGCATCAGATCCTTACAGTATAAGCACGGCTCCAGCATCCGAACAAACAAACAAGAATAAACACCAACATGAATTCTGATTCTTATACTTTGAACACACGAATGATGATACCTGATTCTTAAAGCAAAGAAATTGTTAGCCTGCAAAAAGAGCACAAATAAGAGCACAGACAAAGTAATTCTGCAAAAAACATAGAGCTCTTCGGGGAAAACAAATAAAAAACAAACTATACAAGAAAACAACAAGAAAAGAATCGACTACCAGTGTGGGCTTTCTAGAGAAATCAACAAAAAGGTCCTTAACAGAAGGGTTTTTTTCTTAAATCTTTGGGGTAGATGTACGGATCAGTCAAGTTTCTTTCCTTCGTATTATCATTGTCGTCTATGGTGTTGGTGCCCACACCCTGTCCATAAACAAAAATACCAAGAATAAGACAAAAACCAAGAAAGGAAAGAATTCCTCATGGGAATATTGCAGGAATGATCTCTTGCTACTAATGGACATTGAAGATCCGCATGGCTTGTTAAGACACCATCAAAATATTATTTTGGATGTCAAATGGCGGCTATCTTTCAGACATCCAATTGCACCACATACAAGTTTAGATTATCACTGTTTTCAATGACGTCGGCGCTCTCATCATGTCCATAAATAAAAGAATAAGGCATGAACGAAGAAAGGAAAACCAGGAACCCGAAGAGCATGAGTGCCTTGTGAAGATCAGAAGATGTAGTAGAGAAAGAGGTTAAAATCGCAACGCATTCGTTCATTTCCTTAGTATCCTCCACCGGAGAAACCCGGGCGAATAGTTTTCTCCGGCGGAGGATACTAAGGAAATGAACGAATGCGTTGAGGTTTTAATCTCTTCTCTACTACATCTTCTGATCTTCACAAGTCACTCATGCTCTTCGGGTTCATGGTTTTACTTTCTTCAAACATGAGTTATTCTTTTATTTATGGACATGATTAGAGCATCGAAGTCATTAAAAACAGTGATAATCTAAACTTTTATGTGGTGTGAATAGTTGACTGAAACATAGCTGTCATTTGACAAATGATGATATCCTACAAAATGAACCACGCATAAGGTAGTGGGAGAAGGCTTTCCCACTAGCAATGGCCACTTATCCGATACTTGCTTTGGTTTCAGTGTTCCAAATGATGGGAGTCTTATTCCACCTCAAAATGCTCTTACTATTTCATGCAAATTTCCAACGGAGGATTATGCACAACTGATAATGGATAAAGATAACCTATGTCTGACCTTGAAAGATGTATGGTGAAGTATGAAAATAATAAGACGCAATTGCATCAAATGGAGCATCTTCATGCTGAAGCCAGGTTCCAAGTGTCATCATCTAAGAAGTCCAACAGTTTGGCTAATACACAGCTCAAGTGCATGCCTCAATCTGTATAAATTTCTTGAAACAAGGACTGAAGAATCATAAAATGAAATTAATTGCCTCCAAGAAGCATTCAAAGTATAGAAAATGAGCTTCAAGAGGCGAGAGAAAGTCACCAGGATTCCATTGACGGCAGTTTGAGAAATAGTATTGCAAAAACATAGACCTCTTTACTAGACTAAGATAAATTTCTGAATAAAAACAAATTATAAAAGAAAACAATAAAAGAATCACCTGTAGGAGGATTTAGTTTCGTGCTTCGGGTAGTCTATGAAAACATCCTCCAGGGAATGCACGGAGATTGGAAGAATTTTTTTTTGAAAACTTTGGGGTGTTTTCACTGTCTTCTTTGGCGTTGGTGCCTGTACATAAACAAAAAATACCAAGAATCCACAAAAAGAATAAACCAAGAATCAAGAAAGGAAAAAAAACTAATTTCTCATGGGAAAAATGTAGTAATGATCTCTCACTATTATTGGACAATGAAGATCCACTTAGTTTGTTATCTTTGCATCCTCGACATGAGAAAACTCCGGAGATTCAGATTATCATAGTTTCCTGCAAAAAGAAGCAATAATCATAACACTGAGACAATGCAAGCTCATGAAAAACATAATTTCACATTTAGAGAATATAATATGTGGTTCTTCTTCTCTAGTTGATTATGTGGAGCCTTGATAGCCGCATCTAAAACATCTTTTACATTCTCTTCATAGCAAGCAGAGTTCAAGAAATGAACATCACTAACAAGGAGTGGGTACCTGTGATGCACGGAAATCTAACCAGTAAAATCTAACCTGGATGATCAACCATGTAATAATGATCTTATCGAAGATCTATCATTAGATGTAACACAATAACGATTTCTTACTCAACAGAAATAACTAAGAAACTACCATGTAGAATATAACACTACTTTAGTCCCAGCAAGTACTAATGGAATTCAAGGAGCAAAATGTTGAAGTTCAAGGATCTATTGCTAATATTATCTAAGAAACAATGGCTCATAAGATCAGCTTTTGTATCTCCTACGAAGTATGAAATAATCTTACAACAAGAGGAATAAAGAATGCCCACGACAGTGACTGCCACCCTGACAAGTAATGATGTTAGAAAATATTAAAGTGAGATGTACAAGAGCAACTTTGTCTAGGGAACAATCCATTCTGTTCTCACCGTGAACATTCAGGAGCAAGAACACCACAAAGGATTCCCACAATACTTGACTGCGGAAAAACAAAAGTTGGAGTTATAAAGCATGAATCTCATCACGTTGTGTTGATGCACATTTACCTCACTCCAACTATAGTCTTGAAGTCATTTTTAGTGATCATTTTATGTACTTCTGGAAGTTCAACTTGTTTCTTGGTGCCAAATGAACCTTAGAAAACAAAGCAAAACTTTATACTAAAGAATAATTAGAGAATTGAGGAACCAAAATGTGCAATAATCAATGAAACGAACACACTGTGATAAATCCATTTTGTAGTGTCAAGTAGTCGAATTATTTAACAGACTTAATTTTTTTTTGGAAAAAGCAACCCTGCATAAAAGAAGAATGGAATCTGAGTAAAGAAACTATTGTGCGCTTTCAAAAACAATGTTTCATGCGTAAGCCTGATCCTTGAAGGGTCTATAAAGTTCACAGATAAAAACAGCTAATTAATAAAAGTTAAACTGCAAATATGTGCATGCATCTATGATTGCAAAACTCATAGTTGTGAGTTGAGCTCTCATGTTCCCATTGCTTCCAGCCCCTTATCTGCACAAAGTTTTCATAGCATGAAACATGATAAATCATATATTCAAACCAAATGCAAAACATTTATCACCTTAAGTCGGCCAAGAAAAATTGTGATTGCAATATACAATACATTGATGGAAGCTAAAAAGAAGATTAGTATGCGTATCTGGTGAAGTCCATCAACTGATATTAGTGAACCAATACAAGAATAGCAAACTACAAAAGAATACGCCAAGAACGAAGAAAGGACAACTGATAACTCATCAATAAGTCAAGATCATTTCCTTCATATCCTCTGTCGGAGAAAACTCTATACACTTCATATTATCGCTTTTGTGGTTGCTTTCATCCTGTCAATATAGAAATTCCACAAAAGAATAAGCCAAGAATGAAGATAGCAAAACCAATAACACATAATCTTGGTTTCATTGGTTTCTAGTTCCCTGTCTTGCTAGTTTTTGGCTTCTCCGCTTCCTTTCTCTTTTCAGCATTTGAAAAATCTTGCACATAGGGTACTTTCTTCCTTGCATATTGAAGAAATAGTATAAATATTCCTTGGTAGGAGTATTGTGGGACTTACATGCATATCCTTATTGAGTTAGAAATAGAGCTTTTTTTTGCTCTCGGGAAGCTTAATATCCTCAAAAGCCACCTGATACATGAGAATAATAAAAACTTATAATCCACAAAACCATAAAACTGCAACACAAAGTTGATATATGAGAATATTGGGAGCATGATGGAGAGAAAGTGCCTTTACAAACATCAGATCCTTACAGTATAAGCACGGCTCCAGCATCCGAACAAACAAACAAGAAGAATAAGCACTAACCATGAATTATTATACTTATACTTTGAACACACGAATGATGAAACTTGGTAATAAAGCAAAGAAATTGTCAGCCTACAAAAAGAGCACAAATAAGAGCACCGACAAAGTAATTCTGCAAAAAACTAGAGCTCTTTAGGGAACACAAATAAAAAACAAATTATACAAGAAAACAATCGACTACCAGTGTGACTTTGTAGAGAAATCTATGAAAACATCCTTCACGGAAGGTGTGAAGGTTGGATTGGTTTTTTTCTAAAATCTTTGGTAGAAGTACGGATCAGTCAAGTTTCTTTCTTCAGTATTATCATTGTCTTCTATGGTGTTGGTGCCCTCACCCTATCCATAAACAAAAAATACCAAGAATGTGACAAAAACCAAGAAAGGAAAGACCTAATTTCTCATGGGAATATTGCAGGAATGATCTCTCACTACTAATGGACATTGAAGATCTGCATGGCTTGTTAGACACCATTTCAAATTTTAATTGCATGTCAAATGGCGGCTATCTTTAAGACAATCAATCGCACCATATACAAGTTTAGATTATCATTGTTTTCAATGATGTCGGTGCTCTCATAATGTCCATAAATAAAAGAATAAGTCATGGACGAAGAAAGAAAAACCAGGAACCCAAACAGCGTGAGTGCCTTGTGAGGATTAGGAGATGTAGTAGAGAAAGAGATGAAAATCGCAACACATTCGTTCATTTCCTTAGTATCCTCCACCGGAGAAAACTCGGGCGAATAGTTTTCTCCGGCGGAGGATACTAAGGAAATAAACAAATGTGTTGCGATTTTCATCTTTTTCTCTACTACGTCTCATGATCCTCACAAGGCACTCACGCTCTTTGGGTTCCTGGTTTTTCTTTCTTTCGTCCATGACTTATTCTTTTATTTATGGACATTATGAGAGCACCGACATCATTGAAAACAATGATAATCTAAACTTGTATATGTTGTGATTGATTGTCTTAATGATAGCCGCCATTTGACAATTGATGATATCCTACAAAATGAACCATGCATAAGATTGCAGCCCAATAACATTGAACTGTGAGTGTAAAAGAATTATTTTTTGAGTCTTAAGATAAGCTATGTACAGTCCGAATTTGCTGCATTTCCCTGCAAAAACAATAAAGGTAATGGAAGGCTCTGTTACCTCTGGTTCTCAGTTTGTGGAACAAAGCTATTTTCAACCTCCACAATTTACCATATATAAAACACCTCGGCTGTGATATCTAAGTTGCCATGGTTTATCTTTTCAAAGCACCTGGTATTGTAGAAATAGTAAATATGTCTTAGTAGAGATAGCAAACTCACTATGCTTCATTCTTACTGAACAGCTGCTGCTTCATTCTTCTTGAAAAAGATTCCTGCGTGGTCAACTAGAAAGAAACAGTTCAATAAACCATGGAAGAATCCAAGAGCTGAAAGCACATGAAGAAGAATCAAACACATGGGAATAATGGAAGGTTCAAAGCTTCAAGGGCACGATAAAAGCATCCATGAAAATCAAGGACCAGTATCCTTTTTCATACTTTTCCACGCACGAATGATGAAATTTTCTGTGTTCAAGTGCCTAATGAAACGCAAATAAGAGCACCGACAGAATAAATCCGCAAAAACATAGAGCTCTTCGTGCGACTGGATTGGGATAAAGTTCTGAAAAGAAAAAAAAACAAATTATAAACGAAAACAACAAAAGAGAATCACCTGCGTGGCTTCCTAGAGAAGTCTACACCAAGAGGATTTTCTATCTATGGAAACATCCTCCAGGGAAAGCACGGAGGTTTGAAGGATTTTTCCTCTTTATTATCATTGTCGTCTATGGCGTTGGTGCCTGTCCATGAAATAAAGTACCACGAATCCACAAAAAGAATAAGCCAAGAACCAATAAATGAAAAAACTATTCTCATGGGAAAAATGCAGTAATTATCTCTCACTAATATTGGACATTGAAGATCCACTTAGCTTGCTATCTTTCAGACATACAAGTTCAATTCCATTATATCCTCGACAGGAGAAAACTCTGGAGATTTAGATTATCATAGTTTCCTGCAAGAAGAAGCAATCATCATAACACTGAGACAATGCAAGCTCATGAAAAATATATTACCACATTTAAAGAAGATCCTCTGTGGTTCTTCTTCTCAAGTTGATTATGTGGAAACTTGATAGCCACATCTAAAACATCTTTTCATTCTGGTCACAACAAGCAGAGTTCAGGAAATGGACATCATTAACAAGGAGAGGGTACCTGTTAAGTTTTTGATGTAATAAGCTTACGAAGCTCCATAGTTTATTGTTTACCCAAACTGGAATCCAATTCACTTTGATCATCTTCATGAGATGAACCAGAATACCGATTTTCTACTATCGTTGCTATCTTCATCAAGACAGAAAAACAACTGATTAAGATGCAATATTTTCACACAAGATGCACAATACAAAGACTGGAAATCTAACCAGTTAAATATAACCTGGATGATCACCCATAATACCGATCTTATAGAAAGATCTATCATTTATAAGTAACGCAATAATGATTCCTTACTCAACAGAAATAACTAAGAAACTACCATGTAGAATATAATACCTAGTTTAGTCCCAGGCTCCATGCAAGTACTATTGGAATTCCAGGAGCAAAATGCTGAAGTTCAAGGATTCACTGCTAATATTATCAATGAAACAATGGCTCACAGAATCAACTTTTGTGTCTCCTACGAAGTATGAAATAATCTTACAACAAGAGGAATAAAGGATGCCAAAAACAGTGACTGCCACTCCGACAAATAATGATGTTGGAAAATATTAAAGTAAGATGTATACGAGCAACTTTGTCTAGGGAACAATCCATTCTGTTCTCACCTTGAACATTCAAGAGCAAGAACACCACAAAGGATGCCTACAATACAGGACTGCAGAAAACAAAAGTTAGAGTTTGAAAGCATGAATCTCATCACGTTGTGTTGATGCACATTTACCTTACTCAAACTACAGTCTTGAAGTCATTCTTTTTATGTACTTCTGGAAGTTCAACTTGCTTCTTGGTGCCAAATGAACCTTAGTAAACCAAGCAAAACTTTATACGAAAGAATATTGAGAGAATAGTGGAACCAAAATGTGCAATAATCAATGAAACGAACACACTGTGATAAATCCACTTCGTAGTGTCAAGACTTAAAAAATTGTTGGAAAAAGCAACCCCTGCATAAAAGAAGAATGGAATCAGAGTCAAGAAACTATTGTGCACTTTCACAAACGATGTTTGTGTAAGCCTGAGGGTTCGTGAAGGTCACAGATAAAAGCAACTAATTAGTAACAGTTAAACTGCAAATATGGAAATGAATCTATCATTACAAAACTCATAGTTGTGAGTTGAGGTCTCATGGTCCCATTGCTTCCAGCTTCTTATCTGCACAAAGTTTTCATATCATGCATGATAAATCATATATTCAAACCAAACACAAAACATTAAGTTGGCCAAGAAACATTGTAATTGCAATACATGGATGGCAGCTAAAAAGAAGACTAATATGTGTATCAGGTGAAGTGCATCAACTGATATTAGTACAGTTGAGAAATCATGCTTCCATGAAATGATCATTTACCTTTTTAAGTGTGTTTTTCATTGCTGCCGAACTCAACAACGAAAATACATGTAGCTCAAGGAATTTAAATTCATCAAAATCCACAGTTAAAAACAATGAGAAATCTAAAAGCAAAATGAGGATTCAAAAGGAAAATTAGAATTTAGTCTTATTAGAATTATCGTTTTCATCTTTCCAGTCAAGAGTTGCATACTCATCATTCAATGGACTTGAAATTCTATGAAATTTCTATGTAATATGTTCTTGCGCATTTATAATCTCGGCCCTGTTAGCATATTAGCATAGCAAGGGGACGGAACATGTTCTTACAAAAAATTGCATTCCAAAAGGGATGCCAAGTTGTCATCCTGTCCATAAACAAAAATTCAGAACCAATACAAGAATAGCAAACAACAAAAGAATAACCCAAGAACGAAGAAAGGACAACCGAGAACCCATCAATAAGTCAAGATCATTTCCTTCATATCCTCCGTCTTAGAAAACTCTAGACACTTCATTTATCGCTTTTGTCGTTGCTCTCATCCTGTCCATAAAGAAATTCCACAAAAGAATAAGTCAAGAACGAATATAGCAAAACCAAAAACTCATAATCTTGGTTCCCTGCTTCCTTTCTCTTTTCAGCATTTGAAAAATTTTGCACAAAGGATACTTTCTTCCTTGCATATTGATGACGGACATTAAATCTTTTTAGTCCGCAGGTTGATGTATCCAAAGCACCTGATATTGAAGAAATAGTGTTAATATTTGTTGGTAGAAATAGAGTATTGTGGGAATTACATGCATATCATTATTCTCTTGGAAAAACAATAATACCTGCTCCACGGAATATCATTTTATTTTGCTCTCCGAAAGCTTAATATCCTCAAAAGCGACCTGATACATGAGAATAATATAAACTTATAATCCACAAAAGCCATAAAACTGCAATACAATGTTGATATATGAGAATAATGGGAGGGTGATAGTGAGAAAGTGCCTTTACCAGCATCATCAGAACCTGAAAAGCTTCAAGGAGCTTATTTCTACTACTTACAGTATAAGCATGACTCCCAAGGATGTAATAACAACTTCACCCTTCATAAGATGACAACCACATCCTTTGTTACCACAATGCTCCAGCATCCGAACAAACAAACAAGAAGAATAAACACTAACCATGAATATATGATTCTTACACTTTGAACGCACGAATGATGAAACCTGTTAATAAAGCAAAGAAATTGTCAGCCTTTAAAAAGATTACAAATAAGAGTACCGAAATAGTTTCTCATGGTGCCCTCACCCTGTCCATAAACAAAAAATACCAAGAATAAGACAAAAACCAAGAAAGGAAAAAACGAATTTCTCATGGGAATATTGCAGGAATGATCTCTCACTACTATCGGACATTGAAGATCCACTTGGCTTGTTAGACATCATCTCAAATTTTAATTGTATGTCAAATGGGGGCTATCTTTCAGACATCCAATCGCACCACATACAAGTTTAGAATATCACTGTTTTTAATGACGTCGGTGCTCTCATCATGTTCATAAATAAAAGAATTAAGTCATGGATGAAGAAAGGGAAACAAGAAACCCGAAGCGTATGAGTAACTTGTGAGGATCAGGAGATTTAGTAGAGAAAGAGATGAAAATCGAAAGACATTCGTTCATTTCCTTAGTATCCTCCACCGAAGAAAACTTAGGTGATTCAGATTTCGCAACTCGTTCATTTCCTTATTCGCCCGAGTTTTAAGGAAATGAACGAGTTGGGAAATTTAAATCGCCCAAATTTTCTCCGGCGGAGGATACTAAGGAAATGAACGAATGTGTTGCGATTTTCATCTCCTACTCTACTACGTCTCGTGATCCTCACAAGGTACTCATGGTCTTCGGGTTCCTTGTTTTCCTTTCTTCGTCCATTACTTATTTTTTATTTATGGAGATGATGAGAGCACCGACGTCATTGAAAACAATGATAATCTAAACTTGTATGTGGTGCAATTAGGTGTCTGAAAGATAGCCGCTATTTTACAAATGATCAATAACACTGAACTGTGAGTGTAAAAGAATTATGTGAGTCTTAAAGGATAAGTTGTTTGCAGTCCGAATTTGCTGCATTTCCCTGCAAAATCAATAAAAGTAATTGAAGGCTCGATTACCTCTGTTTCTGAGTTTGTGGAACAAAGCTATTTCCCTAAACCCTATTTTCAGCCTCCACAATTTCCCATAAAAAACACATTGACTGTGACATCTAAGTTGCAAAAAAATCCCCACTTCTTATTGGAACTGCAATCGCAAACAAAGGAGACCATGGTTAATGAGAATGATAAGGGAAGATTACTGAAAATGTCAATTAGGTCACTATTCTTACTGAACTGCTGCTGCTTCATTCTTCATGACAAGCAATTAAAATTCCTGCGTGGTCAATTAGAAAGAAACGATTCAATAAACCATGGAAGAATCCAAGAGCTGAAGCACATGAACAAGAATGCGTCAATGAAACTCAAATAATAGCCTTTTTGCATCCTACAGTATAAAAACAAACCTGGTAATAACGCAAAGCAATTGTCAGCCTTCAAGTGCCTTATGAAACTCAAATAATAGCACCGACAGACAGAGTAATTCTACAAAAACATAGAGATCTTCGTGCGATTAGATTGGGATAATAACAAACCTGGTAAAAACATTCCCACTCCGCTTGGATACGGTTCCCGATAGGAGATCCATGGATCACAGACGGTATCTCCTCCCTGTCACGAACTTAGAAATGGGGAGGAAAATCAGACAAGAGTTGAGGGAAGAGAAGGAAGAGAGGAAACATATAATTTTCGATTTTCAAAAGATGCTAACGGTTTTATGACCGTTAGCAAAAGGACTCCCGAACCGCCGAGATGCTTCACGGGCCTCTGGCAAAATGCAGTAATGATCTCCCACTACTATTGGACAATGAAGATCTATTTAGCTTGCTATCTTTGTATCCTCGACAGGAGAAAACTATAGAGATTCAGATTATCATCATTTCCTGCAAGAAGAAGTAATCATCATATAACTGAGACAATGCAAGCTCATGAAAAACATATTTTCACATACAGAGAAGATCCTCTGTGGTTCTTCTTCTCTAGTTGATTATATGGAGCCTTGATAGCCACAATCTTTTACATTCTGGTCACATCAAGCAGAGTTGAGGAAATGGACATGATTAACAAGGAGTGGGTACCTGTGATGCAGAATGATTCCTTACTCAACACTAGTTTAGTCCCAGCAAGGACTACTGTAATTCCAGGAGCAAAATGCTCAAGTTCAAGGATCCACTGCTAATATTATCTAAGAAACAATGGCTCATACGATCAGCGCTTGTATCTCCTACAAAATATGAAATAATCTTGCAACAACAGGAATAAAGGATGCCCAAAACAGTGAATGCCCTGAAAAATATTAATAGCAACTTTGTCCAGGGTTGAAGAAAATTGTAACGGTTATATTTTGATTTTCAACTTTTCTTATCTGGGCTCAAGTCCAAATATTCAAATTATAACGTTCTATAAACTCCAACGTTCAAATCATCAAATGAAGTCTGAAAAATTATTTTCTTTTTATTTATAAAATAGAAAATGCAAGCTGAAGCGTAAATTCATCATTTACTGTGTTTAGGAAAGTGGGAGCCGCTCCGTTACTTGTCGGACGAATAAACCTGAATTACCTGTAGAAATTCTCACACGCCGGTGGAGAGTAGAAAAGGAAGGACGGGGATATCTTCCACATTTTCCCACTTTTTTCTCGGGTTTCTGGTATCCGATGCATAAATTTCCGTGGTTTTTGGTGTAGGAATGGGGTTTTATGTTGACACCTACTTCTTGCTCGACAAAATGCCCGTGAGAGGTTTTGAGGTTGTCTGCGCACGAACTGAAGTCAGGTTCCTCTGATTGTCGGATGCGATACATGAATGGCAAGTTTAATCTGCTCACTTTCTGCATACCCATTTCTGTATTTCAGTAATATTTCTAAATTTTCGCCTGGAATTGTGCTTGCCTCTGGTTCTGGAAGAAAGAAAAGTGGCGATAATAAAAAAGTTAAGCAGTTGCCCAAGAACAAGCTGTATCGTCGGCGCACCCAGATTCTACCTGATTTTCGTCCTGTGCTTCACCCTGTTGAAGAGGCAAATCCTTCTGAAGGGCAAGCTTTTGATATTTATTCTGATTCGGGTTTGGATTCCTTCAGTGATCAGAGTAAGGAGAATGTTGTTTGGGAAAACGATGAGATTGAAGCCATTTCATCGCTATTTAAGGGAAGAGTTCCTCAGAAGCCAGGGAAATTGGCTAGGGAAAGACCACTTCCATTGCCTCTTTCTCACAAGATTCGTCCTTTGGGATTTCCGACTTCCAAGAAACTGATAAGGACTCATCTCTCTCGTACACTAAGACAGCCATTATCTAATCACATTTACAAGAATAGAGAATTTTTCATCAAGTTAGCTAGGGAAATCAGAAGCCTTCCTCCCGAATGCAATGTATCTACAGTTCTCAATCAATGGAAGCAATATCTTAGAAAGGGATCTTTGTCGATGACCATCAGGGAGTTGGGAGACATGGGACTTCCAAACCGTGCTTTACATGTCTTGTGTTGGGTTCAAGACCATCCAAATTTGTTCCCTGATGATCGAATCCTTGCGTCCACTGTCCAAGTATTGGCTGTCTCTGGTGAACTGAAAATGCCTTTTGATCTTGACAAGTTTGTCATAATAAGCAGCAAAAGTGTGTACGAGGCAGTGGTAAAAGGTTCCATCCAAGGAGGAAACTTGGGACTTGCTTGGAGGCTTGTCTTAGCTGCCATTAAAGCCAAAAGAACTCTAGACACTAGTGTCTTTAGCAAACTCATCCTTGAACTCGGAAAAAATCCAGACAAGTATGAACTTGTTCTTCCCTTATTGGAAGAACTAGCCAACAAGGATGATCTCAAATTAACTCAGCAAGATTGCACTGCTATTATGAAAGTTTGCAAAAGGATGGGCAAGTTTGACATCGTGGAAGCCTTGTATGATTGGTTCAAACACTCTGATATCCCTCCCAGCGTTGTAATGTATACTACCCTCATTCACAGCCGCTACATGGAGAAGAGATACCGTGAGGCTATGGCTGTTGTATGGGAGATGGAGGCATCAAATTGTCTGCTTGATCTACCGGCTTACCGGGTTTTGATCAAGCTTTTTGTGGCTTTGAATAATCTTTCTAGGACTTACAGGTACTACAGAAAACTTGGTGAATGTGGGTTCTCCCCTACATGGGACATTTACAAAAGTGTAATTGAAATGTATATGGCTTCTGGTAGAGTTGCAAAGTGCAGGCAAATCTGCCGTGAAGCAGAAATGGCGGGTTTCAAGCTTGATAAGCATATCAAGGAGCAACTATTCTGACTGAAGAGCAATTTGACTTTGCTTCTTTGGCTCTGCAAGATTTAGATTTTGCAGAATTACTGTCTTTGTAAAATAGTGAAAAATAATGTGTAGGCTTCCTTTTTATTTGACAGATTCGAAGATAATATTATAAACTTAATCAAAAATCGAATCTTTACAATTTGGGAGTACATGCCGAGGGCTTAAAGTGAAGTAGAGTTGGACCGAGGTCTTAATCTGGTTCTGATTATCTGGGATTGATCATGTGGATCCTAATTCCCCCATTTGACGTTTGATTCTTCAGGTAGATCGAGTTACGATGGCTGCGGTTTCGATTCATCAGTTCGCGCAGTGCATTACTTGCCATACTTGGAGCCCAGATCTCTCCAGTAATCTTCTTCAGTGAACAATGCGTGGGTAAGCGTGAGACTAGGGTTATTGAATTGATTTGTTGATTTTCATCTTGCAGTGGTAGCTTTTTGTCCGAATAACAACGAAGTTCACATCTATAAACTGTTAGAAGGCAAATGGGAGAAGATCCATGTTCTTCAGAAGGTAATTGTGAACGTGGTGATGGTAGTTTCAGTTAATTGCGTCTTAAAACGAGAAGAAGAAATATTCTGTTCATCCAGTGACTCGGTAGAGATTATTTGTCAGGAAAATATTCTGCCATTTTTTCTAATTGTTTATTTTCATTTGATTGCAGCATGATCAAATTGTTTCAGGGGTTGACTGGGGCACACATTCTAATAGAATAGTTACTGTTTCTCATGATAGGAACTCGTAAGTAACCTCAAGATTTGAGTTCCTATGATTTGGGTCTGCATCTGCATCTGCGATTGACTCATTATTCTTATTTTGGCTTAAATTTTTCAAATGCTTGGTACTAAAGCAGTTGCTGATACCAGTTTCTTAATCTGGCTTAACATTATGTCAGATATGTCTGGTCAAAAGAAGCGAGTGATTGGGTGCCTACACTTGTTATTCTAAGGTTAAATCGAGCGGCACTCTGTGTAGAATGGAGTCCTAAAGGTATGATGCGCTAAACAGACTTTTTAATTGTCATTTAAAAAATTCTTGTTTAACTCTTCTTATTGTGTAGATATGGTATTTTAAAATTTACCCTGTGAATATGATCCTGTATAATTATCATTACAACTCTTAGTTTGCAATGTTGGTGCTGCAGAAAACAAATTTGCCGTTGGAAGTGGGGCTAAAACTGTTTGTGTATGCTATTATGAACTAGAGAACAATTGGTGAGATCTCTGTGAGTTGTTTTTGGTATTGGATGTAATGACTGTGACTGAAATTTTTGTAGGTGGGTTAGTAAAGTTATAAGAAAACGCCATGATTCGTCTGTGACAAGTGTTGCCTGGCATCCAAATAATGTGAGTTCGTTAAAACTTGGTTAATGTAGTTGGAATTTATTACTGCAGCTACACCATTTTATTCATTTCAGCTTTAAATATTTTACTTCACCCATTTACATCTATATCAGATACTTCTTGCAACCACATCAACAGATGGAAAGTGTCGAGTATTTTCTACTTTCATCAAAGGCGTAGATACCAAGTAAGTTTCATTAAAGATATGAGAAAATTACAATGGTGGCCTCCGATGTTTAAAATGGTGTAAAGCGATGCCCTCAAAGTTTGTAAATTTTATGCAAAGCCCCCGAAATTTCAAACCGTTCAAGAATGACAATCAAGTGAATAGTAGTGGTTTTCTTCTTTTTTTGTTTGAGTGGTTTTTACAACTTATGTACTATTTTAAAATTTTTCAAAGTTTGGAGTCATTACATATTTTCAAGTTTAAAAGTTCAAATACAAACTATGGATGCATTTAAAATATTAACGCGTGTTAGTGTCAAATTTAAACGATTTTGGAACTTTGAGGGTAAACCACGCAATTCTTAAACTTACTAGTTTGCCACTTTGTTTTTTCTTCACCTTCTGTATGCTGAGAAAATGTATGCAGAAACATAACGGAAACTTCATCTGATACAAAATTTGGAGAGGTTTGAATATGTTCTTTACTCATGCGTTTCTTGCCAATCATATTTATCACTTTCAACAGTGCTAAAGCTGGTAAGTTGTTACTCCATTGATTTATCTTGCAGCAAATAATGCAACTCGATCTTTCACTTATTTGGGCATTTGGTATGAAGTGGTCTCCAAGTGGCAATACCCTTGCATATGTAGGTAAATATATTGACTTTATTCTAAGGCTTGATATGTTGGAAGATATGAACAAGAATAGTTTATTTCGAAGTTTTTCATGGCGAAATTATTGTAATTTAGTGTCAATGTGAACATACATTTTGATTTGATGGACTCTTAGCTTCTAGAGCCTTTTATGGTCATAATTATGTTAAAAAGCAAATTATAAGCGAGTGTCCATTGCTAATTTACTGCGTTTTTTCATGCTTCTGCTCGTGGAAATACAAATATCAGGTCATAATTCAATGATTTACTTTGTTGATGATGTTGGTCCATCTCCATCTGCCCAAAGTGTAGCATTCCGTGATTTGCCTCTTCGTGATGTGGGTCAGCTTCCACCCTTAAATGCATTATGATTTCGCTTGCTTTTTTTGTGGTGATTATACTGATGAAAATTTACACACGAGTCAGGTTTTGTTCATTTCTGAACGGCTCGTTGTCGGTGTTGGATATGACTGCAATCCCATGTTGTTTGCAGCTGATGATAGGGGATTATGGTAATAACCAAACTTCTCCATTCGTTTTCTGCTGATCAGTTACATTTTAAAAGCTTACGTTTCGAAATCTCGAGTTTTATGTATGCATTTGTGTTCGATGAAATAATGATTCAGGTCAAGAATCTTGTATTTTCAGGAGTTTCTTGAGGTTTCTTGAGGTCGAAAAAGTATCTCCAAATCCAAGCTACAGCACTCAGGTACATGATCTTGGTTTCTCTTATCTCACAAATGCAAATGCAAATGCAAATGCAAATGCAAATATAACATGATCTCGATTTCTTTGTTTTCCTTTTCCAGTTATCAGAAAAATTTGGAAAACTCTACGGTCAACCGAAACTTGGAAGCACAAACGCCAATGGAACTACTCGAGCAAGTGCAACGGCTCACGAAAACTGTATTACGTAAGTACGAAACACTCTGTTTTGGAGATGTTTTCTGTAGCCTTATTCTCTTTAAATTCCAGTTCCATTTTGGCATTGAAAAAAACAGAGGATTCCAAAGTCCACAGCTTCAGCACTTCAGGTTTGTAACACTAATTTCCTGTATCATTTTACGTCTTGCTTGCTTCGTGCTTAATTTTCGATACGACAGGATTAGACGGCAAAATAGTCATATGGGAGTTAGATAATCATAATGATGTGTCTGAATATATACATGGATAAGATGTTTCGATTCTTCTTTGCCGGAATAAAGACGATAAGGTTGCTCTATTGTGAATTCTGTGAAATGAACATGTGTTTTTTCTTTGTTTGGTGACTTAAAAGTTGGCTTTGGAGAGTTAGATTTTGATTCTGTATTCTGTGACTTGAACATTGGCATCAGCCATATACGGATTGTGAAAACCTGCAGTCATTTACGATCCGATAACTCGTCTGTTTTTCGAGTTCGATGTTCAATTTGAATGACTCTCAGCAG
Source organism: Utricularia reniformis (assembly GCA_009725065.1). Lineage (NCBI taxonomy): Eukaryota > Viridiplantae > Streptophyta > Magnoliopsida > Lamiales > Lentibulariaceae > Utricularia > Utricularia reniformis. Next base: position 87,410 of record RWGZ01001095.1, read on the forward strand.
GCCAAAATGTTAGCCATTGTCGAAAAGAACGTGTCGTAGCATATACCCGATAATCACATCTAAAACTATGTGGCACCGATTATTATATAGTCATCTACTTGTAGATTATTCGTGAAAACAACTATGGACTGGAAAGTGACTATTTTTCGAGGAGACAAGTAGAACATGTTAATGTCTAATTTTCTTATATAATAAATTGAATATTTTTTGATAATGTAATTTATGTATTTATATATTTTACTTTTAAAGATTTAAATTTTCATAATCGAAAATTTGATTCTTCAACCTTGTCTAGTTATATCGAATTTGATTCTTGAAGCTTCTAGAAGAGGCTTACCTACATAAAAAATTTGTTTAGATTCAAGATGAAACAAGTTTTATAATGAGTTTGTTTGGTACCTCGATTAAAACAGCGGTGAGGTGCGGTGAAATGTTGAAATTGTGATTTTTTAATGTGCACAAAACATAAGGTTAATTGCGATGTAATAATCGTTAAAAAATCATGATATCATTACAGCTGTTAAAACTAGCTGTGGTCTCATCATGATTTTGGAAAAGACTCATTTACCTTTATTTTTATTAATTATAATATAATTATATTTATTATTATATATATATATGGGTATATTAGTATTTTTACATAAATCACGATCATAATATCGCAATTTTACCAAACATACTTAAAAATTCACGATCATCATATCTCACCACACCTTACCACACCGTAATTTTAATAAAGCTGAACCAAAAAAACCCAATGTAATGAGTTTATAATCATGATGTAAGAAATGTTTTAAAATCATATTATTATCATTTTATTTTAATAATTGTAGGATTGAAATGAAGCTGTGTTAATCCTTATTATATTAATCGAATAATTTGAGGTAATTAAATAATTAATAATTGAAATATATGAGTAATTGCATTTACTGGGAACTTTTCTTGGAAAGATTCCTTTGAGATTTCAATTTTGTGCGTAATTAATTGTAAGACGCTGGTGTTTCTTGTTTCTCTTTCTTATTTAGATTGTTCAAGAATTGGTTTTTACTCTTGCGGTGGAGGCGGAGTTCAGAGCATAAGTCGTAAGACGAATCTTATTCTTTAAGCTTTATTGTGTTGTGTAGGAACTGGGGAATGTTCGGTTTTGTTTAAACTTTAAACCCGAAGTCCGGGTTTTGAATTTTGATTGTTCTTGTTGAATGTTGAGAAAACTGAGACGGATCAGGTTTGGATCCGGAATTAGGGTTTGGTTTGATTTCTTTTGGGTTTGATTTGACCGACCCACTTGTAAAAATGGCGGGTGGGTCGAATTGTTGCAGGTCGGGTTTTCAACTTTCAAGGTCTCTGAACTCGGGCATGGGTTTTAGACTTTTAGTTCTGTTGTCAGTTGTCACAGCAACGGTTTTCACTTCGTTATTCCTTTAATGAAATATGAAAGAATCGTTCGTATTATGATTTGTTTATCGATGTTTTGGATTTCATTTTAATGGACTGGTTCTGCATAAAATTATGAATACTTTTTTATTCTTATGTCATCTCATTGTTGACAGATTTGGTTTGAAAAGGCTTAGTTTTTGATAAAAAAGAAGCCATTGTTGCCATGGATGATTCAGAAGAACCCGTCGTTGTCAATTCTAGTAGACTAAAGTCTGTAGTATGGAAGTATTTTGATAGAGTTAAAAAAGGAGAAACCTTTTCAGCAATATGTAGGCACTGCAAAAGAATACTCAGTGGTTCGAGTACAAGCGGGACTTCACATTTGAGAAATCACTTGATCCGCTGTCGTAAGAGATCAAATCACGATATAACTCAGCTGTTAACGAGGGGGAAGAAGAAGCAGAATTATCAAACTCTATCCAGCTTCAGCCATAACCAATCATCAATGAAGAATGAATTAGTAACGGTTGCTGGCACGAATTTTGCAGAAGGAAGTTCAAATGTTGGTTATGGAAGAAGTCTGAATTTTGATTGCAGAAGGAGTCAGCTAGATCTTGCTTGCATGATTATATTGCATGGTTACCCTATAAATATGGTCGAAGATGTCGGTTTCAAGACATTTGTTCGAAATCTTCAGCCTTTCTTCGATCTCATGACTGTTGATGATGTAGAATCTAATTGTTTAGATATTTATAAAAGAGAGAAACAAGGTGTTTATGAAGAGTTAGATAAATTGCCTGGAAAAGTCAGCCTTAGTGTTGATAGATTAGTTAGTAATGAAGGCGTCGAATATTTGTGCCTGGTAGCACATTATATCGATGATTGTTGGGAGTTGAAGAAGAAAACTTTGAACTTTTTGGTGATTGATCATTCTGAAGCTGAAGAGCTTATTTCGGATTCAATCATGACGTGTTTGAGGGGTTGGGACATTGATCGTAAGTTGTTTTCGTTAACGATGGATAATTCTTCTGTTTACGACTGGGTTGTGTCGAGAATGCGGGAGCAACTTTTACAGCACAGGTTTCTCATGTGTGAAGGTCAATTGTTCGATGTACGATGTGCTGCAAGTACTGTCAAGCTGTTAGTCCTAAAAGTTATGGAAGCATCATCTGAGATGATCCATAAAGTTCGAGATAACGATTCGATATGTTAAAGGTTCACAGTCAGCACATGAAAAGTTCAATGAGATTGTTCATTTACTCGGCATCGATTCGCATAAAAACTTGTTGGTTGATAATCTTTCTAAATGGAACACAACATACACGATGCTTGAAGCTTTTCTAGATTACAAAGAAGTTTTCCCGCAACTGAAAGAGCATTCTCCCGAGTTTTCGACATGGTTATCGAGTGTTGATTGGGACAGATTAAGGTCTACTACTTGCATACTTAAGTTCTTCAATGATGTTTGTAATGTCTTTGTAGGAAGCAAGCATATTACTGCGAATTCATTCTTCGCCGAAATCTGTGATATTCATCTCAAGTTGATCGAATGGTGCCAGAAATCGGATGATTTCATTAGCTCTTTAGCATTAAAGCTGAAATCTAGTTTCGATGAATACTGGAAGAAGTGCAGCTTGATAATGGCGATCGCAGCTATTTTAGATCCGCGTTTTAAGATGAAACTAGTGGAATATTATTATCCACAAATTTACGGGGATAGTGCATCGGAGTGCATTGATATCGTCTCTAATTGTATGAGAGCTCTTTACGATGGTCATATAATTTATTCACCATTAGCTGCTACTCATCCGCAAAGTTTGGCTTCTGAAAATGGTGATGTTGCTGCTGCTTCTTCTTCTAAGGATAGACTTACTGGTTTTGATAAGTTTTTACATGAAACTTCAGTGAATCAGAACACAAAATCTGATCTAGACAAGTATTTGGAAGAACCAGTTTTCCCTCGAAGTGGTGATCTCAACATACTAAACTGGTGGAAAGTTCACGAACCAAGATATCCTGTGCTTTCGATGATGGCTCGCAACATTCTCGGGATCCCGATATCGAAAGTTGTCCCAGAATCTGTATTTGATACTGGTGATAGAGCTCTCGATCGTTGTTGGAGCTCACTTAAGCCTGATACTCTACAAGCTTTGATCTGCTCTCAGGACTGGTTACGCAACGTCTCCGAAGGTAACTAAATAGAACCCCTTTTCGAAAATTCGATAATGCTATAATATGCACCCCACCATCTTCTCATTGCAGGATCTGATCCAAAAAGTCCAGCCAATCCAGTTTTTGCATTACGTTACGACTCAAGTTGACGACGATAGTATTAGAAGTAGAAAAACACTCTCTATTCCTTAATGCTGTGATTTTGTTGACTTGTATGTATAATTTCATTTCTAGGTACAAACAGAGAGTGACAAGAATACAAGTGCCATCGTTTGGCTCGATAGATTTCGAAACAATATTTTATGGTTTGTTGAATCTTGGAATTTTTTTTCTTAAGGAAACAGTACAAAGAAGGAAAATACACATCATACTGATGAACTAGAATGTTCCTCCTCGGCTCAGACCCGAGCTTCATTAGCTATCTTGAAGATCCAAGCCTGATCCGCAGCATCATCGTTCGATCCCAAAGCTGCAATGAAGCTTTCTCTAACTTGGTTTGTTGTGTAAGGGAAGTTTGTATGAGCCATTGAGTTCAGTAAAGCTGCTGTTCCTTCTCTGTACAGATCTCCAAAACCATCTGTTCTTGTATTCGAAAGAGCTTGCATTACATTTGGTCTACGACCAAATCCGGGAATGGTAGGGATACCAAATACATTCCCAAGTCTTCCCAGCCACCCAACTAATCTCCACACCATTGTTGGATGATTTCTCCAGAAGCTAAAAGTTATCGAATTTACGATGAGTGATCGTATAACGATATAAATGTGGTTTTGTTTTGTTAACTTACATGCATGGAAAAGGTGGTGAGTTTGGATCAACCGGAGGAGCTGGTGAAGTTGTTGGTGTTATAGGAGTCACGACCGGTGGAGTTACGGTCACCGGAGTCGGTGGTCGGTTGCTGTTTCCACTGGACGGAGTCGGGATTCTTCCACAGTTTATAGGGCTTGGAGGAGGAGTAGTTACTGCAAGTTTTTAAGCCACGGAATCGAAACTCGAGACTAGTTTTATTGGAATGAATCGAAAATATGTTTGTTACCTTTAGGAGAATTATGAGGAGGTGGAGAGGAGTAGTAATTCTTGTGATCTTGAAAACAGGGAGGAATAGGAATAGGAATAGGATACACTGGAGGGAGAAGAGTGAGAGCAACAAAAGAAACATATAACACCAGATTCTTTGTCTTCTTCTCCATGGATCTTTTTTTCTCCTTTGCAACAGAAGCAGAGTCTGAGGATATAAAGATTGATGAGGAGACAGTGAAGTAAATACAAGGTAGTGGTCATTACACAGGTACATTTATTTTACTCATAATGCCATGCCTCTTGATGCTAAGAAGCAATTTGAACCAGCCTAGGGAAACTTAACCTCTTGCTGTCCAAAGAAGAAGAAACAAGGGAAAATTAACTTGTTTTGTTCCTAAAAACAGGCTAAAAAATGGATTTGGGGTATGTTTTGAAATCGGTTTTATAGATCGAAACGGAATGAACACTTAATCTGAGCAGTCATAGTCCAAGCTCAGCCCCCACATCCTTTTTTTGAATGCAAGGAGAAAAGCTACAGTTTTTTGTTAATAGAGATGCTTGTTTCCATCTCAGGGACCAGTAAATTAAATAGCTCTAAAAGGCATTTCCAAAGCTGCCTCTCATAATAAACTCACATATTATATATATATATATATATAACAAAAGAAAATCAAACATAACTGTAAATCTAGACTATATTTCATGAAGTTACTCAAAAAATATGGTTTTTTTGCATATAAGTAAGTATCCCTTAAGTTTTATATAATACTTTTGATTTTTACTATATTAATCCCTAAAGTATAGTATCCGACAAATGAAATTCTCAAAATTTATAAATTTGATACCTAAATCAATGTTTTAAATTTCTGGTTTACAGGAAATTTTGGACGTACCGGCTTCGGTTGGTATTTTAGCAAAATACCGGTCGGTACGAGTTTTTTCCGGGTCGGGTTTTGTTTTAAAAAAATAAAATATGAATATTTTATAATTTAATTTATTTTAATATTCAAATATATATCCGATATACTGATCAAATGAGCTCGTCCGGTGTACCGGCCGGTATCGATTTTTTAAAACATTGACCTAAATTTGATTTTTTACTATATGTATATATCATTGTTTTAGAAAAGAATAGTGTACTCATAAGTAAATATCTATAACATTGTTGAAATCAGGTTGTCCTGATTTTCTTCAATGTTTTTATATTGATATGAGGTACCGTTTCTGTTTAGAACGGTATGATCGGTTTGCCTGTATACCGCCCGATATGGCGATATATCGGTCGGTACGAAAATTTTTTTTTCAGGTCGATCTGGAAACCAATATCGTGCGATAATAATATTTTGATCGATATCACTCAGTTTTTATTGTATTGATCGGTATAAAAACATTGACTTTCTCTCAATTCTGAAGCCTTGCTTTGAAATGGAACAATATTTGAAATTTTATTATTTTTTAGATATAATGAAATTAATTGGGAAAAAAAGAAGTGTGCGATTAATTAAGAATTGCTAACATTTCTTTACTTCGGCATTGTAAATTTATAACTAGAGTTTTTGTTTCGAGTGTTGAACTAAGAATCGAACTCGCAAAGATCATGGCTTCCCCAGCCATTACCAGATCTCCGTTGCAAAGATCGTCGACCCTCAAGCGAAGCCCAGTCGCCACCGCTGTAAATTTGGCTTCGGAAACACTCTCCTCTGTTAACTCGCAATTGGACAGCTTCTCATCCGACCCAATTTTTTCTCCATTTCTGTCTCCCGACTTCAACCCCACTCAATTTTCATCCACTGCATTATCCTCTGGTTCCGCCGCGTCTAGAATCGAAAAACTTCAGGAGGGTCTTCGGCTCCTTGATACCCAGCTCCGCCACGAGGTGATTTCCCGTCACCAGGATCTATTCCAACAGTTGACCTCAATTAAAACTGCGGAGGCCTCACTCTCATCTATTCGTACCTCTGTTTCATCTTTACAATCCTCCGTTCGCCGTGTGCGCTCCGAGATCTCCGATCCTCATCGAATTATATCAACCCAGACCCTTCAACTAAACAATCTCCATTCAACGTCTTTACTGCTTCAGGGCACTCTACGATCTCTTAGGCTGATCCAGAAGCTAAGGAGCCTGGTTAATTCACAACCTGAAGCGTCAAAGTGGGATCTATCTAAAGCAGCCCAATTGCATTGTGAGATTCTGACTCTTTACAAAGAAGCCAATTTATCAGGAATCGATGTGGTTGACGTTGAATTGAAATGGGTTGTTGAGATTGGCTCCAGAATCCGAGAAGAAGGAATGAAGGTTTTGGAACAAGGTCTTGAGAGCTTGAATCAACCTGAAGTTGGGTTGGGTTTGCAGGTTTTCTTTAACCTAGGTGAATTGAGACAAACTGTGGATGGTGTGGTTAGCAAGTATGAAAAGATGGCAGTGAAAAGTGTGAGTAATGCTTTGGATATGAAGGCAGTTTCCGTAGGCACTGGCTATGGCGGTGGAGGTCCGGGAGGAGTACAGAGACATGGTACCCCGCAGATAGGAGGAGGAGCAAAGGCAAGAGAGGCACTTTGGCAGAGAATGAGTAATTGTATGGATCATTTGAATTCCGTAGTACTTGCTGTTTGGCATTTGCAAAGAGTTTTGTCCAAAAAGAGAGATCCTTTTACACATGTTCTGTTGCTTGATGAAGTAATGCAGGTAATTACTATGTTTTCTAGTTACCTTTATCCATGAATATGATTGAATTGGTTTTCTTGAGTTACTTTCAGTTTATGGGCTATGTTTTGTTTTCATTATTGTTTGTAATTTATCATCCGATGAGCTGAAGAATGATTAAAATGTTTGAACCGCACAATCACTTGTTTGAATTGGTTTTCTTGAGCCTCTTTGAGTTCAAATGCTGCGGTTGTTTTATCATTCTTGTTTTTGATTTATCAGGAAGGTGATCCAATGTTGACAGATAGATTATGGGATTCTTTGGTGAAATCATTTGCTAGCCAAATCAAATCTGCTTTTACTGCATCAAGTTTTGTCAAAGAAATTTTCACTCTCGGGTTTCCGAAGCTTTTAACGATGATTGAGAATCTTCTTGAAAGAATCTCCCGTGATACGGATGTGAAAGGAGTTGCACCAGCTCTTACTTCGCAAGGCAAGGAACAATTTGTAGCTTCCATTGAGATATTTCAGACAGCATTTCTAGGACTTTGTCTGAGTAGGCTGCTAGATCTTGTAAATTCCGTATTCCCGATGTCGAGCCGTGGGAGTATACCCTCCAAGGAGCAAATATCAAAGATTATATCACGCATCCAGGAAGAAATAGACAGTGTCCAGTTGGATCCACATCTTACCCTTCTTGTGTTGCGTGAAATCGGCAAAGCTTTGCTTCTTCTTGCAGAGAGAGCTGAGTACCAGGTAATCTTGATGATCATTTTATTGTCTAGCTAATACTTAAAACCACAGAATGGAATTCACTTGCGACTTTTGATGGCAGATATCAACAGGCCCTGAAGCTCGTCAAATTTCCGGCCCTGCAACTCCAGCACAGTTAAAGAACTTCACATTGTATCAGCATCTCCAAGAAGTCCACTCGCGTGTATCGTCTATGGTGGCATCATTACCCTCCGTCACAGCCGATACTCTATCCCTGTCTCTAGGAACAATATATAATGTTGCTGGTGATTCAGTTACATCGTTATTTCAATCCATGCTTGATCGCTTGCAGTCTTGTGTGTTGCAGATACATGACCAGAGTTTTGGATTGGATGCTGTTACGGAAACTAATTCGTCTCCTTACATGGAAGAGCTTCAGAAATCCATCATTCATTTCCGTACCGAATTCTTATCGAGGCTTTTGCCTTCTTCATCTTCTTCAAGAGCTATCTCTTCTGGTACAGAAACTATATGTACAAGGCTAGTAAGAAGCATGGCTTGTCGAGTGTTGGTTTTTTTCATAAGACATGCTGCGCTAGTGAGACGATTGTCTGAATCAGGGAAGCTTAGATTGGCTAGAGACATGGCTGAAATTGAGTTATCAGTGTCCCAAAACTTGTTTCCTGTGGAGCAACTCGGAGCCCCTTACCGTGCTCTACGAGCATTTCGACCAATTATATTTCTTGAAACATCACAACTTGGATCTTCACCTCTTCTTAGGGATCTTCCTCCAAGTGTAGTTCTTCACCATCTCTACACCAGAGGCCCTGAGGATTTGGAATCACCCCTTCAGAGAAATAATCTTACACCACTACAGTATTCTCTTTGGATGGATTCACAGGGAGAAGATCAGATATGGAAAGGGATTAAGGTTACTTTGGATGATTATTCTGCAAAAGTAGGAGCACGAGGAGACAAGGAGTTCACCCCAGTTTTTCCTCTTATGATCAAGATTGGAGAATCCATAGCCGGAAATGCACCATGAACTATCAGATGAACTTTTTTCAGCAGGTTTTATAGTTCATCAATATCGATCCATTACAGTACTGGTATAAATAGTTACAGTTTTATGGTTTTTTGCTTTGATGTCTTCAAGATTGTTCTTTGTTTCATTCTTTGATATAAACTATGATCTCTTGACTTGTCCGAGTGTCCCAATTTACTATTTTATACTTCGAGAATAATGTAATTGGACAAGTATAAATAGTACAAGCTACTTTATTTTTGTGTGTTGTTTCATCTTCATCAACGGGTTTCTGGTTGAAGTGCAGAATAAAGACCAGACCTTTGAAGTAAAGGCGAAGATTTTCTTATTGGGTAATGGCGGGGGTTTCAGTGGCGGCGGAATGGCAACTTCTTTACAACCGCTACTACCGGAAACCGGAGATCTACCAGATGCAGTGGAAGAACGTGGACCTCACGCGAAACAAGATCGCTTGCGCTCCATTTGGCGGTCCAATTGCAGCGATTCGGGATGATGCGAAAATCGTTCAGCTTTATGCAGAGTCCGCGCTTCGCAAGCTTCGAATATTCACAGCGTCTGGACGTTTGATCTCTGAGACGATCTGGAAGAACCCCGGTGGTCGCCTTGTTGGAATGTCGTGGACCGATGATCTGACTCTTGTCTGCATCACCCAAGACGGCTCTGTTTATTTTTACAATATCCACGCAGATTTGATCAAAACTTTTTCACTGGGCAAAGAGTGCATTGAAAACAGCGTTGTTGAATGTGTTTTTTCAGGGAACGGCGTTGTTTGTATAAACGAGGCTTTTGAGATTTTCTCAGTACCGGATTTCAAGATCCCAAAGACAGTTAAATTGCCGGATTGTAATTTAGAAGGTCTTCCTCACTGTATGGCTGTGATTGATCCCCAGTTCACGAAATCTGGCGATGCCGAGTTGCTTCTCGGCATCGGAGACCATGTTTTGTTAGTAGAAGAAGATGAAACACATCAACTGGCTCCAGGAATTGGACCTTTTCAGAAGATGGTTGTTTCTAGAAGAGGGGAGTTTGTTGCTTCCTTCACTCATGATGGAAGGCTTCTCGTGTTATCAGTCGATTTTTCCAATGTGATCATCGAGTATACTTGTGAGGTACACTTACTTATGCATCATTTGTTTCGATTCAGTAAGTTTTCGCACGTTCCTTTTTTGAGAACTTCCTCATTCTGTCTTAGTTTGAGCTTAACATCAGAGAGATTCGGGTTCTGAGTATCATTCTAATGAAATTATAGCCTTTATTTTTGCGCAACGTTATATGATGGTTTTTTGTTCTTATCTTGTGCACAGTCAAGCCTTCCTCCTGAACAAATAGCTTGGTGTGGATTGGATAGTATCTTACTTTACTGGGATGACATGCTATTAATGGTGGGTCCTTTTGGAGATCCTGTTCGGTACATATACGACGAACCGGTTATTCTTATCCCAGAGTGTGATGGAGTGCGTATACTCTCGGACAAGAGAATGGAGTTCTTGCATAGAGTTCCTGACTCTACAGTATCTATCTTCCAAATTGGAAGCACCTCACCTGCAGCTCTGCTTTACGATGCTCTCGAACATTTCGACAGGCAAAGCGCTAAGGTATTCGCAATCCGCTTCATATTCAGATTCGACACAATATTACTTCATTAAAGAGAAATCCATCTATAGTTAGCATTAGATTCTGAAAGTACTCGCTTTGTTAAATGCTATGCAATTCGGTTCACGAAGTAGCTAAGTTTAGTTTATTGGTATGTTTTCTCTAATATTAATCTTGAGGCAACGCTTATCTTACATCCTTCAGGCTGATGAAAACTTGAGGCTGATCCGAGTATCACTTCCGGAAGCTGTTGAGGCTTGTATCGATGCTGCTGGTTATGAATTTGATACGTATCTTCAACGAACACTTCTAAGAGCTGCAAGTTACGGCCAGACTTTTGCAAGGTCTGATGCTTCTAGATTTTATTCTTTACAATTTTAATTTTTTAGATTTTCTACAAAAATGTGCACAACTTCGTAAGCATCTGTATTTTTTATTGTAAATTGAATTTTTTCGTTGTAGTAGAGCTCTTATTCTGATTATTTTTCTGGTTAATGATCTCCAGTTGACTTTGGCAGCCATGTTCAACGTGAAAGCATACAAGAGATGTGTAAAATATTGCGTATCTTGAACGCTGTTCGTAATGTCGAGATTGGAATTCCTCTAAGTATTCAGCAGTACAAGGTTAAATCTTCATCTTAATTTTCAGATATTAATTTTCACAATTTGCAAATATTTTTTAATCCTATATCTTCTGTAGTTGCTTACTCCTGCTGTTCTTATTAACCGATTGGTATATACTCGTAATCACCTTCTAGCTTTTCGGGTATCAGAATATCTTGCATTGAATCAAGTAAGTTTATCTTATTTATCACTTTTCTTTGAAACAAATGATTTTAGCCTCTTTTTTTTGTTTTTCTCCGAGTAGGAAACTGTTTTGATGAACTGGACTTGTACCAAAATATCAGAATCCTCAGCTGTTCCCGATTCCGTTCTTCTCGAAGTATTACATGACAAGGCAATTCCTCTATCATGATTCAGATTTTTAAGTAATGTCGAGGCTATACGTAAGATGTTTAATGACTCGGTTTTTTGAATTTCAGCTCAAGACATGCAAAGGTATATCATATGCAGCAGTTGCTGCTCATGCCGATAAGAGTGGTCGGAGAAAGCTAGCCGCTATGTTGGTCCAACACGAGCCTCATGCCTCGAAGCAGGTGAGCTTATGGGATTCCCGGATCATCGTTTTTTTCTCCATGCAATTTGGTGATCTTGATTGTCATTTATTTATATCAGATTCCTCTCTTGTTAAGTATTGGAGAGGAAGATAATGCACTTACAAAGGCTGCTGATATCGGTGATACCGATCTCGTTTATCTCGTTTTGTTTCACATTTTGCAAAAGGTGTGTAGTGAAATTGATGTAGTGCTTGTGATAAGTCATTTAGCAGTATATTTTAATGTTACAGAGAGCACCTTTGGAGTTTTTCGTTACAATTCAGGCTCGATCACTTGCTCGTGATCTTTTCATTACGTATGCAAGGTGAAGATCGGCTAATATTACGAGAGAATTCCTTGGTTTTAATTCTATTGTTCTTATTTATGACTCGGATTCAGGTCTTACAAACACGAATTCTTGAAGGATTTCTTTTTATCTTCTGGTCAAATTCAGGTAACAACATCTCTTAATTGCTTGTTTTTCTCGTTTTATCGTGTTTTTTCCGTAACGAAAGTGGTTGTGCAGGAAGTGGCTTTTCTTTTGTGGGGTGAGTCGTGGAAACAGGCGAAAAATCCAATCAAAGGACATCGAATAATGGTGATTAAGAAGGCACATGAACTTTTCAAGAATACGAAGGAGCACATGTTCGAGTCGAAGGCAGCTGAGGAACACGCAGATTTGTTAAGGTATTTTACGATGTTTTTCGGCGCATAATTTACGGATTCTCATAGCATCGTTTTTTCCTACAGAATACAACATGAACTTGAAGCTACAACTAAGCAGGCTATCTTTGTCGATTCGAGTATTAGCGACACGATACGAACCTGCATTGTTCTCCGAAACCACCAGGCTGCTAATAAAGTTAAGACAGTATTCAAGGTTCGTCCTTTGTACTATTGAAATATATCCCATAGAATTACAAATATAATAGTTTATAATAAGACTGATATTATAAGTAATTGGCTTAGCTTAGTTCTTTTCAATTTGATTTACTGGATACACTCCTTGGTGTTAGGTCATCTTTGCTAATGTTTAGTCATAAAATGGTTATTCAGGTATCGGAAAAGCGATGGTACTGGCTTAAAGTGTTTGCTCTAGCGACGATTCGGGACTGGGATTCACTCGAAAAGTTTTCGAAAGAGAAGAGACCACCAATTGGTTGGTCCATCTCCATCATCATCATTCATATTTTGTTCTTTTTGTCATATCCCGTAATCGAACAGGTTATCGTCCGTTCGTTGAAGCGTGTGTGGATGCGGGTGAGAAGAACGAAGCTCTTAAGTACATCCCGAAACTGGCTGATCCACTAGAGCGAGCTGAGGCGAGAACATGATAAGCTTAACAAAACTTTATTTGTATTAATTAACAAATGTGTGTTGTTTTTAAATAACAGGCTTATGCTAAAGTTGGAATGGAGAAGGAAGCATCAGAAGCTGCATCTCAAGCTAAAGATGGTGAAGGTGAATTCCTCGGTCGCTTGAAACTGACACTTTCGCAAAGCTCGTCTGCCGGATCACTCTTCGACACTTTACGATCATCTTTCCCGGGCGTGTAGTAATTCGTGTTATTGTATAGACAAAAAAAACTTTGGACATGAGCTTAGGTGGAATGTCTTTTTATTACATAAATCTATATAAATTGTTGGAATATTTAATGTAAAATAATTATTTTATATTAAATTATAAATAAGTGTTAAGTGATCACATAAATCAAAATAATTAACATCTTATAATATTTTTATGTAATTTTAACAACTAATTGATACAATAATAACGTTAAGGTCTCAAATAAACGATTTTAAATGTTGAGAATAAGTTACAATTTTTAATGAAAAAATGATCATTTTAGTTATCAAGCTTTCATACTTTTAACAAATTTAATCCACATAATTTGTAATGACATATTTAGTTCTCAAACTTTATGTTTTGACAAATTTGGTCTTTCAAATTTATCAGATCCAAAATATCAAAATTGATCTCTGAAATTTGATTTTGGACAATGACCTCATTTGCAAAAATTGAAAAACTTTGTGGATCAATTATGTCTTAGATACTAAATTTTGAATACTAGCATGGTCAAAATTTACTGCATTAATGTTTTCATATCGATTCTGAATTTCGATCCGGTGTACAGCGGATGGGTATGTCAGTACCAAAATTTATTATTTTTTTAAATATATTTTTTTTATTTTTTCAGGCCAAAACTGAAAAAACCTGGATTCTCATCCAAAAATCTGGTACTGGACGATACATGTCAAAATACTGACGTCGGTCGGTTTTTGTCATACCGACCAATATGATAAATTGATGGGAATCAGTTTTGTCTTCTTCATACTTTGAATATTACAGCTATCACAATCATAAAACTTTAAGAAGTAACGTTGGCAAAATAGTGAAAATATGAGAATCAAAACGAATAGTGGTCAAATGCATATTTTTGTGAATTTGGAGGTTAATTACACATTTTTCGGAAATTAGAGGGTTATTTGTGAAATTTCTGCTTAAATTACGAATTTGAGAGATGCGATTTCATTTGAATCTCATTTATCAAATATGCCCGTTGAGGGAGGGGCTAGCATTCAAATTTCAAAACTAACGGCACGTTACAAACGAATTTAACGGTCCTACAGTGCAAAAAATGGTCATTCGAAACTTGAAACAAAGCAGCTTTCTTTAACGATGGAAGATCTCAAATAGGGTTTCTATCTTTTGGAGGAAAACCCATTGTTGGCTATCATAGATTATTGGCGGTTGAAGCCTGTAGGCAGATCTTTTTCTCAAATTTCTTGTTTGCCTTTCTGTGTTGATTGAAGAGTTGGAAAATGGAAATCCCTGATGAATGCTACTCCAGTCCGACCAAGAATTATGGTAATGTCTCAGAATTTCTTGGTCTTTTCCGTTTCTTGATGTCGAAATTCATGCTTTCTCCCTGTTTCAGGCCAGTTGAGGGTTAGGTTTTCATTGTCATCGCCTGACTTAGTAAGGATTGGCTCACCTATAATTACTGATGAAGAATCGATTGAATGTTTGAGAGCAAAAATGGATGCCATTTCTCTAGAAGATGAGATAATTGAAATGAACGACGATTCCTGTACTGAAGCTTCTCTTAAGAATGTTCCAATTCCATTAATCGAAGAGAGTTTCACTAAAGATTTGAATTCTGTAACTGGAGTTAAAGTGGGATCTGCAGAAAATTTTGAACTGCAACAAGGAGGAATATTCTTTTCAATGGAGAGTTGTTTCAGAGGAAATGCCACTACATCCAACGAAGAAGATATTTATTCAACTCGCAATCAGCAGGTTTTGTCTAAGGTACCTCGCAGTTAAATACTGTTCATTGACGATTATGAATGTTTTGTTGAGATTTATTCTTGCATTTCAATAGTAAGATTGATAGTCTAGAACTTTTATTTTACAGAATGATGAAAATTGCTTCTCTGATGGAGATGTTGAAAAGCTTAGAATGGAAAATGAATTGCAGAAGAGAGAACTTTCAGACACTAAAAAGGATTTAGAAAAACTGAGAACTGAATACAAGGTCAAGAATAGAGAATGTCAGGAAGCTTTGAAATCTTTGAATGAATTGAAGAACGAATTAATGCGTAAATCGATGCATGTAGGATCTCTTGGTAAGTATAGAAAGCGATATTTTCCAATGCTTAGAATCAAATTTTGAATACCAATCTGCTCTGTTTTCTATTATGCAGCTTTTGCAATTGAGGGTCAAGTGAAAGAGAAAAGCAAATGGTTCTCATCTCTTAGTGACATGACAAGAAGACTAAAGGTAACTCAACTTTTTCCATGTTTTGTGTTTGTGTCATTCGGATTCAACTATTTAACGCAGATCGAAGACGAAGATCATAATTCTACGAGAAGGCCTTTTCTCTTGTCCAACTATCTACTTTATGTTATTAGTTAATTTTTTCCTTCATTGCAGCTTCTGAAGATGGAACACATCAGCCTAGTAGAAGAAGCTTCACAGTTTAAGCATTATGCTTCAGAGATGGATGATGTTAAATCTGCTATTCAATCTACAAGTATAATTCTTCTTCTATTTACATGAATAAGTCCTTCTTTTATGCTTATTTGGGTCTAAATTTTTGGTAGTTCATCAACATCTTCGAATGGATAAAGATAGATTGAAGCTGCTCCAAGTCGAAAAAGAGAGAAAAGAACTTTACAACAAACTAGTTGAACTAAAAGGCATGGATTAAGTGTTATTTCTGGTTTTAGATAAAAATACTCTTTATAAGAGATGTGTATTACTTTGTATCAGGTAATATTCGAGTATTTTGTCGCTGTCGGCCTTTTAGTGTTGAAGAATTGGAAGCAGAAGCATCAATGGCAGTTGAGTTTGAGTCTAAAAAAGATGGAGAGATAACTCTGAAATCAAATGGAATACCAAAGAAAACTTTTAAGTTTGATGCTATTTTTTCTCCTGAATCTGATCAAGCTGATGTGTTTGAGGAAACAGCACCACTTGCAAACTCGATATTAGATGGCTATAACGTATGCATATTCGCCTACGGGCAAACCGGAACTGGGAAAACTTTCACTATGGAGGGGAATGCGGGAGCCCGGGGTGTTAACTATAGAACTCTTGAGAAGCTTTTTGATATCATTGAAACAAGGAAATGCACTTTTCACTATGAAGTATCAGTGAGTGTAATGGAGGTTTATAACGAACAGATTCGAGATTTGCTTGCCTCGGATTCGCACCCCGGTCATGTATCAAAGAGGTATGATTCCGGTTACTTCGGTTAAAGTTTTGAGTAATGCTGCTTCATAATCTATTTACTATAAGAGAATTTTCAGGCTAGAGATAAAACAAATCGGTGACTCGGGACACCATGTTCCGGGATTAGTCGAAGCTCGAGTGAACAATGTAAGTGAGGTTTGGGAAGTTCTACAAAAAGGATGCAATGGAAGGGTGGTTGGTTCAACAAGCATGAATGAACACAGCAGCCGGTCTCATTGGTTAGCCTTAGGCATCGTTTTTGTCGAGTTTCGAAGCTTTTGATTGGTTCTGAAATGGTATTTTTATTACAGCATACACTGTGTGATGGTAACAGCAGAAAATCTTATCAATGGAGAGGTCACAAGAAGCAAACTATGGCTCGTTGATCTCGCCGGAAGCGAAAGATTAGCTAAAACGGAAGTGCAAGGAGAAAGACTTAAAGAAACTCAGAACATTAATAGATCACTTTCTGCTCTTGGAGATGTTATATCAGCTCTCGCTACAAAGAGTTCCCATATTCCTTTTAGGTACGCACGTAAGGCTTGTTTCGAAGATTATAACGAGTTACGAACTTCTTCGACTTGGTGCAGGAATTCCAAACTGACTCACTTACTTCAAGACTCCTTAGGAGGAGATTCAAAGGCTTTAATGTTTGTTCATATAAGTCCGAATGAAAATGATCTGAACGAGACGCTTTGCTCGTTGAATTTCGCAAGCCGAGTTCGTGGGATTGAACTTGGACCTGCAAAGAAGCAGCTAATGGACAAAACTCAGCTCTTTAAACACAAGCATTTGGTTCTCATCTTTAAAGATTCATTCATTTCAATTCTTTGTTCTGATTTGTTTCGGTTTTCATATTCAAAGGTCGAGAAAATACGACAAGATCTCAAGAGTAAAGAATCACTTGTCAAGAAGTTGGAGGATATCAACTACTGTCTAGAGATCAAGGTAAAAGATAGAGAAATGAAAAACAGAAGCTTCCAAGAAAAGGTATGCTGCTGCTACACTTCCTTTTAGTCTTCGAAATACACATGCTTTACGATTTCTTTGATTTCAGATCAAAGAACTAGAATCACAGCTTCTTGTTGAGCGCAAGCTAGCACGACAGCATGTTGAATGCAGAATAACCGAACAAATGCAAGATAAGCATTTCACAGCAAGAGCTCCCTTAGCTTCCCTTGATGTTACCACTGTTCTATCAGCCGGAACCGATGCCGAATTCTCCTTTTTTCCTCCTTGCATTGATGAAAAACTCAACATCAGTGACTCAATGGACAAGGAAAATAACCCCGAGTTAGCAGTAGCACATAAGATCACTCCGATCGCAGCTTCACAGCACAAATCTGTCATTCCGATGCCACTTCACTGTGATGAGAATGAAGATCGTGGTGTTGAGAAAATAAGCAGAAGCAAGAAGATGATTAGCAGTGGTTTGAGAAGAAGCATTCAAAAGAAGTTCCCTTTGATGCAGCAAAAGCTTCGACAAGTTGGTGTTAATGTCGGAACGGATAGGCTTCGAGTTTCGATCGGAAGACGACCAAACGGACAAAGAATGTTTCTCGGAGGTGGTGTTAGAAGAGGTGTGATTTCAAGAGAAACTCAACAAAAGCAAAGCCAAAGAGAAAAAGATAAAGAAAGAGGATGGAACATTGGAGGAACAGTTTGTAGACCATTTCTATAACGACTACTATTTTCAGTTTTCCACTGTTAGTATAACTTTTTCATCGATCATGAATTTTATTTAAGATATTTTTATATTAAATTTAATAATATAACATTTTTAAAAATAAAAATATATTTAATTTTGTATAAAGTTTAAATAATTATATTTAAATTTTTGGGTCCTGGAGGCAACCCTTCCGTCCCAATTCACATCGGGAGAAGACTCCGCTTTGCCGAGTTTAGCAGCGGATCTGAGGCGATCGGCGAAATTCAGGTACGATTTGATGAGGAAGACACTTGCTCTGTTTATGTACGTCGTTTATTAATCAGAGATCGAGAGATTTTATGCTTTCTAGCAAGAATTTATTTCATCGAAATTGCTTTCATTTCCAGTTTCCGGTAAGAATTCTGTTCCTAGGTAATCGAAAAATTGAGAACAGTACTCTTGCAAAGTTGTAGAAATAAAAAGGATATTTCGTCGATAATCCGCCATTAGTTCATTACTCCTTAGTCCTTAGTGGGGCAATCCATATCTACACCAGTACTTAGATTTATCTAAAAAAATTGAAGTTTTAACCTTCAAATCAACTAACATATAGATTCAAAAACAGGAATTCCGATGTCAATCTTCTTGTTTTGGTGCAACGTTTGACTTAGGTTTAAATGATCACAAGATCAAATATGGTGAAGTGTAAAACTCTGTGATTTTAAATGTGCTTTCTATAGTCACACCGGTTGCAGAATCTTGTCTTTCATATTGAAATGTGGATTGTGATTATATGAAGCACTAAATGTGAGTAGTTGAGTTGTTGGAGTTACTGTTTGCATTGAAAATATGTAGTAAATGTTTGGAAAATGATATTTCAACTTGTCATCGAAAATACAAACCCCGCATTCAATGACATTCATTGAACGTTGTGAAATTGATTTCTTTATTGGTGCAGGCAACTGGCGCGTCATATTTGGTGAATAGTCGGTAAGATGATATGAGTGAAAGTCCAGCGTAACATAAAGTTACAACAAAAGTGATCCCAGTCGCCGCCGTAGATTTTCTGCAGAAATCTCCGAATGAACCACAAGCTTGACTCCATGTTATTGATGGATCTCCTTTGTAAGCTAAGTAAACTAGCTCAGCTGATATTGATCCTGCTGCTAGTACAGCGTATGTTAACAGCTGGGAAAGATGAAACAAAGCTGGGTTATGATTCACTATTGATCTGCAAGTATTTGGACAAGACGAACCTGGTCAAGGACAAAGAAAGTCCAAGCTCTGTATAAAGTTGACGGCTGAGGAACAGCGACGGCGATTGCTGAAAGAAGGGAATAACCGGCGCAAACGCCGCTGGCATGGACTAAGTATCTGTAGAAAAGAAGTAAAGATTAGAAACAGGCGTGGAAGAATTGGGTTATTTTGGTGTACGTACCGGAAAGCTCCGACGTCGGAGTAAGAAAGGGAACCGTAGTCGGAGGTTTGTGAGTTTTTTAGCATGATGACCATAGCGGCGACGGAGAGGGTCATTGGGAGGAGACGAAGAAGAATCTCTCCGGTACGTGTGGCGGCAGCGTGAGTTCCTTGGCTTCCGACGTCCGCCGGAACCACCGTCTCTGTCTTCATTATGACCGGAAAGTTGTTAAGAGTGTGAAGAGGGTTGGTGATGGAGGAATTATAGGGGCTGTTTAGATAGACGCGTCTGACATAAATACACATGGACAAGATAACAATGGCTGGCCATGGCCGCCTACAGTGAAGTCATCGTTTTCTCAAATTCATACAAACCCATAAGCTTTTTAATAATGATTGTCAAATTAGAAACTTAGATAATCATGAATTAAAGTATGGTAAAAATGTGATTTAATAATATTAATTTATATAAAAATATTAATATACTATTATTTTATATATATAAATATATTTATAGTTTAATTATCATATCTTTCCAAAATTTTATCTCCATATAGATGATATAATCGGTTTATTAATTATTATATTTTTAAAAATAATATAATTCAAATCATCTTGTTTTATATAAACAATAAAAAACTAGCAAATCAACTATTCTTAACCATAATGGATAACATTATATTAAAATATACATTATTTTTTATTTAATTATTTTTATATTTTGATATTTATTGATATGGTTAGTTATCAAAACTTGAAGAAAAACGAAATAAAATATAATCCATATATTTCAAATATTTAAAAACAAAAAAACAAATAGAATATTCAAAACCATTCAAATTTTATATTTGATCTATTCAACATTAAAAAGATGTAATAAACATATCTCTAAAATTTGAAAATTTCATAAATATACATAAGTTGTCAAAATGCTCACAAAAAATAGACATAAAACTCAATACTAACTAGAATGTCATCTTTAAACAATTTTGTATATTCGATTGTTAAACATGCAATTTATAAATTTGTAGTATTACTTTTACAATATTTTAAACTTACTAATTATAAAATATAAAAATATAATGGTATAATTATAATATTCTTAGTACTATTGTAAACACAAACATGTTAACTATATTTTACTAATTAAATGATCATATTATTAATAAATAATTAAATAATCTATATCACTTATGGAAAGAAATCATTTAAATTTTAATAATATAAAATATTTGATTAAATCAATTTAACATAATGTTTAATTTAATTTTTTAATGATGAAGTGACCCACCCTAATTTTGAAACCGGCGACGAAGATAATTGCTTGTTTTATTGTTTGTTGATTGTTTATCATTACTTTATTGTTGTTTTGACTCAATTATACAATCTTATTTATATATATTATATGGAGAAAATGTTGTAATACAAAATTCAAAATTAATTGTATGATAATGTATATTACGATAATAGAGAAGGTGATTAATTTATATAAATATTCATTTAACACTAATGTTTTGAAATATTCCGAAATTCAAAATTTCGGCCTGTTAACTACGTGGTGCCAATATTTTTTAAAAAACATTTATTTAAAATATATATATTTATTAATTTTTCTTTTTGGATCCGAAAAAACAAGATTTTGACCCGAAATCAGATAATGGTTAGTACTAAATATTATTCATCATTGGTACAATTTTATCATTTTTCACAATAACCTAAAATAAAGTAATGTAATATTTTGATGTATTTCCATATTTGAATGGTGACGTATGCATCATTTAACAAACTTATTAATTATATTAATTGTATACCCATAGAATGTTGAAAATGGCTTATAACTAACTATATGGTTCCTTGTCTATTGTAATTAATTAATCAATAACCGCCATTTATATTAATTTCAGGATAATAACATGGATTTATATTTGGTTCCTACTTTCACATTATTATCTATTTAATAATTATATAAATTTCGATAATTCACAATTAATCATCACGATCAATGTTTTTATACCAAATATGTAAAATGGTCTATACTTATTTTTTCAGAAAAAAAATCGGTATTTTATCTTGTATAATATGGTACATGATATTGGTGTTGTTTGGAAACTCAATCCACCACCCGGTATGGTGAATGTACAGTAGTTGTATTCTATTTTAACCAAACATCATTAATAACTACGTTCGTGCGACCGTGGGAAACATCGATAGGTTCACAGCTGATTTAACCCAACGGCAACCATAACGTACTTGTCAAATGTCAATTTTACCCTTGGTAAATTATAGTTTATTTTTTTAAAAAAAATATTTTTGATCGATAACTTATTATATTCCATCAATTACATGTTCAAATTATAAAAATATATATACCAATTTAAAAATATAGTTTTGACATAACGAACTTATCGTAAAATGATATGAAATATAATTTTTAGTTTAAATCATTATTTAAAAATAAGGATAAAAAAATCATTTTATAACATCACGATCATTGCACCGCTGTTTCAAAACAGTTTTTTTAAATAACGATCAGTTCACCTCACATCACAGTACAATCATCTCATCTCACCGCTATTTATCAAAGGTTGTTCCAAATGTGCCCAGTGGACATGTGATGGTCTACCGACTGTATCAACCCATCTTTACTTCATTTATAAAATTTGTCGATAAACTAATCTTCCTAATATTACTAGTGTTTTTATATCAAGCTTGAATATATTCCATTGTCTATACAACATAGTATATTGGGCGGTACTAAATATATGATATTTATTATATTGAAATAATTTTAATAATTATTATATTATATTATTTAACTTTCGATGCTGGAAAAACTCAGAATTCAAACCTAATAACCATATACTTTACAAAAATACCGAACATTTCTTACAAGTTACAACTTAGAATGACTACTTTTAACTTTAGAGTATTATAGGATACATTTTGTTAGGGAAAAATTCTCTTACAACTCTTGATAAATTATTATATTTAATATTTAATGTTCATTTATTACGTATGCTATAATTTATAAAAAAAATTTAGAATAGACCTATAATAGCTATAAAGATACCCACATGGTTGTTTCAAACATAGTATAAATATAACAATAACAACTTTCACTTTATTGAAAACAAATAACCGCTCAACACATTAAAGAAATAGTTTTAAATCAACACGTATGTAGATTCATCAATACAATAAAACGAATACGAGTAAAAATACGAATGAACATCAACATTGTTGACAACCCTTAAACCGGGTATCAATGATGCGTTCTTGTTGAGAACCATTAAACCCGATATCAATGAGGAGTCCTAAACCAGGATGAAGGTGGTCAGACTCAAGCAAAGATTCGACAGCTGAAATTATCAAGTATATGATCGGGTCCAGCAAACAGCTTAGGGCCAAACAGTCTGGATCGATCCCGGCAAAGAGCTTAGGGCTAAGCAGACTAGATCGATCCCGACAAACAGCTTATGGCCATTTAATATAGATTGGTTCCGGCAAAGAGCTTAGGGCCAAGCAGACTGCTTAGGGTCAAACTGTCTGGATCGATCCCGGCAAACAGCTTAGGACCAAATAGTCTGGATCGGTCCCGACAAAGAGCTTAGGGCCAAGCAGACTGGATCGGTCCCGACAAACAGCTTAGGGCCAAGCAGACTACTTAGGTCCCAGTAGATCGATCGGTCTCGGCAGACTGCTTAGGTCCCAGCAGACTGGATGTCGACCCATCAACATGTGTTTCACGCTTCGGGATCAGCCACGTTTTCCAGCACGTGAAAGCAACCTCCGACAACCTTGTCAGAAGCGGTGACAAGGCATGGATTACACGTGTTTCCCTTCTATAAATACAGAGCTACAAGATAAGCTCGATGATGCCAATTTCTGTGAACCATAATCTGCTGTAAATTCATTTCGTTGTTCTTATTCCTCTGGTACATTTTCACTTCATTTATTAATGAATTTACCGTAGAGGTTTTCTTCTCGGCAATGTGGTTTTTCCCTCTTTCTTAAGGGATTTTTCCACGCTAAAATCGCATGTGTTCTTTCCATTTATGTATTTCAATTTGTCTCTACAAACAACAAATAAAACCGATTTTCAGAATCGGTGACGTTCAAATTTGAGTATTTTTCATAATATTTGTGCATGAATGAGAATGCAAAACAAATAGATCTAAACAAAAATAAATATAAATACAAACGCGAACACGAACGAAAATTAACATGAATAACATTTTAAAAATATGAACAATATTCAAACAAGTTTTCCGTTCGAAATATAAACAAATACGAACAACTTAAACTAGACTCGTTCAAATCAAATAACATCGATGGCCTCATGCCTATTAGATATGTATTCCATCACTACTTGATTTTTGTTCGATTTTACGTTAATTTTTACCATCACACTAGTTATAAATCGATGGATTTCGTATTAACCGAGTTATGAAGTAGAATATTATTTATAATTTAATAATTAATATTTACACAATTACTCCTATAAATTTGCCTTGATTGAAACTAAGAAAACGTATCTGAAATGGAGGAGGGAAGCTTGTTGATCATGGTGACGGCTGCTATTTCACTCCTATTGGCTGCATTATGGAAATTACTGAACTGGGTATGGCTGAAACCTAAGCGTATTGAGAAAATTCTGAAGAAACAAGGACTGAATGGGAATCCATATAAATTTCTGATTGGTGACATGAACGATATTATCAGAGCTTCAAAAGATGAACAGAAAAAAACAATCCAATTCTCAGATCGTCTTCTTCCTCATATTCTTCCATTCTATCACAGTATCATTAACAAATACGGTAAAATATCATAAAACAGTAGAGTTTTTTCGCAGTTTAGAAGTGAAAGAAACTGAGTGTCGCAGGTAAAAACTCTTACTTCTGGTTTGGTCCGACGGCGAGGCTGAATATTTCAGATCCTGAGCTTTTGAAGGAGATTCTTGGGAACCCGGCGGTGTTTCATAAGACGCGTCCCGATCCTGGGGAAACTATTGCCGGAGGAATTGCTTTTCTGGAAGATGAGAAATGGACACAGCGCCGCCGTATCATAAGCCCTGCTTTTCATTTGGACAAGCTGAAGGTCAGTCCGTTTTTTGTTAAATAATTTATTTACATATAATAGCTATGTTGCACCAACTAAATTGTGAGGTGCAAGATTCGGGATGGGAGGCCATGAAATTCGTTAATTTTTTGTGAATTCGATTAGGGTGCATTAAACATTCGTTAATTAAAAAAACATAAATATATTATTTTTAATAATTTATTTCATAATCAAATAATATTTCAAATCATTTTGATTTTTAACACGATAGACTGTATAAAATTTCATGTAAATTAATTAAAATAATTTTTAAAAATTTTGTTTAACATTAGCGCACCGGGTGCGTTATGTTGCACGAATCATGCAACATAGGATAACAATGAGATTGTTACACCAGTAACGGTTAATCCAATCTAATTGGTTTTAATGGGATAATCATAACAAATTATTTTTTAAAGTAAAATATTTATAGTATGATTTTTATGTGATTTATACTATAAGATTAACTTTATTGCATAAAATAATAATGTAAAAGTATTAAAAAATTATCATCATGGAAAATTCTCAATTTATAGTATTATTATATCAGAAAGTGTTTTTTTCTATTTAGTTTTTATACAGAATCATTATTTTTTATTGTTATACTAAAATATAGAGTTTTGAATAACATCTTCAATTTTTGGATATTATTTAACTTATTCAAAGTGAAAAATGACAAAACCTTCTTATACTATTTTAAGATTTTATATAGAAAAAAAAAAGTAAAAAGACCATCAACAAGAAAAATAAAATAATATGTTAGAAATTTGGATAAAATAATATTTTATCAAACAAATAATAGCATAATGAGTAATCTATAAATTTTAATGAGTGGTGTTTGTAATTAACCCCTAATGTTTGTAAATTGCATACAAAACCCCCGAAATTAATATATTGTGCGTGGTTGGTCCCCAAACTTTTAAATGTTGTAAACACCGTGCCCTTAAAGTTTGAAAATTGTGTGGTTGACCCCTGAACTTCCGAAACTGTTTATATTTAACCCTTATACTCGTTAATATTTTAATCGTCCGATAGTTTATATTTAACTCAGTAACCTTGAAAAGATGTTATGACTATATCTCCAAACAATAAAAATTTTAAAAATAACGTATAAATTATCAAAACCACTTATACGAAAAAAGACGAAAACCGTTACTATTCACTAGAGGGTTATTTTCGAATGATTTTGAAACTTCGGGGGCTTCTCACGCAATTTACAAACTTTGGGGGCATCGCTTTTACACTATTTTAAACATTATGGGTCATCTACGCATTTTTCTCAAATTTTAATATTTAAAATGGCTAAATTTGGAATATGTTGATTTCAGAATATGGTTCCAGCAATATATAGTTGTTGCATTGAGATGATTGAAGACAAGTTTTGGTGTAAAGAAATAGATATATGGCCTTGTTTTGAAGAATTAACAGCAAATGTAATTTCAAAAACTGCATTTGGTACAAATAGTGAACAAGGAACAAAAGTTTATATGCTTCAACAGCAACAAGTCAAGCTTGTTTTGGATGCTTTATACTTCTCTTTTATACCTGCATGGAGGTACACACCTTCAATTTTCTCTCATACCCTACGTGTATTACGTACCGTTATTACTCGTACAGTTGGTATCAAATTTTATTTTATATTTTAAAAATATATTATTTAATTAGTTTATTTAGGTCGAACACAAAAACTTGGAAATCAACCCTAAAATACGGTAGCGGATAGTAGTGAAAAAATACTGGTATTTGACATAGCAATCAGTATGAAAACATTGCTACAAACCAATTTTTTAAAACCATATCCAACAGTGAACCGGTTCAATTTTGTCAAAAAAACGTTATGATATTGAATTTCACGGTTAAAACTTCAAAGTGTGGTTCGATCACTTGAAGAAACGGGAAAACCGTGTTAAAAAACCCTTGTTTATTGACAAATACACAAAAATTGATTGTACTTCAAGTTGGGATGATAAGAGCATTATATTAATTTTAAAATCAATTGAAATGTCAAATATTCAACCAAATTTTAATGAAATCAAAGTCGGAATCGGATGGTTTGATCAGTTCAAATGTGAATCGACCTGGTTTTAAAAAATCCCAAATAAATAGAAAATTTGGTTCAACCTCTACAAAAACTGGTTAAACCGATCAAAAATTATTATTTTTTATATATAAGAAATTTAAAAATGTAAATTTTTATATGATCCAATCACAATTCGACTTCATTTAAATGTTTGAACCTTAAAAGTATAACTTAATGTCAAATTCAATATCTTGAAGATTTTGATGCAATACATATATAACTATTTCTTTAGATATAAATGATTTAAACTCCAAATGGCCTTCAAAACCATTCATAAATCGATCTTGCTTTAAAAACATTAGTAAAAAACTGATATCCCTTATTCCCGGGTAGTTATGTTCCTACAAAGGTGAATAGAAGAATGAGAGCAATCTCCAAAGAAATAGAGTTGTTATTAACGGGGATAATCGAGGAACGGGAGAAGGCGTTGCGACGAGGGGACGATATCGAAGATGACTTGTTGAAAACATTAATGGAAGAGATGAAAGGAATAGGGTTTAAAGATGTTATTGAAGAGTGTAAGCTTTTTTACTTTGCTGGCTCTGAAACTACTTCAGTTTTACTGGTTTACACCATGGTGATGATGAGTAAATATCAAGAATGGCAAAAACGAGCAAGACAAGAAATAATAGAGGTTTTTGGTAATAAGGAACCATCTTTTGAGGGACTCAGCCGACTCAAAATTGTAAGATTATTTCTTATTTAGTTTGCATTTTTTTGTGAAAGAATTCAATCCACAAAATTTAAAATCATTGGGGACCAATTTTTGTTGGGAAAATTCCCTCTTCCCGGAGAAGAAAAGAATTCTCGTTATTCGGGGTCTCCCGTTATCCGGGGTCGGATCGAATTAATATGATGAGAACCGAATGTAAATGAAGAAAGGTAAAAGACACAAGATTTACCGTGGAAACCCAAAACCGGGAAAACCACGTGACCGATAAGCTTCGGCCGTGAACTCACTATCACAAGAAGAATAGAATTGTTTGATTACAATTGTCTTCACGAGACCTCTATTTATAGAGTCCAACTAGGATTTAATCTATGAAATATTCTACAATATTCTCTTTCCATATCTTTGACTGCATCATCTATATATATATAACAAAATATATTTACATATATTCTTCCATATATATCTCTAGAATATATTTTCATATCTTCTTCCATATATATCGCCAACGTAATATATTTTCATATCTTCTTCCATATATATATAACCAACAATATATATCTCAATATCTTCTTCCATATATGCAACCAATAAGATATATATCAATATCTTATTCCATATATTTAATGCATCAATTAAGGAAAGATATTTCTCCTCGATACTTTCGAATCCCGATCTAAGTCTAATCCGACCTCTATCAAATAGACTCATCACAATCGTCCGATCGATATCCTTAATAGATCTGAGATCCATCAAGTCAATCAACATCACCGCTTCATGTTAGGTTTCCACGGGTCGATCTTTTACCATCGAGCCCTTCGACTATCACCCGACATCCATTTCTATCAATTTTTTCATACACACAACTTTGAGAATTTGATAAGTTTGATCCCAAAATTTATCGACAAAGTTGATCCATGTATTTGATTTTTTGCAAAAAATTTCGATTGTCAAAATTTAAAAACTTAAGTGACCAATTTTGCCATCACGGTAAACTTTGAGAATTTGACAAATGGATCCCCAAATTTGATCCCAAAGTTTGATTTTTGTGAAAGATTTCAATAGTCAAAATTGAAAATATTGAGAATAAATTTTATCACACATACTAAATTTTCAATTGATTTTGGTAAACTATAGAAAACTCGAAGACTTGTTTTTCCTTCCTTAAGCTTTGGGTTCATAATTACTATAATTATGAAATTTTGATATCAAATTTGTCAAATTAATGAAACTATAAGAATCACTTTGCTTGTCTAGAACACTCTTAGTCTAATATGTTTGATGATTTTTACAAATTTGGTTACTAAAATTTTTATATTTTATGTCTTAAACTTGTATTTTTTCCAATTTTGTTAACTTTTACAAAGAATAGTGAAAAAATGCATTCTTAACATTTAAAATTCTGTTTGCAGATGACGATGATTCTTCACGAAGTTTTGAGGCTTTACCCGCCTGCTCCATTAACATTACGAACCCCAATAAAAACAGTAAAACTGGGAAGCTTTACTGTACCAAAAGGAGTGGATTTAGCACTGTTAATAGGAGAAGTTCATCATGATCCAAATATATGGGGAGAAGACGTTGAAGAATTCAAACCAGAGAGATTTTCTCAAGGTATTTTAAGTGCATCAAATACTAGAAATTCATTCATACCTTTTATCTCAGGACCTCGAGTTTGCATCGGCCAAAACTTTGCACTTATCACAGCCAAACTCTCTTTAGCCATGATTCTTCTGAGTTACTCTATTGATTTGTCTTCTTCTTATCGCCATGCTCCATTTCCTATTCTCACTCTCCAACCCCAGTTTGGTGCTAAATTGCTCTTTAAAAAGCTTTGAATATTAGGGTTTGTTTACCCCACATTTTACTTTAAATTATGTTGTTGCTTTTAATTCGAAATATTTAATACCAAATCTATATTTTGTTATTTTGGTATTTCTAGTATTTGTTATTTGATTTGGAATAATTTTATTATTTAGTTTGATTTACTCAGCATCATAATTTATTTTATATGGCTACTATTTTTATAACTATACTAAATAATGTACATTTGAGTTTGTCTATTAATTACATTGTATGGGTACGGGGATACAGGTGCGGGGTACGAGGGTGAGGCGATTTTAGAAGTATATGATTTAGAGTGCGTCAAATTCAAGATAATAAAATAATGAATATAAATATTTGAAATTTTTAAAATTCACAAACCTATAAAAAGTGACGAGTTTTAAAACAATTTACAAATAAAGTATGAAATTTTTAATTCACATTTGTTAGTTTCTTGTTCTCACCATATTCCAATCACATGTGTAGTTCTTTTTCCAATCTTCGAGAGCTTCTGTATAAATTTTTATCTCACTCTCATTAACAATAATTTTTTAAAAAAATAGGCGTGTGGATGCATAAATCCGCTTACCCACGCATATAGTACGCACCCGATGCATGAAATTTTGAAATTCTAAGCACCGTTTAACATAGTATTATACATTGATATTAAAGAATGTTTATATGATATGATGTGAGTAAATAATTCAGAATATTGAATACTATATTTAAATTTTGTTGTTTTAGTAATTGATATTCAATATTTACTATTTGATTTTAAATAATTTTGTTATTTAGTTTGATATACTCAATACCAAATTTTTTTATTAAATATGGATACTATTTCTAACTAGACTAAAATCATGTTTATTTTATTTGTTAAATTTCTACATTAATAAAATAATTGATCAAGTATAATTTACGAACTTTAAAAATTTTCTGCGCATGTATTAAAATAAAAACTAGTAGAATTGTAAATTTTATATGAAAAGAATAAATTAGATATTTGGTATTTCCAATCAATCTAATTATCTTCTATATTTTACATATATTTAAAATTTTACATATTAAATTAAAATAAACAAATTGTTTAAAAGTGAGCCAGATACAAGTAAACCTAATTGGGCCAATACCATGTGAAATTCCGAATTGCCTTTTATTTAATAATATTATTTAGAGTAGACTTTAGACACCCAAATATAAACTGAAAATAATACAAATAATTCATTACAACACCCTCATTTCCATTTGGACAACCAGCCTTACCTGTTCTTCTACGCATCTTCGTCATTTTCCTCCTTATTTTATTGATTTTCTTTACTTCTATCCAGTTCCTGACTTACCCTATTGAAGGAAGGGTTTATGTCGGCCCAGATACATTCTTATCTTTGGCATAAGGATTTTTTGGGTTATCGGTGATTTATTAAGTTCGGGATGAAGATTCAGTGTAATGTTTGCGATGCGGCGGAGGCAAACGTCCTCTGTTGCGCAGACGAAGCGGCGCTCTGTTGGGATTGCGATCGGAAAGTACACGCGGCTAACAAGCTTGCTAGTAAACACCAGAGGGTTCCGCTTTCTAGCTCGTCTTCTCAGATGCCCCTTTGTGATATTTGCCGGGTTCGGTGAAATTTCAACTTTTTTTAGTAATTAGAGATCTGATTGTTCATGGTGTTCACTGCAATTTTTAGGAATTCTTCTTCTCGTTTGATCATTCAAAAATATCTTGCAACTTGGCTACATTCTTTTATGCTTATGGGGTCCCTGTTTCTTGCTTTATTCCGTCGGCAAAATTCTTTAACTTTGTGCTTCTTTTCCAGTTGTAGTAACTAGACAAGCGTTTCTGAACCCCTTTTTTTGGCAAATTCCTATTTTGTCTATTAATATGCATCTTTAGTCTTTGCAATTTTGGCAATTATTTTCAAACTGTTTGATTGATCAAATTTGAGTGTCAATTTCGATTATGATGTAATGAACTTCATAAGGAACATTACAATATCCCATTGCTTCTTTAATTCGATACTCTTCGTGCAGGAAGCTATTGGATACTTCTTTTGCCTCGAGGATCGAGCGTTGCTTTGCCGAAAGTGTGATGTTGCAGTACACACTGCAAATCCTCTTGTTTCTGCACATCAGAGGTTTTTACTTACTGGTATTAAAGTAAGTGATGAGAAAATGAGCTCTCATTCTAATGAAAATGGCATTGTACAAGATCCTCGGAAATCCGCTTCCTCTTACCCCGAATCTCAGTCTAATGAACTAGAAGGCTTATCATCATCATCAAGACAAACTTTTCCCGGAGATTCTGTAACCGGAAACGTCTCCCAATGGTCGTTAGATGAATTTCTTGCACTCGGTGATCACAACCCGAATTTCTACATCTTCGACAATGCTTCAGCTAAGGTATTGTTTACAATCTAGTTCGTTTTCTTTCGTCTTTTGCATCACTTTTTGTACATGTACAGTCTGATAATGGGAAACTTGGAGAGGGAGATTCAGACAACTCTCAAAGAGTTGCTGATGGTGAAATAGGAAGCCATGATTGTGAAGGGCATTTTCCGGATTTCTACTGCGCTGTGCCGCAGATTCCTTCTCCGATAACGGCTTCTGGTTTACGGAGTTTCTCTAGTTCGGTATTTGTGCCAGATACTGGTTCGTCTCTGTTGTGGGATTCCTCGAATCGACTTAACTTGCCTCGTGATAGTAGCTCTAAGCGTAGAAGGAATATGTAATGAATGGAATCACTTTTGTTGTTTGATATCGCATTGTTGTTTTCTTAATGTAAGACTTGATGTTTAATCGAATTTTAGGGTTTTAAATCGTTTTTGTTGGGGTTGAACTAATCGAACCATGTTGAATTTCTTCTTAGTGTTATGATTCATTAGTGTTATGATTCCTATTTAGAGGTATCAATAATCGATGGATTTTGATCATAATAGTTGAATAGAATCACTTTTAAATTTGTTGTTTGTGGATGCAACTTTAAATATAAAAAATTGAAAGAACGCATGTCATTTTAATGTGGAAAAAACGACAGTGCCAAGAGGAAATCTTCCGTGACTAATTCAATAAATAATAATTAATTGAATAGTACATAGCCGATCAAGGCAAAGGAAGAGAACGACAGGAATACGACAAGAAAATCATGAATAATGACATGTTGGAATGATCATAAGTATTCCTCATATCACACCAATTCCATTAGAGATCTTCTAGAATAGACAACTTCACTTAGGGAGCGTGTATGCTAAGAATACTTATACATTCTTGCGTCTTAGTCAACATCTACATGGCATGTCCGATCTAATGTGATAGGGACCAATCTAATGCCACGGGGACCGATCAAACACTTAATACTTCTAGCAATTGACTTTCTTTTGGACCTGATCCAATCCGAATTAGACCTCAATTCTCGACTGATCTTTCTGCATGTGATATGACCTTTTCACTATACATGGTACTAAAGTTCCAATCAATTAGGTTTTTAAGGGTGAGAATATCATCATATGATTAATTGATCAAATCTTTTAAATATGTAACATTCTCTCATAAATATTGTTCGAACATACTCTTCTATTTTAATATGTGCGATCAATGTCTACTATCATTCATGTTGTTTAATCAAATCATTATCCATAAAACCAATTTCAATACAATCATATGATATACACCTAAATTGTTAATTACCATATTATATGAAATCTAATTGTGTAACTTTACAATTAGTGTAAAGTTGTATTTAATATTGAAATTTAATAGTAAAATTAGAATTATGCTCAAATCTCTTTTATATGGTAATTTCCAAGTAACCGTGCCCCTGCGCCTGTATTATATATGAATTATGTACCGCTGCCGGCGGCGATACTGAAGTTGTGAACCAGAACGGTGATGTCGCCTGAAGAAGAGCACCCCGTGAAGGCATTCGGTTGGGATGCCAGAGATACATCCGGGATTCTCTCTCCCTTTCATTTTTCCCGAAGGTAAGTTTCGAATTCTCGAATTTATTGTGATTTCTTTCTCACTTTTTTGTGTTCGATTTGAAGGGCAACCGGAGAAAATGATGTGAAATTGAAGATACTTTACTGTGGAGTGTGTCATTCTGATCTTCATAGCGTTAGAAGCGAAACCCGCTTATCAACATACCCTGTTCTCCCCGGGTAATTTCAACTTTTTCGTTTCATATTTAATTTTCTCTGAACTGAGTTTCACAGGCACGAGATTGCCGCTGTAGTTACAGAGATCGGAACCAAAGTGACAAAAGTTAAAGTAGGTGAAAATGTAGGAATCGGATGCATGATCGAATCATGTCGTTGTTGTGAAAGCTGCTGCAATAATCTTGAAAACCAGTGTCCTAAAATGATCCTCACTTACAAAAGCAAACACTTAGATGGAACCCCAACTTACGGCGGCTACTCCAATTTCATAGTCTGCGACGAACACTTCATCATCCGTTGGCCGGAATCTATGCCTCTTGATTCAGGCTGCCCTTTACTCTGCGCCGGAATCACTACTTACAGTCCCCTCAAATTCTTTAACTTGGATACGCCCGGTATTCATATCGGTATTGTCGGCCTTGGTGGTCTCGGGCATGTTGCTGTTAAGTTCGCTAAAGCTTTTGGTGCAAAGGTGACTGTTATAAGCACAAATCCTGATAAGAAAGATGAAGCTATTAAGATTCTTGGTGTTGATTCTTTTATAGTATGCCGTGATCAGAATGAAATGAAGGTAAATAATAATGAAAATGAATTACGGAATATATAAACTGTTTTTGAAAAAGAATAATATTTATTTTAAATTTTAATTATAAATTATGATTGTACATTCTGATTTTTTAATTATAATGTACAATTAAGTTAGATTTGATTCCCATTTTGCATCATATCTAAGGGATTCTTTGGTTCGGGCCAAAGAAGCAATGTAATTCGATCATTATCCTTATGTATTTTATTTATTATTTTTTATATATATATTATTTTTTCTAAATTAAATTTTATTTTTTTTAATAGAGAATTCTTTTTTTCTAAATTTACTATTTATATTCTCATATATTGAGTTTATTCTTCAACATTTTTTTGAATTATAATTTTATATTTATAATTAATGAACATAATTATATTTTACAGTTTAACTCAATTCACATCTTATATTTATTCATAATTTTTTTATATTTTATAATTTATTATATGTTTATAAATAATATTACTATATTCTAATTATAAATTTTAATTATGCATTATTCTTAATTCAGGATACTTGACACAGCCTCTGCATATCATGCCGTGACTCCATTGCTTTATCTTTTGAAATCTAATGGAAAACTCATCATTCTTGGTTTGATTCCAAAGCCTCTTGAGGTTCCGGTTTTTTCACTGCTTTCCGTTATAATCTTCGAAACCCGAAAAGCCGAAACTTCGATAGATTTCTATACATTGAAAATTTGCTTGAAATATGATTAACAGGTAGAAAAATGGTGGCTGCTAGTGGAATTGGAGGAATAAAGGAAACTCAATAAATGATGGATTTTGCTGCTGAACATAATATAACTGCAGATATAGAGATAATTTCTATGAATTACATTAACGAAGCAATGAAAAGACTCGATAAAGCCGATGTTAAGTACCGATTCGTTATCGATGTCACCGGAAGTTTAGAAGATCACTTGTCATAAGCCTGAGAAATTGAATTCTGCATTACATTTTGATTTATTTGATCATTTTATTCAAATGATGATTTATGTTCGAACATTTTCAATATGCTTATATTCTTTAAATACCTTGTTCAAAAATTTAAAGAATACAATTTATATTTATAAGAGAATAAGAGAAAAATATTATAATACATATTAAAATAACAACCCTATAGTTGTTCTCTATAATAATTTGAAATTCATATGATTAATTAAACATAATATCATTGTTATTTTTTTTATTTAAGTAAAAATTCAGTATTTACCGAATTGAGGAGACAAAATTCAGTTCAGTATTGTGTAACAAAAATTTAATTTGTTTGGTATTCAATTTTCGAAATTCAGCTCTATATTTACCAAAGAAATACATCTATTAAACATATATGACAAAGAATTATACGGATCCAATTGATTTAAAAATAAAACTTATTTTTAGTTTCATTGTATTTTGGATTGCTAATTAGTTTAACTAATTTACTATTTTTGAAAAAAATTGATAGGATTGATTATTATAAGTGTAATTAATTAAGAGTTGGAGAGTCTAATTTAATCAATAGATTATTATTAGATATGGACCATAGCTTATGGTTGAAATGAGTCAAAATTATTAATTTCAGAATAAATACAAGCAGCATGTTTATTTCACTAGCAATAACTTTTTTATAAATAACTTAAATAGGGAAATAACCAATAATTCATTCGCCTACACTAATTAAATCTATTTTTTTTTATAAAACTAACAAGAGTTTTAACCCTTAATTATTTGGTTGTCAATATTGGGAATGTTTGATAAATAGCGGTGATGTAAGATGATTGTATTATATAATGAGGTGAACTGATAATGATTTAAAAAAATTGTTTTTGAACCAGCTTATGGTTGATCGTGATGTTATAAAATGATTTTTTATCTTTATTTTTAGATAATTTAGTTTAATTTAAAAAAATATTTCATATTATTTTATGATACATTCGTTATGTCAAAAACTACATATTTAAATTATTATATATATTTTTATAGTTTGAACATGTTTTTCAATTAATTCTACTTTTTTTCTCACTATAAAATTTGCATGATCATCGTTTTATTCTCACTAGTCACTACATAGCAGTTTACTAAAACCTATCCTAGACCTAGTTTGTTGGGTTTTGTCGATTGGTTTTTTTTTAAAGTCAAAATGTATTTTATTTATTTTTAATTATAAATTATTTTTAACAATAAAATTAATTTGTAATTATATTTTACTAATAAAATAATTTTTAACAATAAAATAAATTAATAAAGTTGCAATTAAACCAATAAACTATATTTGAGAAGGTTGGAATTATTATCACTTTTTTAATAAGCGAATTATAATTTATATTCTCTAATAATATAGTGGGGTAATGGGCCGATAATTGTATAACTAAAAATAATTTGAGGAATATTTGGAATAGTTATTGGGCCGAACCGAATGTAATATACAAGCTCAATTACGTGGGTCCACCCCACAAAGGGAGTAACCTTCCGAGAACGTTGATTAGTTGGTTAATTATATATATAATAATAAATATAATTATATTATAATTAATAGAAGTAAGAGTAAATGAGTCTTTTCCAAAAATTACGATGAGGCCAAAGCTGGTTTTAACAGCTGTGATGATATCGTGATTTTTTAACGATTATCGCATCGTAATTAACCTTATGTTTTGTGCACATTAAAAGAATCACGATTTCAGCATCTCACCGCACCTCACCGCTGTTTTAATCGGGGTACCAAACAAACCCAGTGCTATTGTTTAGTTTAAACAATTATAATTTTTGGAGCAAAAAAACATGAAAAATATTTGTTTTCTCCAAAATTTCGTGATTTTTGTAAATTTTATCCTCAAACTTTAATTTGACTTCTATAATATCTTTATTTTGATTATTTTGATAAAACCGATTCACAAAGTTTCCTGAATTCGACAAATTCATCCCAAAATATGAAACTAATCTCAAGAAACAATTTTGCAATACTTATTAAACTTTGAATACTATTTTTACTAATGTTTTTAATCTCGGACGAAATTTCGTCCGAAATTACTAAAATTTCGTTTATATAGGTGTTCAACGAGATAACCGAAATTCTGATATATTGTCGGTATATTGACGGTATACCGGTGTACAGGTCAAGATCGGTAAGCCGATATTCAAATATTGATTTTTACTATAATTTTCAAAATATATAGATTAATTTTACCAAAATTATGAATAATGTGAACTAGTTTTGATTTACGAAATCTGAAGATTAAATTTAGAAAAATTAAGAAATAAATCATAAAAAATATGGGAACTTAAGTGTTATATGATCCTTCTTCCAAAAAAATAAATAAAATTTAATTAATAATTTATTTATTTATTATTATTTCCTTCTTCCCTGCAGAGAATGTAACAAGTTAAATATTATAAAGTCGCAGAAGAAGACAGAGCTCATGAAAGTGACTCAACTACACAAAAAGGCAGGACGGCGTTCCACATCCATCACCTCCTTAACTTACTTTTCTCGATTAATTTGGAAAAAAATCCTATTTTTTCTCAGAAAAAAAACAGGTAATATTTGTAGGGGAAAAGGAATAACCAGAGAAGCTGAATAAGGTGTTAAAAAGATGGAATCTTGTTCTTGAATTTTGGGAGATAAATTTATATGGTATACTGGTTTTTTGTTGTGTGTTTACAGAGATCTTTAATCTCTATTCTGAGTTCTGACCCAAACACTGACACTCGCACCACTGGCATCAAGGCCTCTTTTAGGACAGAGGCTGCTGAGAGCTGTCAATTTTCAACCCTAATTCCTCTTCTCTTGTGTCTTCAGTCTTCACATAACGAATATGGAGCTGGAGTAACCTTTATTCTTTAAGCTTTCTTGATTTCTAGTATCGGAGTTGCTTTTTTTCAGTTGGGTTTTCTTGATTTAGAGATGGGTTAGTTGGGTTGAAGAAAGTTTTTGAGTCTGGATCCTCAGAGGAATTCACTGTTTCTTCAAATTTTTCAAGAGCTAAACGCAGCTCCGCCGCTTAAGGTATCGCCGGAGTTGACATCTGAATATGCAAAATTGCGGAAAAATATGGGGGAAAGTAGCAGTAACCACCACCATACAACGCCGCCATCGCGGTTAGGTCCGAGGAGCGAGATAGTTGAGGTACAAGGAGGGCACATTGTTAGGTCTACTGGAAGAAAAGATCGCCACAGTAAAGTTTGTACTGCTAAAGGTCCAAGAGACCGCCGTGTTCGGTTAGCTGCTCATACAGCCATTCAATTTTATGATGTTCAGGACAGGCTTGGTTATGACAGGCCAAGTAAAGCTGTTGATTGGCTTATAAAGAAGGCGAAAATTGCTATTGATGAGCTCGCGCAGCTTCCTCCATGGCATCCCACTGCGCAAAATGTAAATTTTGAGCAAGAAGATTCTCAGAAGAAGACTGAAGAAGAAGAAGAACAGCAGCAGTTAATTGTGCATTCTGGGGAATTAGTGATTTCTGGTTCATCTAGTAAAAGACCAATGATAATGCTTGGAGGGGACGATGAACAGCAAGGTTTGCATCGCCAGAACGGAGGAGTTAATGATCCCACATCGCAAAACTCGAGCTTTTTGCATTCATCTCTAGATTCAGACGCCATTGTTGATACAATTAAGTCTTTCTTTCCAGTAGGTGCTTCAGCAGAAGCTAGATCTTCTTCTGTGCAGTTTCAGAGCTTCCCTACTTCAGATTTCATGTCAGGAAGCAGTGGAAACAGTCAAGATTTGAGGCTTTCACTTCAATCATTTCAAGATCCAATTTTACTTCATCATCAACCTCAGCAGCACCACTCTGAACAAGCTCAAGTTTTACTCGGTTTTGATGGAACTCACAGTTGGGCTGAACACCATCAACAAGCTGCAGAACTCAGTCGGTTCCAGAGGCTAATATCTTGGAATTCCGGCGGTGGAGATTCTAACAGTGGAAATGGAGGCGCAGCTGCAAGTTTCTTGTTCAATTCACCACAGCCGACTCTGCAGCAGCTTTTAAGCCATACCCATTTTACTTCTTCACAGAGGGGACCCCTTCAGTCCAGTAACACACCTTCAATTCGTTCTTGGATAGACCCATCAGGCATTTCTTCATCTGATTCAAACCAACAACACCATCATCATCTTCTTCCTACAGTTGTTCCAATTTATCCATCTTCAATGCAAGGTGTTGGTTATGCTTCTGGAGTTGGTGCTTTTGCTGGATTCCCAATTCCTGCACGAATTCACGTAGAGGAACACGATGTCTATTCCGACAAGCAGAAATCCGTCTCCTCCGATTCACCCCACTAAGTTATCTCAATTCCCATTAAGGTGAAATACATTCACTGGTTAAAAACTCTACACTTCATTCCATTTATTCATGATTTCAATTTTCTTTCTACAGCTGCTTTTGTGAAGTGGATTTGCGCGATTACATGTTTTCATTTAACTCTCTACGCTGTTATTTCATCATTGTTTTCAGCTTTAGTTGAACTAATGAGCTTAGTGCAAGCTCAAGTACTCTGTAATCTTGTGTTTATTTGGTAATGAACACACGACTCTTAAGTCTGCATCTTTGAAACCAGTAAAATTGAGTTGGGAAAAACATGAATTGGATACAATCAACTTGTTTTTAAACTGTGGGAAATGCATCTCCTTTTAGCATCAGAATACTACTGTGTACTTTTGTGGTCATCATCAAGAACCAAATGGTCCCGGTCGTCCCGTTTCTCTGCAAATCTGCTACTGTTAGGTGATGAGAAGAGAAAATCCAATCAATACAGATTACAGACAGAGGAAGAGAAGGGAAGCTAGCTAAGCCAGCCCAGGGGCCTACTCCGGCCCGGAATCTCGTGTTTTTTATTGTAATTTATACCTTATGATTGATCCTTGCGGCGTGCTAAAGCG
This sequence comes from Utricularia reniformis, assembly GCA_009725065.1. NCBI lineage: Eukaryota > Viridiplantae > Streptophyta > Magnoliopsida > Lamiales > Lentibulariaceae > Utricularia > Utricularia reniformis. Next base: position 127,201 of record RWGZ01001095.1, read on the forward strand.
ATTCTGAGAAGACCCAACTCCAGTTTGCGGCGGCGCTGCTTTGGGACCTCAGTGTGTTGGGCAATTTGGCCAAGTAGCACTAGCCCAAATTTTGTTTGCCCATTTTTTAAAAATATTTACTAAATTGTTCATTTTCGTGAAATATTTGTTAAATAATCTATTTATAAATAATCAAATAATTTATATATTAATTAAAATATATAATAAATTAAGAGAATTGTAAAATTAATCTCCAACTTACTAGAGATATAAATAATATATTTTTCAACTTATAAAACCACAAGAATAACGAAATTAAATATCAATATATGCATATTGATATTCTTATTATGTCAAAATTTCAAACTTATTATGTCTGTGTATTAACTTATTAATTTTGAAATATTGCATATTTTTAGCGTTTTCTAGTGGAAATTTTAGAATGATCATGTATCCTTTCACGTTTTTTTATATTTTGAAGTGTGGCATTATTTTTAGGTGTCACTGTATTCCATGATACCGAATTATGTCCAAAGACAAATTTTATTTATAATTTAATATTTTTTTACACGTGCAAATTAGAAAATGTAATAACACAATAATGAGTTTGTTTGGTATCCCGATAAAAATAACGGTGTGGTGAGGTGAGATCGTTAGATTGTGATTTTATTAAGGCGCACAAAACAAAAGGATAATTACGATGCTATTATCATTAAAAAAGCATGATTTGATGATCGATGCTAAAACCAGTTATATCTACATCGTGATTTTGGAAATTACTTTATTACCCTTCATTTTACAATTATATATAATTTATTTGTTTTCATTATTAAACATAAAAGGGTATATTAGTCTTTTACATAAATCACGGATCATGATAACATAATTTTATCAAACGCATTTAAAAAATTACGATCACCAAATTTTATCACATCTTATTATATCACAATTTTAAAAAATTATACCAAAGAAACTACAATTAGACTATATGTCATTTAACGGATCCTGACATCTTGTTATAAATTAACTTACGGTTGAAAATGTCGGCCCATAATATATTTATTAAGCCCATGCATTAACTTTGAGGTCCAAACCCAGTTGGCTTTGTTGGGCTGGCAGTTAATGTTAAAAAATTATAAAAATATTGCATATCTTATATATAAAGATTTTGGAAATATTAACCATATTTCAACAAATTTTTCCATTAAAATTATAATATAAAAGAAAATGAGGAGTCAAACTTATCTACCAAATTAAAGCTCTAGATACACCTCACGCTTTAACATAAATTAAAATACTGAAATAAAATACAAGAAAAATTGATAAGGATAGTATGATTAATCATCAAGCAATCCACGTGCAACATCAGGATTGGCTTCTATTTCGAACAGCAGTCAAATCTAGACTGTAGATTCCGAATTTACTGACGGTAGGGATGTGGGCACGTGGTCCCCCTGTGACCCTTTTTGGTATGTTCATCCAACGTTAGCATTCTTGGCGCACAATAACCGCCACAGCTCTTGCCCATGATTTAATCTGCGCCTTGATCTCCGCCGTCGAAATATCATTCCCCCACCGAAGTACATAGCCACCGTAATCTTGTTTCCATGCTTCAGAAAGATACGGCTTTCTGATTACGTTCTTTTCATGTACATGGAAGCTCCTCTTGGTTTGTAAACCTGGAATTATCCTTATAACTTTTGGGCTCAACTCATTCTCGTTAAAATCGAATCCCAAATCCTTAAACCCTTGAAGTTCTTCAATCTCCAGATCATTTAAACTCTTCTGCTGCTTAAGATCCCTAAACCCAGATCTCCTACTTGTGTTTCTGGTTAAGGATGAACACTGAAATGCGACAAATTTAATCAGTAAGAATGCAGAGATTAAAATGATTAATCTTTGTTTCAGAATGTACCTTTGGAGAATTGGATTTGGCTGAAGTTAACTCGTAATCAGTCTTTGAAGCTTGTTTGATATCTTCTTTACCAGTAAGAACTTCAGTTCCGGTAGGCGGAGCAGTCACCGGAGTTACAGAACTGGAGATTTCAAGGTTTTCCATGGCTTTTGCCGCTGCCTGCAAATTCCCGGAAAAGTTGATGGGCCAGCAGGCAGCCACAGCGTGGTGAATATATAGAGCCGTTTTTAATCCAACCGCAGCAAACAATCACAAAAAATAATTTAAATATGTAAATTAATTTTTCTAGCAAAATATATCATTTAAAAAAATTAAATTCTATTAGCTAAATATGAATCATAGTTTAATTTTATCTAATGTATAGTATTTTATTTTAAAAAATTATTTTCATTAGATAATTTGATCATTCATTAGTTTAATTAATTATATCATTTAAATTATTCTGAATTTAGTTTACTATTTAATAATTGATATAAAACAAATTTTTTTTTTATTTTAGTATAATGTATTATTTAAATATATAATATTCAAAATGCTGTAAGCATGAAAGTATTAATCTATATTATTAAATTTAAGTGTAATCTTATCGACCAAACTATATATTGATCATTTTTAGTTATTAAAACTTTAGATTTTATTGCAATCATTTTAATTTTATTGTATATATGATATTTATTTTACTTATATTTTTAAGTATTTAGCAAAATCGAATAAAGAATGATAAATGGGATGTCTGAAAAAGCAGCCAAATGAAATGACGTGGGATCCATGTGGAATTGGCAAGACATGTGCGCCTTGCCCACCGCCACACACTCATTGCTAACAAGTGCCTGAATTATTCAAAATTTCACTTTGCCCCCTCAAATCTAGCTAATCACATAAATATAGCTCATTGTATAAACATGCAAGATTTAGGTTCGTAAAATAAATAAATAAAAATTGGTGATTCATTTTGATTGAGGTTCGGGTTGAGTTCGATTTCTAATTTAAGTTTCAAATTAATAAAATATATTTTTAATATAGGTAATCTAATTCAATTATTATAATATATATTATATTATTAATATATAAAAATAATATAATATTATAGCTCGCGAACTGACTGTGCTTGTTTCAGTTTAAATTTTCAGATTCGAGGTTCAATTCGTGGAAATTCGAACTTGAATCGAACTAAACTTGGTTTGAAAAATTGAAGTAGAATTCAAACCTTGACTAGTTTCGATTCGAAGTATTAGCAAATCAACTTGATTTGTTTATGCCTCTAATCTTTACCCTACCAACCAAATTATATTATAATAAAAATAAAAACATTTATTAATTTTATATCTATATTTTAGTATGGGTAGGAAGGGAGCCAATCAGATGCACCGAAAGCAATACATACATACGTGGCATTTTTATATATATCATCTATTTGTAGATTGTTTGTAAAAGTAACCCGCCGATTTTAATTTATTTTCTAACTAAAATATAATAAATTATCCAATAATGTGTTTTTAATTAATTAATATTACTTTATATATTGATTATGTTCACCCGTAGCCTTTTTGATCATGGGCCGCGTTATTATCAAAAGCCCACTAAAGGCCCGTATGTTGAAGAAAACTGACTTCTGAAGATTGGGTTATGCGTCTAACTATTCGGCGGATGTTCATTTCGCATCTCAAGAAATTAAAGAAAAATTAGGTTTCTGATTCGTGTTTCTCCCCATTTTGTATTCTCTGCTCTCGATCGAGGAGACGATGGGAGGCGGAAGGAGTGGATCTTCATCGAGACCAAAATCATTGAAGAAGAAACGGAAAAGGAGTCGCTCTGAGGTTAAGGTTCTTAGTTTTTTTCTAGTCTTCCTGTTCTTCGAATTTGGCCTAAATTCGTCCGTTATAATTTTATTTCACAACTGTGTAGTGTTGAATTTATTCAGTTGTCTGATTCAGTGCTCTAATTTCAAAATTCCTTATACTTTTCCAATGATCAGTGAAGTGAAATTCTGATTATATATATGCACTATGAATGTGCGTCATTTCTATTTTTTTGTGATATTTTTGTATGTACATTTGCAGAAAAAGAGTAGGAGAAATGAATCCAAGAAGCGCCGGCATGATTCGGTTTCTTCTGACCCAGTTGGTGATTTGTCTGATTCACAGCCACCGGAGAAATCTTCACGTTCGAAATCCAGTTACAAGATAAGGAAAAGAAAACACAGGAAACATCCAGGTGACTGCTCTGATTCTGATGATCATATGATAAGTTCAGATTCAGGTTCGATATCCTTCGTTGACAAAGAACAGAGACGGAGAAAGTCCAGAAAGGTATATGGGCGTCCTAAAAGCACCAAAAAAGCAGCTCGAAAGAGAGAGTCTAGCGTATCCAGTGATTCAGATGAATACAATGCAAGGAAAAGAAAAAGATTGGATGTAGATCATGCTATCAAGAAGAGGAAGAAACCCTTGAAGAAAAAAACCAAAAGGTATAAGCGTGATTCTTTAAATTCCAGTTCAGAGAGCTTCTCTACATCCCCGACTAGAAGCAGAAAATACAATAGCAGTGCTGAAGATGGTTACACTAAGAGGAGAAGACGAACTGATGATAATCTAGAACTCCCAATTAAGACAGAGCCTTGCAGGTCTCCAAGTTGTTCCTCTCTTGAAAAACATAGTGATCGGGATGTTGGCGTAACTCTCTATGATACAGCCATACCGAGTGGAGCAAATTCCAGGCGCCTAAGATCAATCATTGCTGTTTCTGAACAACCTCGTAATGAAATGGAAAGGAGATTGGAAAAGGACTCTCATAAAGAAGAGATTGTATATGATCAAGAAGATGATTATCCTTCCTCTAGGAGCATGGACAGTGATGAAGACTATAGTAGAAAGGATTTCGGAAGAGTAAACAATGCCAGTCATGGGATTTCACCAGTCAATGATTCGAATCAAGATATGGAGAATTGCATAACTACTGGTTCAGTTGAGGAAGATACTGAGTCCATTTTGAGACAGAGAGCCCTTGAAAAGTTTAGGAAATACAAGGCCGACAGTGAAAAAAGTCATAATTCTCCTGAAAAACGACAGAGAGCAAATTCCTTAGTGAAAAGTGATGCCAAAGAACTCCCTTGCAGTGAACACATTATAAAAGACTCAGTCATGTCTCAACAGAGAGTTGAAAACCAAATGAATGTGCACTCCCTCCCAGCATCTTCAGATTCTGGGCCCGGTATGACTGAGACATCATCCGTTGCGCAAGAACACAATAATAAACAAAAAGATGCTTCTCAGTTTAAGCAGAAAACCATGAGTGTGATGCGGGGCGGAGAGATGGTAGAGGTATGATTCTTAACATAGCCCGTTTCTGCTTGTTGCATTTTGTAATGGTTTAGTGTTATCCCAGGTGAGCTACAAAGTATATATTCCGACAAAGTCCCCAGCCCTTGCTCGGAGACAACTCAAACGCTAACCGCGGGACCAAAATGTAAGCTTTTCAAGTCCCGTAACATGCATGTTCAAATCAAACATGGATTGTTTCAACTCTCTATAGGATTTCAATGCAAAATTGAACTCCAAATATCCGAGTAAATTATATCTTGTTCCAATTTGCGAGCTTTATAGTGTGTTGGGCTTTGTTAACATACAGCTCAATTATGAGTTCTTATTTCGGCCCAATAGATGCCACAATCAAACCAAAATTTGGTTTTTTTAAGTTTTTAAAATGGTTCAAAATTTTATTTTATATGATTATTTTAATTGTTAAAACTGTAAATTTTGAGAACTAATTTTATTAAACTTATAGATTCATTATGTTATTGGTTTTGTCATTATTCATTAAAATTTAATCACAATTATCACAAATTTTATGACAAAAAGACCAAATTTATATTCTTTTTAAAAAATTATGAATAATAATATTGTATTATATTTTAGGCTGGAATAAAATATGAGACTTTAAAATTCGGTGCTTAACAAGAACAAAAATCAGTATCACTCGATATTTGATATACCAGGCTATAAAGTATTGGTAAGTATTGAATTTCGAGTATGTTACCGTTTAAATTGTTTTTATTTGAAATTAACTTTTATATGATTTATTATAGTTAATAGAGACGTAATATAGATATCATCGAATAGCCGGCGATTATACTGACGCCGGACGGTGATCTGTGGTGTTTGAATGGCGGAGATAAGGAGGATCGGCGTGATTGGAAGCGGCCAGATGGGCGCAGGCATAGCCCAGGTTGCCGTTGTTAATGGATTTCAAGCTTGGATTTATGACTCCGATCCTGAGGCTCTTTCTAGAGCTGTGGAATCGATCTCCTCCAGAATACAGAGCCTCGTCTCCCGAGGTAAATTAACTAAGGTATGCAGTTCGCACTAACAATTAGCAAATTCTTCTTCACTGGAAATGAAATTGTTTCTTTTTGGGGTATAGGAAAAGGGTGATGAATGTATGGAAAATTTAGGGTTTGCGTCTAGTCTGGAAGAATTCTCTCCAATGGACATTGTTATTGAGGCAATCGTTGAATCGGAGGATGTTAAAAAGAAGCTGTTTGCCCAATTGGACAAAATTGTAAAAGATTCCGCAATCTTGGCTTCCAACACCAGTTCAATTTCTATAACCCGTTTAGCTTCTGCAACTTCAAGAAAAACTCAGGTTCACTATTACTTGACTTTATATAAGAGAATGATCAATTTTCGAGCCTTAGATTCAAATGTGTGTAGCTAATGCCAAATTTCAAAGCATATTTACCTATGCTGTGTAGTGTTAAATGGTGAATTTGTTAAATTTTTAGGGAAGAAGACAACGTCAAGTTGTTTACCATGGTACCGCTTTCCTCCCCTCTTATAAACCAATACAAATTTCATCCCAAATCCAATGTGAGACAATTTCGATATGAAATGAAATGGACTTTCCCAAGATTTTGACCGAACCAGTTTTGATATGACGTATAAGGGGAGGATACCATACCGTAAAAGATTTGAAATGTTATTTACTATGGTACATCTTCCCTCTTATAAACCAATCAAAATTTCATCCACATCGAATGTGGGGTAATTTGATATTTCAATAGAATTCGTCGCATAATCAGAGTAAAATTCGATAGAAGATAAGCTAATTGTAATGTATGCAGGTAATTGGAATGCACTTTATGAACCCACCACCAATTATGCCTCTTGTTGAGATAATAAAAGGTGCAGATACTTCATCTGAGACATTTGATGCAACAAAATCTCTAGCAGAAAGGTAACACTTACAGACATTTCCATCATTGTATAATCTAACTTTGAACTTCCTTTTCAGATTAGGCAAGAAGATAATTTGCTCTCAAGATTACCCCGGTTTCATCGTAAACCGAATTCTAATGCCAATGATAAACGAAGCATTTCACGTTCTCTATACGGGAGTTGCTACGAAAGAAGACATTGATTCAGGAATGAAACTGGGAACAAATCATCCTATGGGTCCTCTTCAATTAGCTGATCACATTGGATTAGATGTTTGTTTATCGATTATGAGAGTTCTTTATACAGGTTTTGGTGATGATAAATATGCACCGTGCCCTCTTCTTGTGCAGTATGTTGATGCAGGTCGTTTTGGTAAGAAAAATGGTATTGGTGTCTATAGTTATGGTAAGTTGTAGAACGAAAATGAGGCCACGTTTTCGACTTCAACTTGTGTTATGTCACTCTAAATGAATAATGGATATCGTTGGAACCGTAGAATTATTAGTGGGTATGAAAACATGGTTAAAATGATTGACCGAAGTTTTTATAAAGTGTAAATTACACGTCTTAAACTTTGTAAAATTATGAAAATAAATGTTAGGATTGTTTACATTGATTCTTGAATTTAAATAAATATGCAAATACGATTCAAATATTGTGAATTTTTAAAATTTATTGTTGTAATTGTAGTATTATAATCCTAATTTATTTAAAAGTAAGAATAATAATCCCATTTTAATTATTAGAAAGGTAAGTAAATTAATGTCACACATGGTTTTAAGTTTTAAAAATGGTAGCGAAATCACGATATTTTAGCAACGTGCATCACAATTTAACTTTTATTTTGTTGTTATAAAATCACGATTCTCAGTACACAACTATTTTCATTGAAGAACTTCCGAATTTGTATTGTCATTATACCCATCACATAAAACTTCTTTTGACAATTTACCCATCAAAATGACAAGAATTTTGCTCTAAATGGATAGATGGGTAAAATCCCTTTTTGACCGTCGATACTTTTGTAAAATAACCCAAGTGGAATATAAAACAATTTTGTACGATTGAGAATCATTCTTAAACAAATAAAAAAAGTGTTAAATCATGAACAATATATTACAGTGTAAACTTGACCTATTTACACTATTCTCAACACAAATTGTAATTGTAACTTAAGGAGTCTCATACCTTTAATTTTTCATATATATTATAAAAGGAATTGAGCATCTTCATGTCATGATTAAACTATAACAAAAATGTCATTTATCTCAAGATTCCTCACCTCTCAACTCCTGCTCACTAAACAAATCTGTATTCACTGGTGCATCGTTGATCTTCTGTGAACTAACAACATTTTCAATGGCTCTTAGAGCTACCGAATCAACATCCTCGTCCGATACCTTATCCGGTTTAACCGGCTCGTCTTCTTCAGCTTGCTGCGGTGGTGGCACAAAAAATGGTATCTTACCTCTTTGCCAGTCATGGAGAATCATTTTAGCAGCAGTCATTAAATCTGGTTCTCCTCCCTAAAACACAAAATCATCATTATCATTTCATTTTCTTAAAGTACTATCGAAAATATGCATCGACCCAACCTTTAGGAGTTTTCCGCTTGCCTTGCATAGCTGAACGAGGAAGTCGTACTCGTCTTCCCTGAAATCGGGTAAGCACATTCGTTAAAAGACATGTATACCTGAAATGCTAGTCATTAATCTAAAAATCTATACCAGTCACTAATCTTGTATGCTCTGTGTAAATGCTCTTTTTTCACACGTTTCAGAACTTCACCAATATGTTCCGAAGCGTCCTCCAAATTCGTGACACGTACCTGGGAAAAGAGAAATATTGCACTGCTACATTACGAAGCAGTTCGTTTATTTAGCTGAAAGGTGAATAAGAATGAAAATGGGTTAAGCTTAGATACCACGCCCTTCAGGACGATATCTGTCTCGGTGTCACTGCTCTGATAAACAACCCCGGGACAATCTATTAGAAATATCCTTTTTGTGAGTGTTATGTACTGCCAAACTTTAGTTTCACCTGGAATAGGGGCAACCTTGCAAACCTATTTAAGCATATGGATATTTCAGACGTTAACAAATGCGTATTGAAATCTAAAGAGTTGAAGGCAATGTTTTAAAACCAGTATTATCGGGGTATACCAGTCATCTTGGTTGTACCGATCCTAACCAGTATGGTACGAAAAATCTAGTATTAAAACATTGGTGGAAGGGGATTAGTGCAACATAAACCTTACATTTTTCGTGCGCAGTGTATTGATGACTGAAGACTTTCCAACATTTGGATACCCAACAAATCCAACAGAAATAGTTTGCTTATCGGATTTTAGACGAGAAAACTGCCTCAGGACAGAGAGAAGTGAACCCTAATGAAGAAAAACAGCTACACGGCATCAGAAATTCATCAAAAGGGAAAGCATGAGCTAAATGACATACCTTGCCAAATGATTTGGTTACGCTAGCATGAAATGCAAGAGCAGGATATTCCTTAGAGAGAGTTCTAAGCCAGCCTTTTGTAGCCCAAGTGGGAACCAAATCACACTGAAAAATAAGAGAGATCATTGAAATGGAAACAATTTCGGGTTCCTATGAAAAGGAAAAAAAGAATACCTTATTTAATAAAAGGATCAAGTGTTTGTGTTTGCAATTTTCCTTTAGATGCTTTTCTAAATGATAACATCTTGTTCCCTGTGGATCCCTCGCATCTAGAACCTGTCCATAAGAACGGATCAATATCAAATAAGAGCTAGAATGAAAAAGCTACTAAAGATAATCTAAATAATACAGATGAGATGAGAATCAACTATAATCTCACCTGGACAACGACGTCTGAAGAATCAATAACTTTGTATAGCTCTCCCCAGATACGTTTACTTTGTCCTTTTTCAAACATTGTGTGCCTAACAAGATCTCTGAAACCATCAACATCTCCTTCAGCAGAACCATGTTTCTCTTCGAAGGCATCTGCGATTATTAGAAGTTCAAAATTTGACAAGAACAAAACAATTGCACATGACAATGAAACTAAGCAGCATCAAAGAGTGCATAAATTTAAAAAAACACACACTCAGAATGTCATCACCTTGGGAACCATCAGCTCTCTTGACTAGTGATTCATAATCAGATGCCAACAACTTTGGTCTCTTACGCTTGGTTTTAGGGCCAAAAGTATCAGAAAAAGTTTGGGCGTCGAGAATATGAACTCTTGATTGCTTAAATTATCAAGAAAAAATATATCATCAGTAAGAAATCAAACTTGAAAGCTCTCCAAATGCAAGTTAAATGCTTGGTAAATATAGCATATTCAAACCTTTGGATTATAATTCAATAGCTGCATAGGTACTTTCCTTTCCTTCAAAATGACATTATAGCTGCTCGAAAGACGATTTTGGAGTTCCTCTCGAAAGAATTCAAGCTCTTTCTGGTTAACAACACGAGTATTTCCTGCAGATTCACCATAATTAAGCAGCTCCAAAAACACAGAAAGAACCCAATACCTCGCAATCACAGTATGTCTAGTTTAAATAACTCACCAAACCAACGCCGATCTGGCATAATCCGCGTTGATGGAAGCTCCTTCGACTGCAACTCATGCTTAAGAACTTTACCCTTGCTGTTTCGGATAGGACGCTTGTCGTACATCTTGAGCCGCCGCACCGTAGCAGCGCTCCTTCCATTGCTGTTCTTACCTTTTCCCCCATCTCTATTTACATCCAACGAATGCTTTGGCTTCCCAGAAACATTACTCGATTTCTCCTTCTTCTTCATAGCGAACAGAGCTCCAGAGATATTCGCCGCGTTGAATACTCCTCACTCAGCCGGAAGAGGATTTGGATGCATAAAGAATGCCCTAGGAATCAAATTGGGCCAAGCCCAATTTCAAATAAAAAACGGGCCTATAAGTAAACGACGCCGTGTAAGTTTGACTGTAGAAATTAGAAAAGTCTGGTTTGAGAAGACGAATTCAACACACAAACCAGAGCGTGGCGAGTCAAACTTTTGAATTCTTACTTGTTCTGGATCCCCACTGTAATTGGCTTCTATATATAAGAGTATTGTCGTCATCATCACCCATCCAGAGAAATTCATTACCATTACAATTCTTCCCCATGAATCAGAGCGGAAAAAAGATTCCACCCAAGTCGCCGGCAACCGCCGCTCCCGGTCGCTATAACAGAAGTCAATTCATAGAGGGGGGCTCGCGTTCTCCATCGTTACGGTACCAAGATAGATTAACGGAAAATATGCCACGTAGGAGACCGGTAACTGGAGAGGTTGTCAGAAGGGCTATTACTCCGCCGTACCAGCGGCCGACCTTCAGGTGGCGGGATTTCAGGCCCATTCCTAGCCGTTTCTCCGCAATTCCAACAAAATAATTTTTCCAATTTGTTGGTTTTGCATAAAAATATTTATTTGTTATAAATAAAACGATTCGAAAAATGTAGAATAAGATAGATACTAATCTATGATCATAAACATAATACTCATACCTTCAATATTTTTGTGTGTTTTCATAAGACACAAATCAATCCTATTTATAGACAAAATATATGAATATTTGTGGAAGACAAATATTCATATAGATAATGAGATATTAATTCAATGACTAATTCAACTAGTATCATTAAATATATCTACCTTATTAATTAGATGTAAAAGTTAGGTGTATAAGATATTTTGTATATTGAAATTTAGATTGTCTTTTCCGGATTTAGTGGGATATGTTTCTTTACTTTGATAAACATCCACCTATATATTCATAACACTCCCCCTTGGATGTTTATTAATATCTGCTCTCATGGAATATCATCGTCCTTCTTCCATAGTTGATTTGGAGAATTTTCTGATGAAGATGTTGTTATTGTTATTTCTTGTATTAGTCTTACATTATATTATTGTTGTTTATCTTTTACAAAATATGTAACAGAAATGTATTTATTTGGTATTATTATTGTGATTATAAATAAGTGTACATCTCCCCCTCTTAATAATATCATTGAATATCTTTGAGTCTTCGGACTCCAATGTTGTAGATCAACTTTTCAAAAGTTGAAGTTGGGAGAGATTTAGTAAACAAATCTGCCAGATTATTTTGTGATCGTATTTGTTGGATACTTATTTCTCCATTCTTTTGAAGCTCATGTGTGAAGAAAAATTTTGGTGAAATATGTTTTGTTCTATCTCCTTTAATATATCCCTCTTTCATTTGCAAGATACACGCAACATTGTCCTCATATAATATCGTTGGGTTCATTTTTTCAGAAAATAAACCACAACTTAATTGGATATGTTTAATTACAGATCTCAACCAAACGCATTCACGGCTGGTTTCATGCATAGCTAAGAGTTCAGCATGATTTGATGAAGTGGCTGCTATGATTTTTTTTGTAGATCGCCAAGAAATAGCAGTTCCACCACTCATAAATACATATCCAGTTTGTGATCTACCATTATGAGGATCAGACAGATATACAGCATCTGCGTAACCAACTAGTTCTAATTTTGATCCTTTCGGATAAAATAATCCCTTATCGCATGTTCCTTGAAGATATCGAAGAATATGTTTGACACCTTTCCAGTGTCTTAATGTAGGAGAAGAACTATACCTTGCTAATAAATTTACTGCGAATGCAATATCAGGTCTTGTATGATTAGCAAGATACATTAATGATCCAATTGCACTAAGATATGGTACTTCAGAACCAAGAATTTCTTCTTCACTTTCTCGAGGTCTAAATGGATCTTTATCTACATCTAATGATCTAACAATCATTGGTGTGCTTAATGGATGTGAATAATCCATATAGAATCGTTTGANACAACCGAAAGGTTTTATAAAAGGAGGAACTGAAAACATGGTATGCAAGTTGAAAAGAAGCCTTTATGGTTTAAAACAGGCTCCTCGAATGTGGAACAAAAAGTTTGACATGTTTATGATCAAAGCAGGCTTCAGAAAGGCAGAAAGTGATACTTGTGCATATTTCAGAAATGAAGATAGAAATCTAATAATTCTACTGCTCTATGTAGATGACATGCTTATAGCTAGCACAAGCAAAGAAAAGATCGACAGATTAAAAAGACAATTGGCAGAAGACTTTGAAATGAATGACTTAGGGCCAGTTAAGAAATTATTGGGAATTGAGATTTATCGAGATAGATCTCAAAAGAAGATTTTTCTATCACAAAGGAAATATGCTGAGCAAATTTTAAAAAGGTTTGATATGGAAAATACAAAGCCATCAGTATCCCCCATGACAGCTATATCAAAATTAAACAAGGAGCAGCAGCCACAAACAGAAGAAGAAATTGACAGAATGTTAAAGGTACCGTATTCCTCTGCTGTTGGGAGTCTGATGTATATGGCTGTTTGCACCATACATGACATAGCACAAGTCGTATCAGCTGTGAGCAGATTTCTGCACAATCTGGGAATTGAACACTGGGAAGTTGTAAAAAGGATATTGAGATATATCAGTGGAACAAAAAATACTGAGCTAAGTTATGGAGGTGAAAAAGAACTGAAATTAAGAATATATGCAAACTCGGATATGGTTGGGGACTTTGACACAAGAAGGTCCACTTCTGGATTTATATCTCTACTAAATGCATGGGGAATATCATGGATGTCTAGATTACAGAAAAGTGTCGCTCTTTCCTCTACAGAAGCGGAGTACATGGCTCTTACAGAAGCGGGAAAGGAACTGATTTGGATAAAGAGACTCAACAATGAACTAGGATTGAATATAAACGTTCAAGAACTATATTGTGACTCTCAGAGCGCCATTGAACTAAGCAAGAACGCTACATATCATGCTCGATCCAAACACATAGACGTAAGAATGCACTGGATTCGTGAAACGATAAGTACTGGAGAACTGAAACTAAAGAAAGTACTTACAGACTAGAATCCTGCCGATTTCTTGACGAAAGTGGTGACCACCATGAAGCTTCAGCTCTGTTCAGCGATGGCAGGGCTGAAATCCCGCTGATCGCGAACCCTAGGTCTGTGCCCTTGGTCTGATGGGGGGCATTTGTTGGAATGATTTAAATCAGCCCAAAAGCACAGATCGAAAATTCATGGGCCAAAGGAATTAATAATCAAGGCGGCCCAAATGTCCAGCAAAGCCCAATTTTGCATAGAAACGGTTAGATTGAAAACTTCAATTTACAGTTACTGTAATGGAGGTATGGGATGATACGTGATAGTGCAGTAGTGGGATAAACCTCCCTGATATAAACTCACTGCTGCAAACACGAAGATAAGGTTGCATCAATCTAAATTGGTGAAAAAACTTCTGAGACCCTGAGATCGGAGAAAAGAAGTTAGTGATTAGAATGATGTATGATCAAAACAAAAAGTGAAGAGAATGAGCACTTATCATATACGAAAAACAGCTCAGACTGTGGTCTTTATTCCAGAAATTACGATCTATTTATCGTTGAATTCTGTAATGTATGATGCTCCTTTAGTGAATTGGACCTAGCCTTGGTCCCGTGGTTTTTCTCCGGGTATTCCGGTTTCCACATAAAATTTCCGGTGTCTTGAATTACGTATTTTAATTCCTGAAAATTAATCAACATCAACAGATTAGTCAAAAATCATCACAACTGTAAGGGAGGTAAATTCCTAACAGTAAGAAACGAAGGTGTGTTCAATCTGTTCAGATGTATGGAAGAAAACCCTGATTTTTTGCCATGGACAGACCCAAAGCTACTATTAATGGAGAAAATTTGCTGAGTTTTTTCCACTTTTATTTTAATTTGAATATAATATTTTTTATGTTAAAGATAAATATGTATTTTTACAAAAATTACGTTCCTTTTACCACTGTTTTTTACCAAATAATTTTAAAAATCACGTTATTATAGTTGCGTTCATCTCATCACATATCAACTCACCGCACTGTATTAACATCATACTAAACAACCTCATTATCACACATCAAATTTAAAATTGAACAAAATAATTCTGATATATCTTGCGTTACTAGAATTTATATCTAATTTCTAGAGTAATTAACAATGAATTTAACTTCGACTCTTAAGAACTCAATTATTCATATACTTCTAATTAATAAAAATATTTAATATTTATTTTTAAGTTGTGTTTTGTGAGATTTATCAATTTTAAAATAATGTAAAAATCATGTCTCAAATATAAACATTACAAAAAACAATTAAGATTATTACAAAATTCAAAAATAAATAGGGTATTTATAAACTCTGTTTATATTTACATTATTTTAAATTTAACGGTTAATTATATCACATAAATTTGTAGAATATTAACAAGTTCATCCCGAACTTCTTGAAAATTGCATTTCCACTACACCTCTGTTGTCTTTTTTTCAATCCCTATTTTTCGGGTATAACTTTGCAAGGTCAATTCGAATCAAAGCCCTAGTTTCGGTTTCAGATATGCAGAACCCATCAACGGACTCTGATCTTCCACCTCTTGCTTCGATTAAGGTACGCTCTTCATCGCCGCGATTTCCTCCTCCGATCACTCCACTTTCCTCGGAAACTCCAACTGCAAATGCCCAGCGCAAGATCGGAATCGCCGTGGATCTCAGCGATGAATCTGCCTTTGCAGTAAAGTGGGCTGTCCACCACTACCTCCGTCCCGGGGATGCCGTAATTTTGGTTCACGTCCGCCCGACTTCAGTTCTTTATGGTGCGGATTGGGGGTCCGTTGATCTCTCAATTGTTCACATAGGGAACGAAGAATCTCAGCGAAAGCTTGAAGATGAATTTGACACATTTACTACTACGAAAGCATCTGATCTAGCCCAACCGCTTGTTGAGGAACAAATACCATTTAAAATTCATATTGTTAAGGATCATGATATGAAGGAACGCCTCTGTCTTGAGGTTGAGAGGCTTGGACTGAGTGCTGTTATCATGGGAAGTCGTGGATTCGGTGCGACTAAGAGAGGAGACGATGCTGGGCTGGGAAGTGTGAGTGATTACTGCGTGAGGCATTGTGTTTGCCCTGTAATTGTCGTGAGATACCCTGATGAAAAAGAGAACACTTCTGGAGTTAACGAGCCATTGGTATCTATGGCTTCCGTTGCTGAGGATGAAAAACCTTAATTCTCTCTTAAGTTCTTCTCTGATATCTTGTGCTTTGATCTTGAATGGATTATGAGTTCTTGAGATGCTAAAATGGATGTTTTGTTAAGTTTCTCTGGTTTTTAGCCTTTCTGATTCACTGCATTTTGATGCAGATTCTTACAAGATTGATGAAATGTCATTTACTAACAACAGCTACAAAGATGAAGAATTACAGAAAGAAAACAACACAAATAAGTAGTCAGAATGTGAATCGATCAGAAAGAACACTTGTATTGACTTGTTCATTTCGCCTACTTCGAAACCTTGAGACATTTTGAAGAACACTCCTCGATATCTTCCTAAAAAACCCATTCAAAAAATCAGTACAATACACAAAAGAAACATAAGAAATTCACAATTCGACATACCCTAGATTCGAATTCCCTGAATCTCTTAGATGAAGAAAACGAAGATGAAGATGAAGAACAACACGCCTCTATCGAAGCCGATAACGGCACCACCTGATTTTCCCCATCACTTGATTCTTGGCTGTTTTCATCATCACGGAGCCCATGATTTGAAGAAGCACAATCACTACAAAGGGAGAGCGTAAGAGGAATTTGAAGACCAGCAGCCTTCCATGGCGTGGGAGCTTGACAAACATGACAAAGAAGAGTACGAGAATGCTTAGCAACAAGGAAATTAGCAGCGTGTACTTTCTCATCACAATTCCAACAAAGACTCGCTTGATCGGAATCGCAAAACATTCTCGCCGCCTTGTCACAAAGCTCACAATCCTTCTTAGACATATTTGATAATGGAAAATTGAAAAAGGGTAAACTAGATCCCAATCACAATACAGAAGAAAAAAGAAGTCAAAATGAAAATGGAAGTTGCAGGGAGAAGTGAGCTTCCATTGATTCCAAAACCACTCTTCTGATAACTAGCCGCCCATTGTTTCTTCCTTTTTCTTATTATCCCCATCACCACATGAAATGAAAGGCCCATCTTAAGCGCGTGAACAATTCCTTCTAGGTTCAATGAATATTATTATTTTATTCTTTTTTTATATCTTAAAAAATGTTAATTCCCATGGCTGATATTTTGACGAGTACCGTGCTATAATTCAGGTACAGTAAAAAATTAGATACTATTTTGATCGATAATTCAGGTTTGACATTGATCTCAATTTTTTGTTTACCTTAAAATTTGTAATGAATAAATTTTAATCGATTTCCTAGCCATTGATATTATGAATTATAATATTTAAAATATTAATATATAGTTTTTAATTAATTAAATACTCAAGGCAGAATTTAACATGCCGTCAATAATCTAATCATTGTTTTAAATTTTCGATATACCGGAAATTTCGGGCTTACTGGTTTCGATCGATATTTTGGCAAAATAACGATCGGTACATGTTTTCTGGTCGGGTCGTGATTTACGGGTCGAGTCGGGTTTTTGCAGGTTGGGTCGGATTTATATTAAAAATAAAATATGAATATTTTATAATTTAATTTATTTAATATTCCGGTACGGATCCGATATACCCGAAATGTATTCGATATATCGATCCAATGAATTTGTCCGGTATACCGGTCGGTACCTATATTTAAAATATGGAGTCTAATCGCTTTATTTTTTTACAAAAATATATTTATATTAATAATACAAATTATTTGTTTTATTTTGTTTATTTATAAAATGAAAAGAAATGGTGTGATAATATAAAATAAGAAAATGATTGGTGGAGGACACGTGGAAGTTGTTGGATCACAAAATGGATTTGGGCCACGTGATCCCCGGATGTGTGGACAGGAGAAGGGAAGGCCAGAGGATAGATTCGTATTCAAAATTTAATAATTAAATATATTTTTTTCTATAAAAGTTAAATGAACGGAGAATATTAACACAAACACACGTGGAAACTCAATGTAAGTTATTGATAGAAATGAGAAATGAATCATATAATGTAGTAAAACAAAACAAATATTATCTAATATGAGTCATATATTTATTATGATTGACACTTTTCATGTATCTTATTATAGTTGTATTTGATTGCTCAGACAAATAACTATCTAAATGTGACATTTGGTCATGTTTGTATGAATTCAGATAAACCAATTAAGCTTAAGATATGACCTTGTCCGATATGGATAGCTTCGACTCAAGAATTGACTCGTACATGACAAACAAGCATGGTTTGGGGTGTGTATTATTCAAAAAAGGAACCTCCAAGTAACGGATAAAGTCAATATGAAATATATGTCATAAGGAAACCCAAATATTATTATGACATTATATACAGTTATGATTGATATTACCTTTTTATAAGACTTTAACGGTTGGTTATTAGTCGCGATGAATGGAAAATGAGTAAAAACCATTACAGTTTCAAGAGAAATCTATTTTTTATAGAGGATTTCTTTTTTAGTCTCTCTCGTATTTAGATTCGTGCCTATGAGAACGTCCAACCCATCAATAATATGTAATACAAATGATCGGGTTCACAAGTTATCAATCAATATGTAATACGATAGACAATAAAAATTAGAAAACTATATAAATGATACTTCAAGTTTAAAATAATGTATCATTAATTTAGAAATTGTTTATTTACCAATTGAAATTTCAAAATCATTTAATATTCAATTTTTCATCATTTACTTTTATTTGAATAATTGAATAAGTTATTACTATAATTCTCAATATTTTTATAAACAAATCCAAATTTCTTCTCAATTCAAATGTGTTAGATTATTCATATTTCAACACAATTATAAAAAAATTATATGTTTGTTTTGCAATTTTAAAACATTGGAAATACGATATTTACAATATTTAAATTTGTGACGTCTTTTACAAATACACAATGGGTTTGTTTGGTATAGTTTTTTAAAATTGCGGTATGGTGAGATGTAGTGAGGTGCGGTGAGGTGTGGTGAGGTGTGATGAGATATGATAATCATGAATTTTTAAATATGTTTGCTAAAATTGTGATATTATGATCGCGATTTACGTAAAAATACTAATATACCCTTATATATATATAAAATAGTAAATATAATTATATTATAATTAATAGAATTAAGGGTAAATTAGTTTTTTCCAAAATTACGATGATGCCACAATTGGTTTTAACAGCTGTGATGATATTGTGATTGTTAATACATGACTTACGACGATACGGTCAGGGTCAGGTGATATGACCGATCGGACGACAATATCCTCTTGCCGATCGGACGAGAGAATCAATGGTCAGTCGATCGGTACCCTACGGAGTGTTGCAGGATCGGTAATGAATTGCTGGAAGAAGGGTGTGCGATCGGCACTCTCATGAAAAATGTCAACGAAGGCTGCGCCATTACTCCAGGCGGCGGTGTGCAGCTTCGGCATGCACAAAAGTCTCATAAATTGGCTCGAGGTGGCTACGGTGAGATCGTAATAGATTACGATAAGATTGTGTGCAATTAAAATATGTAGAATGTTTGTTTATAAAAAAAAGAGGTCTAAAAATATTGAAGGACAAGCTCTCCAGAGAGTTCCTGATCAAAAGTTCTTAGTGAATTCTTCCTGGGTTTGGTGCCCCGTGGGTTTTCCTCCTGGTTCTCGGGTTTCACACGTATAAACTCTCGTTCTTCTTTCATTACGGCAACCGTATATCAGCGGTATCATCACTTAATTATAAAATATCACAAAGTAAATTTTTACTCTTAACAGTGATTTTTTAACGATTATTACATCGCAATTAAACTTGTGTTTTGTGTAACATAATTAAATCATGATTTGGATATCGCACCACAGTTTTAATTTGAGTACCAAAAAAACCCAATAAAAATTGATATCAATCTTCCAAAAATTCCAAGTAATTCTCTAGATCGATGTAATGCGCTGGGCCCATCTCTAGTTATTGGACCAAAAGCTCAAAGTATCGATGGGCTTCTGCAATATTGGGTTGCTGAAAAAAAGCCTTCCATTTATATAGTGAAGGTGAAGAAGATACAACTAAAGTTGTTTTTCGATTCGCATGAAACGAGTTTGACGTATTCATATTTGTTCATATTGTTAAGGGTGTGCATGAAAATCTGATGATCCGAATATCCGAAGTAATCAAACTGTAACTGAATCAATTTTACGGATATCTGAACTACAAATATTTTATTGGGTTGGGTCGGATGTGGTTTTTTGAAAACTACTATCCGACCAGATCCGATACTTATTATATTGGGTAATGTTTGTCTCACAACCCCTTAACTTACAAGCTGTGTAAATGACATGTCTTCCAAGTTACGAAATTGCAAATATGATACATGTTTTGAACAAAAATATGCATTTGTAGCCCTCTAACTTCACTTAAATGCACATAATACATCTCAAGTTTCCAATACCGTTTATCATTGGCACTTTAATAAAATCGTAAATTTTTAATATTTTAAGCACAATTCTCAAACATCAATGATAAATTATGTATAATTTTTCAAACGGTTTTTATTTGCGTACTTTGTGAGGAATTTTCAAATGATTTTCAACTTACGAAAAACCGGGTGCTAGAATGTCAGGGGTAAAAAACAAACGGTATTGATAATTTTATGTGTCATTCTTGCAATTTCGTAAGTTGAATTGCATGATATTTACACAGCTCATAAGTTGAGTTGCTAATTATACAATTTTCTCTTATTATATTATATTATATATGAGTAAATTTGTGTTTATATATGTTTAGAAGAATTAGAGGATTTGGAAATAGCTAAGTATGTATATATATCACTTGTTGTAATATTTGTTTTTTCGTTAATATTAAGGTTTTTATATTTTATTCTTATTTTATAGAAATAACTCATTAATTTTTAATACTTGTTCATATATTTTATATTTCATTTAAAATTTGATTAATTTTACAATTGTTTTTATTTTTTAAGGTTATGATTAAAAATATCTAAGTGAATTACGTTTATTTTTTTGTAAATTTAGTGTATTTTGAAGAAAAATAATTCATGTGTAGACGCTTGTTTTAATTCAACAATATTAATGAACTTAAGTTTCAATTTATTGAAGTTTGAAAATTTCGAACATGCGTTTTTTGGTTGTAAATGTGAAGTTTTACAAATAAATAACATTTTTTAGTAATTATTGATAATTATTTATATCAATTATAATTCAAAAACAAATATTATAATACTCGCAAATCGATCAGTAAATCTATCCGCAAACTGATTCACTATTACGGATTGGTTTGGGATCATCATTTTTTCATCCATATCCAACGGATTGGGTCCAAAAATTGATGATCGGGTCAATTACTCGATCTACGCACACCCCTACATATTATAACTCAAATGTACAAATTTGTTTGAACATTGTTTATTATAATTCATGTAAGTGTGTTTGTATTTGTGTATGCTCATTTGTGTAAATATCCATTCGTTTTGTATTCGAGTCTATGTTCATAATCGTTTTTTCGTGTGCGTGCATAAATATTAAATGGTAGAAAATATCCAAATTTGAACTTCCATTGTTGTGTTTTTTCCAATTTATATTCAAGCTTGTTTTATTATTCTTAATATTTAATTTAAACGAATACAAAAGACTAAAAAATATAAGTTTATTAATTATATTTTTATACATAAAACCCACCACCAAAATAAATATTATTTATTAAAATAAATAAAATAATGAGTGGCATAAATAGTTAGAACAGTTAAGGAGATGGGGGGTTTGACTGACACGTGTACGTCCGTCCACATTCTCTTAACATGCAACTTCAACTACTCATATGTTCATCTCTACAGTTTCCACTTCCCGTTATGTTTCTCGTGGGACAGAAATCTCATCCTCCCCCATTCTTTGCCGACATGTTTAAATTCCCTAAAATAGATCTATTATTTTCAATAGTACAATATTGCTCCTTTTGAATTAGATTAATTACGTAAAGTCATAAACTCATAATTAGTCGTTATTATACCTATAAAGCTTGTTGTATAGTGATCACGTTATTGAAATTTGTCCCACATCGGAAAATGAAGTGAGATTGATTAGATTTATAAGGATTGTAATTCCATCACATATTGATTTTTTCAAATCTTTTAAATGTGTGAGTTTTTTCCCTTAATCTTGTTCGTTCATACTTCACCGTGTCATTTCGACCAGACTTTATAATTTCAATATGGTATCAGAGCCGATTCGATTTATTTCAAGTCGCAACCTTATGGTTGGACTTGAGGGGGAGTGTTGGAATTTGTCCCACATCGAAAAAAGAAGTGGGATTGATTAGGTCTATAAGGGTTGGAATTCCATCACATATTGATTTATTCAAGTCTTTTAAATGTGTGGGTTAATTCCCTTAATCTCGTTCGTTCAAACTTCCCCGTCGTCATTTCGACCAGATTCTATAACTTCAACACGTTTTACCTTTTTGTCCCTCCACTAACACCCTTTCAACTTTTTTGGACTTACGACTAGAAATTAAATGATCCAATTCTGATATCACGTTGGATCATTAAGTTTAGTCCAAATTATGATAAGTAAATGAATGAGATATAAAAGGGGGAAGTCATACTTTAAAACACTTAAATAATTGATTATGTTCGATTTCTATAGTTGAATCAATATAAATATGGAGAGTACATACAGATAGCATAGACGAGTGAAGAAAACACACTATAAAAGATTTTAATAAGTCATTTATTATAATCCACAATTTCACTTACAAAATTAATCCAAACCACATCTTATTTTAGATATGAGATAATTGTCATGTTTCAACACACACCTTTATAAAACTATTGGGCTTGTTTGGTATAGTTTTTTAAAATTGCGGTGTGGTGAGATGTGGTGAGATGCGGTGAGGTGTGGTGAGATATGATGATCGTGAATTTTTAAATATGTTTGGTAAAATTGTGATATTATGATCGTGATTTATATAAAAATACTAATATACCTATATATATATAATAATAAATATAATTATATTATAATTAATAGAAGTAAGAGTAAATTAGTCTTTTCCAAAATCACGATGAGACCATAGCTGGTTTTAAAAACTGTAATGATATATCTTGATTTTTTAACGATTATCACATCACAATTAAACTTGTGTTTTGTGTACCATAAGAAAATCACGATCTGTGCATCACATCGCACCTCACCGTAATTTTAATTTGAGTTCCAAAGAAACCTATTATATCATACTTTTATAATTAATGTGAGTTAAATTAAGCATAAATTATTGTATTTAATTTTTATTGTTTACTCTTTACTCTCTATAACCAATATTGTTATTTGTCTAATATTGACTTGGTCTCTCATATCTCTTTGAAATTGAGTATAAAATCACATCCAACCTAGTCTCAAAATTTAATTACATTTTCCACATAAACATATATTTCCTTAGTTTATATTAATATTTTCATAAATAAATTTTCATCATCCTTATAATAATGTGTGGATATTTAATATTTTTCATATTTTTATTTTTGTGTATATTTACAATATTATAAAATGTAATATTCTATCAATATTTTAAAATAAATATTTTGAACCGATTGTAAATCATATATACAAGATGATCGATATACCATAATGGTAATTATGATATCGACAATATCGATCTATCGAACAATTAAAATATTATCGGTAAAATTAATATATTGATATATTCTTAAATTTGTATATTATATATTTATTTTGAAATTATAAAATTATTCATTTTTAAAGTATTTTTTTAAAAAAATAATACCACCTTGATAAGATTGTGAACACCTCTTCTCTAACAAGATTAGGACAAATAGATAGTATTTTAGAAAAAAAAACATTTGAGTGCCCTAATCACCTCAATTGCATCATCAATTTCAAATCAATCACCTCTGACTTTAATCTCTAATGTGAAATCATATAAGCAAACAAATTTGCCTTGTTTACAATTAGGGCTCTTGTGGAATATGAACGATTTTTGTTCGAAATATTTTCCCTCGTATATTATCATATTCGTTCGTTCAAATAGAACTATGAACATTATTATAACATTTATCGATGTTCGTTTATTATTTGAAAGACATTTTGATTAATAATGTTATTTATGTTTAATATAATGTATTATTAAAGATAAAATAAAAAAGAATTATAATTTATCATATTTCACAATATATTTTCAATATTTTGTTTTGGATATAGGATTTATAATGTTCTATTAATTTTTCAAATTTTAATCTATAAATAATATATTGAATTTCAATACAAAATTCAATTTTTCCGAGTGAACATAAACATTCACATAAAATATACGATCAAGAATAATTTTCGAATACAAATATAAATGAAACTGAAAATAGAGAGTTTAGCTCGTTCAACCATATTCAAAATACACCTACAATAATGAAACTTCAATTATGATTAAATTCCTTCACCCAAAAAGATTAGCTAAAGAAAAGACAATACATCTATCAATGCTATCTTGATGATGATAATCAAAAGAAAGCCTAGTTTGTCTTGAAACTCAAAGGCAAATGTGTTTTAAATTGGACCCATTAATATGCTATGAAGGAGACATGAAAAGATGGGCAAAAATAGTATATAAATTTATACCCTTTTTCACCATTGTGATTTCAATTCATGTTTTTGAGGAAAGTTTGTGTTTTTTCCTCTTTTGGATAATCATGTAACTATAGACAAACACAATAAAATTGTCAGAAAACATGTCTAATCATGCACTGGTTATTGGTCAGACCATTAGTCCAATCACAACCCCTTAATTGCATTCAACTCATTAACACAATATCTAATCATTTTTAAAATTTACTTCCCCATTCTAATTAGGGACTCTAATATGAAGAGTTCGTTTCGAAATATGTTCATCTCATATATGATTGTATTCATTCTTTCAAATAAAAATACGAACATCGAACGAACATAAACTTTTCATTAAACAAAGACTTATTTCACATTTGAAATTGCACCAAAAAGACTAGTTACTAAATAAATATAATGTTATTAATATTTAATATAAATATATAATTAAATACAACAAGTGAGATAGACACAAAAGGGAGGCATAAAAGAATTTAAAAACAATGAGTTTGTTTGGTACTCAAATTAAAACTACGGTGAGGTGCGATGCGATGTCCAGATCGTGATTTTCTTATGTTACACAAAACATAAACTTAATTGCGATGTGATAATCGTTAAAAAATCACGATATCATCACAGTTGTTAAAACTAGCCGTGGGCTCATCGTGATTTTGGAAAAGACTAATTTACCCTTAATTCTATTAATTATAATATAATTATATTTATTATTTTATATATATAAGGGTATATTAGTATTTTTACGTAAATCGCGATCATAATATCATAATTTTCCCAAACATATTTAAAAATTCACGATTATCATATCTCACCACATCTCACCACACTGCAATTTTAAAAAGTTATACCAAACAAACCCAATAATTTATCATATTTACATGATTCTTCAATATTTTCAATTGAATTATATGTATTATAATATTTGTTTGTTATATTCTTTTAAATATGAAATTGTATTCTTTTATTTTTTTCAAATTTAATCTAAAAATAAAATTTGAATTTCAATATGAAATTCTAACAAATTTGAATAGACGTTCAAACAATTTATTATAATTAACATGAGTATTTACATAAATATTCAAATAATGTTTATATATGAATTAGTATTCGAATACATTATGAACAAATATGAGCACAACTTGAATAAAAATATAAATGAATATGAACATATAAAGTTCAATTTGTTCATATCTAATACAACTTTTGTAAACTATGATATATTAATATTATTACAATTAATAAGGTATCTAATTTGTATTCTAATGTGATGGTAAACCTGATTTTGACAAAAAAATACTATAAAAGTACATTAGTTTAGATAAAAAAATAAATTGAAGTATGATTCAAATACTAATAAAAGTGAATATAATACATGGTAGATGTTAATGATATACCACTAAAAATCTTAGTGTTAGATTTGTGATATTTAATAATCCCCGATTAGGGTAACAAAGATTCTCATTAGTCTATGCTCCATTTGAAGTAAAACCCGACCCGACCACGATTTATTGTAATGGGTTTGTTTGGTTTAACTTTTCAAAATTGCGGTGTGGTGAGATGTGGTGCGATATTATGATCGTGAAATTTTAAATATTTTGGTAAAATTGTGATATTATGATCGTGATTTATGTAAAAATATTAATATACCCTCATATATAAATAATAATAAATATAATTATATTATAATTATTAAAAGTAAGGTTAAATTTATCTTTTCCAAAATCACGATGAAGCCAAAGTTGGTTTTAACAACTGTGGTGAAATTGTGATTTTTTAACGATTATCACATCGCAATTAAATTTATGTTTTGTGTACTATACAAAAATCACGATTTTGAGATCGCATCACACCTCAGTGCACTTTTCATTGTAGTTCCAAACAAACCTAATAATTTGGGCAAACAAATTGAATCTGCGTCGGCAGGTGTACAAATTTCAACATTCCATCATTTCAAGTAGAAAAATAAGACCATGATGTGATTTTAATTAATTCTAAGCTTCTCCACAACTTTCGATTTGATGGCCTAATTGTATATACTTTAATGAAATTAGTCACTTTATAATTTGAGAGACGAGTTTATATCATTAGGGCTACTTAATTCTTGTTTGTATTCTCTATTTACACATCAATTTTTCTTTCTACATTTATTGAGATAATTATTTTAATATTATAAAAATAATCTTTCTTCTTTCGTGACATTTTTTATTGTATACTATATTTATTGGAATGAGAAAATTGCGACGATGACCTTCGATGTTTAAACTAGTTAAAGATTAAACTTCAAAAGTTTAGAAATTGTGTATTTAACACCTGAATTTTCAAAATCATTCATGAATAACTCTCGAGTGAATATTATCCGTTTCTGCTCTTTTTTATATGAGTAAGTTTGATAATTTATGTATCATTTTTTGAATTTTCAAAGTTTTGAAACATAGTAATTACGTTTTTTAAGGTGAATATGTCACAAATTACGAATTTATTTAAAATATTAATAAATATCATAGTAAAATATAAACAGTTTTGGATTTTCGAGTATCAATCACACAATTTTTAAACTTTAGAATATAATGTTTACAATTTAGAAAAGTTAGGGAATCAACAACAAATATTATACTATTAGAGGGATTTGGATAATTCAAAAACTTTGGAAAATCGACTTTACAGTATTTTAAAGTTTGAGGACTACAAACAAAAAATCCATCTTATTTGAATATCCAATAAAAAATATATATAATCATAAAAAATTGAGTGATCAATATTGAAATATTTTAATTTTCAATAAATGATTATCTCTAAACAAATAATAAATTTTTAAAGAAAGATTAAATCTTTGTTTAATAATAAAGAAATATGTGGGTTAAAAACATATATAAATAATAATAAGAAAGTTAATATAGAAATTTTAAAAGATGAGTGAAAAACCAATATACCGAGGACTCACAAAAGCCTTTTTTTTAAAAAAAAATGGTAACCAGTCATTATATTGTAATTTGTACCATGATACCATCTGTTAAACTGGTATATTTAATATTGTATATGTCTCCCAATAATAATATTTAAATTATAAAGGGTGATGTTTGCCCACGACCCCCAACTTACCGTCTGTGTAAATGGTATGCCCTCCAAGTTACGAAATTGCAAATATGATACATTTTTTGATAAAAAATATGCATTTAAAGCCCTCCAACTTCAATTAAATGCAAATAAGACACCTCAAGTTTCCAATACCGTTTATGTTTGACACTTTAATGAACTCGTAAATTTTTAATATTTTATGCACAATTATCAAACATCAATGGTAATTTTTGTATAATTTTTAAAACTGACCATATTTGCGTACTTTGTGATAAGTTTTCAAACGGTTTTCAACTTACGGAAAACCGGATGCTAAATGTTAGGGGTAAAAAACAAACGGTATTGATAACTTTAGGTGTCATTCTTGCAATTTCGTAAGTTGGAGGACATGCTCTTTACACAACTCGTAAGTTGAGGGGCTAATTATGCAATTTTCTCAAATTATAAACTTATAAGAAATACACAATTTTTTAATGTATTCTCAATTTATATGATTTTTAATTCAAAAAAATATTTAATTAAAAAAAAAGAACTAAAAAAGGTAGATCTATTCCGTTCCATGAACTCTCAAAGTTTCTGTTATACCTAACCGACATACGGGAAATTTAAAAAATGCACAAGGAGAATAAATTACAACATTGAGAGGATATTTTTGGTAGAAAATTGGGTACTTGGATTAGTTATTTTGGTAGAAGAGTCATTATCTAACAAACTTGTGCAATATATTAACGGGCGAATGACATTTAAGGTCCCAAATATTTATATGATTTGACAAATTTAGTCTCTAAAATTTCTTAATTTTGGTAAATCTAATCTCCAAAGTTTTTGAATGGCAAAACTAGTACTTAAACTTTGAGTTTTTAGTAAAATTAGTTCTATATTTTGTAAAATTTGGGAAATTCAGTTATCAAAGTTTAATGTGTATGATAAAATTGGAAACCTTGAGAATTATTTTTGTTAAAATATTCAAAGTATAAGAAATATAAATGTCAAATTAAAGTTTGAAGATCAAATTTTGTGATATATTAACTAATGTTATTTAGAAATTATGTTAAACGGACCCTTCTTCCGAGAAGCCGAATTCGAGTCGGACTCTTCTAGGATACTGACTCTTCTCGGATACTTGTTGGATACGAGTCCGTTTTTTATATTTAAATTTATTATTATTTATTTTGAAATAGTCATTATTTAAATTTTTTTATATTTATATATATTAATATAATTCGTTAATGTTTAAAAAATTAGTTGTATATCAATATTATTGTAATATAATATAGTTTATATCAATTATTTCGACATTTTACAGGTTTTAAACATTAATTATCATATATATTTGTGGTAGTAATTTATTATTTTATATAATATAATTAGATAAATATAATTTTATTTATTATTAATTATGAACTATGTTAACAACAAATGTCTTTTTAAAATTTTATATTTTAATTAAAAAAATAATTAATATTAACGAGTCGAACTCTTTAACAAATCTGAGTCCCCGAGTCCGAGTCCCCGAATACCCGTGGCACCGTGGTGGTGTCCATTTAACATAATTTAGAATATTATTTGTGAAAATAGAAATGTTGAGTTTTGTAAGAGGAGTAATATTATAATTAATTGGATTGAATTGACATTTAATTTATATAAATGAAACAAGTTAAAAAGTCATACAAGACAAATAATTTACTGCTTTAAAATAATCCACAATAAAAGCTCTCTCCCCTATACATATTACACATGTCTTTCTTCTCTCTTCTCAACTCTCTTCTGCTTTTATTCCTTTACATTTCATCAACAATTGCTTCTTCTTCTTCTTCTCGGTCTGCCCACAAAATGCCTGAAGAACCCCATAACTCCGTTGAGGAAATCAACAGGATGAAGCTTGATTTCATTGAAGATGTAACTATACGAGCTGATGAAGTTCAGAAGAATGTTCTCTCAGAAATCCTTTCCCAAAATGCCCACGTTGAGTATTTACAGAGATTTTGTCTTAATAACACCATTGATCGTGAATCTTTCAAAAAAACCTTGCCTGTTGTTAATTACGAGGATTTGATCCCTTATATAAACCGTATTGCTAATGGAGATACTTCCCCTATTCTCTGCTCTCTTCCCATTTCCGAGTTCTTAACCAGGTATTATATTCTATTATATTTTGTCATCTTCATCTTCTTTAAGGGTTTTTTGCATGTGTTTGATCTCTGCATGTAAAGCTCTGGAACATCAGCTGGTGAAAGAAAGATGATGCCAACAATCGAGCAAGAATTAGAACGCAGATCGTTGCTTTACAGTCTTTTACTGCCTGTAATGAGCCAGTTTGTTCCTGGTTTAGATAAAGGGAAAGGGATGTATCTCTTGTTCATCAAATCTGAGACAAAAACACCTGGAGGTTTACTTGCTCGTCCTGTTCTTACAAGCTATTACAAAAGCTCTCATTTTAAAGACAGACCCTTTGATCCTTACACAAACTACACTTCTCCTAATGAAGCAATTCTCTGTTCAGATTCATACCAAAGTATGTATTCTCAGATTCTCTGTGGTCTTTCTCAAAACGAACAAGTTCTTCGTGTAGGCGCTGTTTTTGCTTCTGGATTCATTCGTGCTATAAAATTCTTACAAAAAAACTGGGCTCTTCTCTGTAATGATATTAGAACTGGGACTGTGAATCCTTTAGTTACAGATACATCAGTTAAAGAAGCAGTGCTTAAGATCTTGAACCCGAATCCGAAACTTGCGGATTTGATTGAATCTGAATGTGGTAAAGAATCATGGAAAGGGATAATTGTAAAGCTTTGGCCGAATACTAAATACATTGACGTTATTGTAACTGGAGCTATGTCGCAGTATATACAAACTCTTGATTATTACAGTAACGGTCTTCCTCTTGTATGCACCATGTACGCTTCTTCAGAGTGTTATTTTGGCGTGAATCTTAATCCTCTCTGCAACCCAAGTGATGTTGCTTATACTCTTATCCCGACAATGTGTTATTATGAGTTCTTACCAGTTCATCGCGATAGTGGGTTCAGTAATTCATTCACGAATAAAGAAACCCTAGAATTGGTTGATTTAGTTGACGTTAAACTCGGACAAGAATACGAGATTGTAATCACTACTTATTCTGGTAAGAATGAACAGATTTATGCTCGACTTTCAGATTAATAATCTTTTCTCTTTGATTAATCACAGGGCTTTACAGATACAGAGTTGGGGACGTGCTAAAAGTAGCAGGATTCAAGAACAAAGCTCCACAATTCAACTTTATATGCAGAAAAAACGCAGTTTTAAGCATAGATTCAGACAAAACAGACGAAGTTGAGCTATTTGAAGCTGTAGAGAAAGCAGTTAAAACTCATCTTCTTCCTCTGGGTATTCATCTTACAGATTACACAAGCTACGCGAACACAGAAACAATCCCTGGTCACTATGTACTTTTCTGGGAAGTGAATCAAAATATCGAAATCCCAGTTCTTGAAAACTGTTGTCTCACGATTGAAGAAGCACTTAACAATGTATACAGACAGAACAGAGTTCTTGAAGCTATTGGTCCACTTGAGATAAAGGTAGTTGAAAATGGAAGTTTTGATAAAGTAATGGATTATGGAATTAATCTTGGAGCTTCAATTAATCAGTACAAAACTCCAAGATGTATTAAATTTGCACCTATAGTGGAGTTGCTGTGTTCATGTACTCTTTACAGTTGTTACAGTCGTGAATGTCCAAAATGGACAGGAGTTGGTCTGAAGGAATGGAGCAACTAAAAATATGTTCAGTTATTGATTTGTCAGAAATTTAGGAATATATTGTAATGAAATTATATGATATTGTTGTAGTTTGTGTGGCCATAATTGTTGTTACGTAAGAGAGATTATTGGGAATGGAATGTGGGTCTAAATGTGGGAACATAAAGTCAACTCGCTCGGTGGCATTGTCATATCAAAATTTCATTATCTTCTTCCTTTTACTCTTATTTTGTTAAAAATAATTACTTCACTTTGTTTTTCTTGCACCAATATGCGTTCGATGTACGAGATTCGTTAGTTTTTTACGAATCGGATTAAGGTGCGTTAAATATTCAATGATTAAAATAATATAAATATATTATACAATTTACTCAATAATCCAATAATATTTCAAATAATTTCGATTACTAATATGATAGATTGTATAAAATTTCTTGCAAATTAATTAAAATATATATTTTCTATTTTTTTTAAAAAAAATAAATTATTTTTAAATTTTTATGCACCCGATATGCTAGGTTGCACGAATTCGACCGAATCGTGCAACCTAGGGTTAGAATTATAGAATTTTGTTGAAATTAACAATGGAGAATATGGACAAAGAGAATGAAGTCACACAATTAAACACTTTTACCAGTTTGGACAAAAAACTAGAATAAACCTTACGCAAATCAATATTAGACGATAAAAATATATTCATTGATAACTCAGTCTTATTAAAAAATGTCTAAACTATATCAATATCATTTTGACTTGAGGAAGAATGTTGATTTATTTTATGGATTAACCTAAATTAAAAGATGACTAGGTGTTGAGAATATTATATTTTAATATTGCGGAAATAAAAATATTCAATTTCATAAAAATAGTGATATATAGAATTCAGTATTCAATGCTCTCATACAATATCAATGTAATATAATTTATAAGAGAAATATATTATTTTGAACAAATTAGCATAAGTGAATTACTCACGATAATACTCTGCTTATAAGTTATAATATATATATTTCTACAATAGAAGTTTTAATAATTCCTCTTAAGTTGAATTGTGTTTGATCTGATTCAGATTTGTTTTACTATATTATATAATGGTGAGTCATAGATCAATTTATTTGTGTCGTCTATGTTTGATGTGCTTTTCTAGTTTACATTTTTTTTCTTCAATGGTGATTTTGACATAGTTCATCAATCTCGTATCTCTTTATATTATATCATGAGTAATTGAATCGTCTTAGTATTTTCAAATTAGATTAACTTCTTTTATAGATTGACTACAAGATCACTTTCATTGCCTATAAAATCATGGTAGAAAAGCTTATAAGACTTAGACAACAAAAATAGATCGATCTAAGATTTGATCACTTTCGAGCTTATCAAAGCAAATATGAACCAAACCAAGACAGTTCAACTTGAAGAAGAGTTGAGAATATGATCTTAATCAATCGTGGAAATAAAAATGTTATAATTTACAAAAGGAGTAATATCATAAATAATTGATTTGATTTAACATTTTCAAACACGATTCACTTCACTTAGAAAATATGATATACGAACATGGTTCTCCTTCCTCGAATCTTGAATTTCTATACAAAATATCGTTGAATGGAGCACAATTTTATCAAGTAGATTGCCAAATATGAAACTAGAAATGATGATAATGTTGAAATTATAGAATCTGTCTGAGAATAACTATAAGATTATGCACAGCACAGATATGATGGATAAGGGGAATAGACCACATTGTAAAAGATTTGAACAAATATATTATTATAATATTCCATTCATTTTTATAAATCATTCCAAATTTCATCTAAATTCCAATGTATGACATTTTTAACGTTCCAACATTAGGGCAAAGATGCGTTTTTTAGGCAAAAAAAACATATCTTGGTTCTGTGTTGTTGATGATGAGATGATTAAAGTAAAGGGACAAATATATTTGTCCAGCTCCCATCCTGACTGTCTCTTTGTCTCCTCAATTATTCATTGCAATCAACAAGTACACTATTTTCAAACAACCTGATTAAATCAATCAAATGGGCTTTAAT
The DNA here is from genome assembly GCA_009725065.1 of Utricularia reniformis. NCBI lineage: Eukaryota > Viridiplantae > Streptophyta > Magnoliopsida > Lamiales > Lentibulariaceae > Utricularia > Utricularia reniformis. Next base: position 160,837 of record RWGZ01001095.1, read on the forward strand.
TGTTGACGCGTGGGGTGAGAATGGGAACAAGTGACTCGTCCACTGTTTCTCGGTCAATTTGACTCATTAAGACAACCCTACTGCTCCTGCTCCTGTTTTATATTTATTGTCCTAATCTCACTGCTTTATCTTCTTCCTCGGGTGGGTAGAGCTTCACGACAAGAGATACTGCACCAAACACATGTTCAGATCAGCTGTCAATTGAGATAATCATGTCTCTGCTTTTAATTAAAACTTGTTAAATTCTTCACCGTTGCCTTATCTTATTTGATTTATATACTCTAACTAATTTCATATATATAGTATGCTCGTATACAATTTATATGATAGAATAGACCATTCGTAAAAAACTTGAACAAATCAATCATACAGAATCCCTCTTATATATCAATCTAATACATGTCATAGTTCTTACTCTACACTATTGATTAATGAAAATAAAGGTGAAGTGATACAATTGTATTGTGTTGTGAAATGAATCATATTATAAATAATCGTAATTTTAAAAAAACATTTTTGAAACAATAACACAGTTAATTATGTATCACTTATAAATTACATTTCAGTATTAATTTATGATAAATTCATTATTTTGAAATTTAATATTTTATATAATATCAAAGTTTTCATCTCACCCTCAAAATCTCTGGGTTCGATCGATTTTTTCAATATCACACACAACCAAATACATTTTTTATATATAAATACAAAAATCAAATATTTTTATCTATTTTACAGTTATAATCTTCTTTATGAAGTAAAATAACGAACTCTTAGTATTTTGTAAATATTAAAAGTTAACATTACCCTAAACTGGGTAATATCAGTGGTTACTTTTATATTACAATATAATGTCTTTTAAGATAATGAAAAGTAATGTTTAATATTTTGAAACAATTATATAAAAATGTGTACAATATTAAAAAACCATATATTGTATAGATTTGAATTTATATTATATTTAAACATTAAAAACCCGAGTTTAATTATATACAGCAGTAAGTCCATAAAGATGAAAAAAACAAAAAAAGCTATATAGATTGATGTTGCTTGATGTTACTCCTTCTTGGCTGTCTCAAGGCTTCATTATTTTGTTATACACTGAAGTGAATATGTAAACTTGTATTCTGATGTGTTCTAAAGATGATCCAATGAGTTAAGGACCACCCCGATTACTCAAACGCTTGTTCGAGCACTCTGAAGTAGCCTTCAGGCTCACTGACCCTTTATAATTTATTTGGAGTACATGTTCAACATTCGATCAAGTCAAACAAAGCCAAATCAGAACACAAACTTGGTTCTTTCGATCTCGATCAAAAGCAAAAAAAGTGGTTCAGTTGAGTTCAGGTTCGGCATGCCAATCTTGGGATTCAACCTAAATACCACTAGATAAGCGAATAACGGGAATCTGATTCATCATACCTTTCTTATGAGTATAAAGAGCCTCTGATCAAGCTCAAATCTAGATGCAATGGAAGGATCACCCTTGAGCATCATCAAAAGCCCACCAAACGAAACGTATATATCTCTGCAATCAAGAAAAACATCATTGCCAGCAGCAAAAACAGCAAGAATTACAAATCCAGAAACATACGCTTTCAGTTGCTTCTCCCTGGTTTCCTCAGATATCCTATACAATTTTCCTTGCATCACGTAGTCATATTTGTCTGCCAGTGACTTCCTGTGACCCTGGATAAAGTTTAAGATATTTCAATGCAGATATCAATTTCTACTTCTTTTTCATAGACCCGAATTAATAGATCATCACTTTACATATATTTGAAGCCACAAAGAAAGCTCAAACTCTAATCAACAATGATAGAATTGAACCAAAAAAGTATGAAATAAAGTGAGAAAACAAACTCATAGAGGAAACTTAACCATGGTTGGGATGCTTATCAATGTCCTATTAAAACATTTAGTACACGTCATGACACTATCAAGTTCTGTGTACTAAATCATCAACAAATAAATAATATCGAAAAGGTGAACTATGGGGAAGTTACCGGAGTATAATAGCCGCTGTCTGGCGTCCCATCCAGGTTGAGTGTGGGTGCCAATACCATCATGAATTTATCATTGACGCGCATGGGATATATCTCAGAATTGATATCCAGATGCAATAACATGTCAAATTGCTCACTTCTTGCAGAAATACGCGTCACTGAGAATAAAAAAAACCAACACATAAAATGAAATACCCTATCCTCGTTTCTCGCTACAAAATACAGGATAGTACCCTTTGCTGATTGTAAAAATGAAAGAAAATGAAATCGGTACCTTTCTCAAACTTCTTGCCATCTGGATCCAGCGATTCAACGCGGAATATGTCCTCAAAGAGCTTCTCCGCCATCTTTGTAGAAGAAAGTTGAAACCCTAATTGCGTTAGAAGAGAGATGAAGGCAGAAATCGGATTAAAAAGAGATTGCTTTTATAATATGAATAATATAGTTTTTAAAAACCAAAGAAATCGTAGCCGTTGAAACTTAAGATCGCAATTGTGCAAGTTGAAATCTTGAAAACTGAAATTTCCCTCCAAATGAGCAAGTGGTTTTTGAAACCCTAGCCGGAGAGGAATTCCACTGACGACCAGCAAAATTGATCTGGTTTTTACATGGAGACCAACGAGGAACTGAATAACGACACGCTTTACCGCAATGCGCAGATGGAAGCTTCAGACACTACGCAGCACAAACGGGCTCGTAGGGTAAGCTTTGCTGATCGACCGTCGTTTCATTTTTTCGATCGCGACGAGGAGTATAACTCGACGCCTCAGCCAGAAACAAAAAATGTTATCCACAGCTATTCTGGACTGGTAAATAAGGGATTGGGAAGCAATGATGATGAGGATGATGCTGTGGATATTCGAATGTCGTTTCTACAGCCTGCTGGAACTCCTTCATCAGGAGGAAGCACGGTTGGTTCGGCCTCCTCGTTCGACGGCAAGTTTGTCATATTTTTCAGAAAAATTTTGTGCTTTGGGGGGATGCTGTTGGGTGCTATCTAATGTGTCTTAATCTCCATTCACAGGCCCTTAGTCTATGATCATTTTGTTTTGTTTTGTTTGGTCTTTTTGTTGATAAATTTATTTCTGACATTTTCTTTTGTTTTTTCTTGCTTTGGTATCAGAGGATGATCTCTTTGGGCCTGTATCCGCAAATTTTATAAATCCTGGCAGGTTGTCTGACCCTGTAGCTTCTAACGATGACCATGATATGACAATGGATTCATCAATTTTCTCCATGCATTACCGTAGTCTTGCTAAATCAGAATCAGGGACTTATACACCAGTAAAGGGTCAGTTATCCCTTGATAAAAAGGCAACAAATGAAATTCGAGGGAGTCCAATGGCTTTCACTCTAAATAAGATGATTGTTTCAGAATCTTCTTTGACTGCCGTTGATGTAAACTGTAATAGTAGCTCCAGTGACATGACCCTCATCGGGGAAAACCACAAAAAATATGAGTATGAGAAGTTATCACCGGAATTAGATGCACTCTTGGTTGAAAGCAAGAAGGATTTATGGAAAACTAGTTTATCTGAAAATATCGCTTCTTCAATATCACCTAATAGAAACAAAATGGTTCTCCATGTTGCTACATGTGAACCTTCTGGATTAAAAAAGCATACAAGGAATGAACCAGGCAGGGATAACTCAGAGACTAAGGTGAATGCTGTTGGTTATGCTGTTGAAAGAGAATTTTCTGGAGCAAATGTTCATCTTGGAAACTCACCTGGATATCATACTAAGATCCTTTCACCCAGTGGATTGTGCGCAAAAGACTGTGAAACTGTATCAGATACGGTACTATGTGAATTAAATAAAGTCATATATACTACTTATAATGATTGTCGTTGATAAATGTTTTTAAACTGTTTGATCACTTTCTGGTAGTGTATGCAGGGCCAAGGAATTTGAAAATTTATAATCTCGTAGTACTATTTTTTTTACTTGGCCCTTCTATTTTGCTAATATATGGCCAAGGTTAGAGTCTTTTTTTCTTTTAGCTGGTCATGGACTTTGTCAAATATTTTATATTAATACATTGGAGCGAATGTATTCACTTGAATGATTAATTTAGTTATCATTGCTATCATATATTCCCTTTTTTATTTTATCACTTTAAAAAAAAATGATTTGTTAACAGACTTCTTTTGCTTCAAGTAGTATGAATCTTACTAAAGGGATGATGTGTACAATCTGGTTGTGGAAGATAAGTTCATTTATATATCTTTATTATTTCCTTACAGACGGAATCTGAAACCAAACTGATGTCATCAGCATCCCCCGTGAAGCCTAGGCAATCTATTCTGCCTGATATGTGTCCACCAGTGAAGCATTTTCTTTCGAATTCTCCTATGATGAAACAGCCTTGCTCTTCGTTCAAAAATGAAATGCCAGAACAAAAGGATGCTGGGGCATCCATTGATAAAAGCATTTCGAGATCACGATCGCCTGGAAGACCTGTCTCATCTTCTGCTTTCATTGCCAAAGTTGAGATTTCAACCCAAAGGGCCTTGGATTTTATAAAACCCCCTGTTTCTGATGCTTCATTGGGAAGAAGTCCAGACTCATCAGTTGCTGAAGTTAAACGTATTACTCCCCTTCAGTCAAAAGATAAGATTTCCACTTTAATGTATCGTCTGCAGCATGAAGAAGATGGGTTTCCCAGTGAAATGAGTGATGAGGATAGTTTTGGGAAATATTCAAATCCACTAATGAGTGAAAAATCATCCGTTAAATTGGTTGCTAAGGATGTCTCTCCTCCAAAATGTAGAGGTTCTGTTGCATCGCCCTCTAATATGACTTGGTCTGATAATAATTTAGTTCGTAGTTTATTCAGTCCCAGGACTTCAATCGAAAATGTTTCTGATATTAAAACTGTGTCCTCATTAGGCAAAATTGTGTCAGGACTTGGAGGTCCTATGCATAGTTCCAAGATTTTTTCTTCAAGTCCAAGGGCTTCAGAAAAGTCATTTCCATCTTCACGTTCCAAACCCAAAGAGGGTTCGAAATTCAAGCCGAGCCCATGGAGAAATCTTGTTGATTCTAACTTGCCCTTATCTGGAGATAAGAGACAGAAGGACTTGAATGAATTAAAGGAACCTGATAATGGAGTAACTGATATTTATAAAAAGAAGAAAGCGTTTGGAAGCATCGATGCTGCCAGTGCTCTCCACGAGGAAAAGTCTTGGGATTCACATCATGGAACTATTGATATAGTTAAACAGGTAAGCATGGAGTCCACTGGGTTTGATAGTAATACAACCGCAGAAAAACATAGAAGTGTCCCTCTTGACTGTGGAACACCTTCACGTGCAATTCATGCTTCATATGAAACGAGCGTAGAAGAGGTTTGTCATACAATCCATAACAATCTGCAAGTTTATCTTTGATTCCTCAGTTCCTCCAAAATAGTGAGGGCTAGCTTCTTTTGTTTATGCTCATTCTTTTGATTTATAAAACTGCTTTAACTTCTATAAATGCTTGTATTGAACTGGTTCTCTTTATGTTTTCAATGTTGTCATATTAGAATATGGTGGAATATTCTGCCATCAAGAACCATGAGGAGCAATTACGGATTGATTTGGAGACAATAAATTCATTGCGAACAACTCAAGGGAGTCCCAAGCGGCATAAGGTTGATGAGTTCAATATAGGGATGCTACTGAGCTCGAATGTTAGTCCTATGACTATGCTCACGCATGAGAGAAACAGTGTGATCGATGTATGCTAGTTTGCTTATTTAGATGTTGCATGAGCTCTCTCATTTTACTTTCTGAACTGCAAGCTAGTTATAACTTCACTCAATGACCTTTTTTTCTTGTACAAGCATTTGGCTTTGGTGAAATAATATTACTCTAAGGACATCCCTGTTACATGCGCTCTTTCTCTAAAACACAGGAAAATCTTCCCAATTTTAGTTTGAGATAATGAAAAGATCTTAGAATTTTTTTCTTGACGTTCTATATTATTCATGCAGGTGACATTTTCTCCATTTCAGACTGAAGCAGTAGAAGATATATTGGTTAGTCAACATAGGTCGAAAATGTATGAAATGCTTCACCGGGAAGTGCTTTCTCAGGTTTGTCTTGTTAGTTAAATAAATGGCTATAGTAATATTCATTTTGGTTTCGAAATCGGTTTCATCTCATTCTTTAAATACCTTTCTAGTAGATCACTTTGTGGCTCTGTACCCAGTGTTGAATAGTAGTTAACTCTTGGCATAACATTCATTTACAGAATGCATCTGGCCTTCATGATAATACCCGGCATGAGAAGTAAGTGATTTCAGTTGCTTTTTTGTCATAAAATGAATGATCTGTTCATGCAATATAGTATTTCAAAATGTTTTTATTTGGATTGATTATTTGTCAGAAATATATTTAGTTTTGTACATTTAAAATGCAGACTAACAGAGACCAAGTCCCTGTTGCGCGAGGTTGTTTTTGAAAAGGCAAAGTTACAGCTCAAATGTCTGAAGAAGGACATGATTTTGGTACCATTTCTGTAGAATAAATGAAAGCATTATTTCCATGGTTTTTCATCAATATATAGATACTTTACTTTGCAGAAAAGGTTGCAGCTTTTGAGCTCTAGGATTCAAGAATCGCAAGTAATGAAAGCCAATGTTCTATCTCAGACTTCTCCAACAAGCAGTACTGGTATACTGGCTCAGGCTGCTGGTTATCAGTCACCATCTGCAAATTTGAAGAGCGTTGATGAGGTCATTTGCAGATTGATTTTTCATTGATTTTTAGTTTGCTCTGACCCTCAAATATGCCCTCATTTTATGTGCTACTGATATTATGCATTTGGAAGGGAAATTTCTCAGTGCCAATATCATAGCTGCCCTAACCTGGTATTTTATTAAATGTAGACCATTTTCTCGCATCTCCTTCTTTAAATTATGATAATTGATGTTATGAAACTAGTTTTTCATGCATCCTGATAATTGTTTTGCATTCGCCTTCCCAGTATTTATGCATTATTTAAAGGCATTTGCTTATTTTATTAACCAAGCCTCAACATGCCTCAACATGAAATATTTATCATTTCAATTCTAGGCCACTTCTGAAAAATTGGCTGCAATGGAACATGTTTTTGATTCTTTGGAAATGGAAATTTCAAATATTATGAGAAGTTTTCGTGAATGCTGTGAACTGAAAGCTGAACTAAGTGCTGATGCAAGAGTTGCATCCATTAACAAAAAATTGATGGATAGTGCTTCTCGTCTGATGGTCCGTGGCGATATCCAGGTAAAAATGCTTGTAGCATTAAAATTTGGCCGGTGTTTGTGCAACTAGATGTAATTGTTCATTCTTATATATTTGACATGCTTTCATATTGGAAGGGAAATAGCTGGTGCGATTGAGTTTTGGTCTTCTGCGTTTTTAATAATGTCACACTCATTTGGACCATTGTGAATTTGATAATTGGTTCAGAGTATTAGTCTTCTTTTTACTGTCACGCTTTACCTTGCTGATAAGGTTGCTTTGTCTTCAGAACTGGGTGGTCCATAGTTTAAGCAGCATAAGTTGTCAGCAAAATATTGTCCTCAACTATCTTGATCTTATCATCCAGAGGTTCATGCATAATTTATTTTTCTCATGCTTCATTTCAAATTTATTGCCATTTGTGCTCTGATTCATTAATTTAAAAATGCTCATGCAGCTTGGGAATCACAATTGGTCCTAAATCACTTGCCACTTCATTTGTATTGAATGAAGCAAGCATCATTGAGGTGACTTTGTTGCAACATTAGTCGTTCTATATTGTGTCATTGTGATCATTATCATGTTCATGCCAATTCATCTCTAATTTCCAGAGGTTTCCAAACATGGATGCTTGTAAAGCTTTTATGTACTTATTCAACCATGAGACCATGAGTGGAGTTTCTAGTCCTAGAAGTTTGATGTTGGAAACACAAGTGAGTGATAATTTTTGTCACTATCCAATGGGTGCATTATGAAACTTGTTTTTAAATTCCAAATTAGTCGTTATTTCCTTTTATGAATGATCGTTATATCTAGGTCATACCTAGACAACTGGGCATACTCTACGAAATTAAAGAAGCTGTTATTTTATAAGATTCTGATAAAACTAGTGCGTTCAGGTTTTGTTCTCATCAAGTTCATTTCCACTTCTTTTTTGGTCAATTTGATGATTGCATCACATTTTGTCTACATGACCGTTTCATTCTTGGGGCAATATGTTTTTGTCTAATTATTTTAAGCAAAATGGGCACAACAACACTGTCACTTCAATTTTCCATTTGTAGAAAATTATCTTTTGCATAATAGTATAATTCTGATGTGTTCTCGTCCATCTCATTTTACTATGTCGTTGATATTCAGGTAACTAGTTCGCTGCTTGGTAACTTGCTTGATGTGATAGAGGAAGTACAGTTGGCACAGATGGGACTACATAATTTGATGGAGTCAAGATTTTGTTTGTGTGGTGGTGATTTCTTTTCTCTTACTTTCAATTCAATACCCAGCATTTCATAAAGTTAATATTAGGAATTCAATTATGTGGACTGCTGTTTTGTGGTGATTCACTGCCTTTCTGATCAGTTTATGCACAATCTGTTTCCTGCTCTTCGTATTATTGTTTAAATTTTCATGTGGAGCTAATAGTGCGTTAAATATGTAAAGATTCCCTTCTGATTGCAGATGGTCAGCTTCATCTCATGCTCTCTTTCTTTGGCTTTAAAATATCTAGAAAAGTGACCCTTGAGCTTGACATCACTTGTTTGAATCGGTTAGTTCTCTGAAATCTGCATTTAATTTGACAAAGTTTCTATGTACATATTAACAGATTTATCCATCTACGTGTGCTACTCGTAGGATTGCTTTTCGAACTAAACGTATGGTTTCATGTACATATTAACGGAGTAATTCATCAATGTGCACTACTCTTAGATTTTTTTTCGAACTAAATGTATGGTTTCATGTACGTATTAACAGATTAATCCATCTACGTGCGCTACTCTTAGAATTTTCATTCGAACGAAAAGTATGGTTTCATTTTCGTATTAACAGATTAATCCATCTACATGCGCTACTTTTAGAATTGTTTTTCGAACGAAAAGTATGGTTTCATGTATGTATTAACAGATTAATTCATCTATGTGCATTACTCTTAGAATTGTTTTTCGAATGAAATGTACGGTTTCATCGAGTGTTTGATGTTCTTGCAGAGGTATCTATCCCTCAGATATCATTCCTGCCCAAATGAATTGCTCATATGAGCCATTGGTTAACACAATAAGGAACGAGGTCAAGGCTACTGAAGCAGGATACATGAGGATCTTAAGGTTATGCACGAATGTTTCGCACTCGATTGATGCCATGGAAATATCATAATCGGTAAGCCCTCTTCTCCCGATTCGGAGAATCTTCCGTTAATTCCCATGATCTTCTTGCTAAGAAAACTGGTGAATACTTTCTTACCACTTACCCTACCTGGCAGAGTCCATGAGTGTCTTATTTTTGTCAATATTGTCAAAACCTATATGACATCGAGCTTGATGAATTAGACGTTTAAGGTTTGAATATATAATGTAAATTTAATTATAATTTTATTTAAATTTAAGAAATATAAACTGGTTGAATCAGTAGCAGTGTTTTCATACCGGACGGTACATCAAATTTCGTTCGGTATCGGTATTTTTTTTCGTACCGCCTGATACCGAGTATTCGGGTCGATTTCAGGGTTTATTCTGATATGATTCTAAAAAATTAATTAAATATTAATTTTTTAAAAATAAAATAAAATAAAATTTGGTACCGATCGGTATAATGGACGGTATACCGGTCGTTCTCGCTCATATCGGTTCGGATCGGTACGTAATTCCAGATTGGTATGAAAACATTGTTCAGTGGTTTATAAATTTTTTCAATTGTTATAATTTTAAAGATTACACTGATTTTGGCTTTGACTTACAAAAGTGAATTGAAATATGAAAAATAATAATGAATTAAGGTAAATATATATATGTTATGAATTTCAAAGTTTGGAGAATTAAAATGCGTCCCATTTGTAATGGTTAGCGGCGATAAGAATTGGTGCAGAAAAATGAAATGAATACAACGATTTATTGAAATTAAGGGATAATTTTATTAAGGTTGATAAAGTGGAAAGAATCAAGTCAAGGTTGATCGGCGTTATTTTGTTCTCCGGCGACATCTGAAAGCTTAGAAGGCACACTGCGTTTTAGATTGAGACTTCTGCTTCTATGGTATCTGCATCTGAATGAACCAACATGGGTCGTAGGTGAACACAAGCACAAGTAATTTTTGTCTAATGTCACCGGCGAAGCTTGTTTTGATGAAGTTGATCTCGAAAGGGTACGGCTTCTGTAACCTGTTTTCATTGCTTCTGATGCTTCTTTCTCCATCTTTTTGTACCTGTGTATTGTATTTACCTGAAAGTAACTGGTTTTTGTTTTGTGTGATTGGAGTTTATATTTGGATAACATTGTTTATTAGTTAGTTACCTTTTGACTCGGACAAAATAACACAATTTGTTATTCTATTTTTGGTACTTTTACATTTTCTCATGGTAGAAATTCATGATTGAGACATGAATTGAATCAATTACAATCAAAATGTTTGGTAAATTCAATTAATATCATTTTCTATAAATAAAAATATTTGTATTTCAACAAGAAATGTAGGGGAATATTTCAATTATTAATCATGATTTAGCTATCAGTTCATTTCAGACTTATTTTAATAGATTTATTTGTTCTAGAGTCATTGGTCTATTTTTGTCTCGTAAACCCGATGAGTTTTCTACCATATTCTTTTGTCTAAATCGATAAGGATTACCCCGAAACTTACTATGGAGCTCCGATACCATATATAATTAATGATTCGATTGGTCGAAAGAGTGTTAATGTAAACTAGTGCATAAGATAAACACATTGAAAATATTAAGTCAAATTAATTACTTATGATATCATCACATTACAAAATATAAACATTTCTTTTTTCACAAATGTGAACATTATTTCAAAAAATCATGATTAATAATTCACCCGATATAGCTTACGATATGTGAAATACCGAAAATTATTGGTGTTTTTTCTGTACCGCACTATATCGGGTTTAGGTTTGGATCACAGGTTTTTTTCAAATTCGATATTGTTGAAACTATAGAATCTAGCCGAAATAACGACGGGAGAGCGTGAACGAACGAGATTAAGCGGAGGAACCCACACATTTAAAAGACTTGCACAAGTCATTATGTGATGGAATTTCCACCCTTATAAATCTAATCAATCCCACTTCTTTTACCGACGTGAGACAAATTCCAACACTCTCCCTCAAGTCCAACTATAATGTTTCTACTTGAAATGAACCGAACCAGCTCCGATACTATATTGAAATTATAGAGTCTGACCAAAATTACGACGGGAGAACGTGAACAAACGGGATTAAGGGAAAGAACCCGCATATTTAAAAAACTTGCACAAGTCATTATGTTATGTAATTTCCACCCTTGTAAACCTAATCAATACTGCTTTTTACCGATGTGGGACAAATTCCAACATATCTTATAAAATACTATATAAAAAAATAATAAATTGGGTATTCTCCAGTAATACCGTGCGAAATATCGATCATATTAGTACGAATCGGAACAAAATTCCGAACCGAAATGAAAGATTAGTCCATAGTGATCATTTACCTTCCAATCTCATGACGTGGAGGGTGTCGCACTGCTAACTGGAACTGGACTACATAATATGTTTCAGAAAGTTCTTAGTGAAAACCCGATTCCATTTCGTAAGCAAGCGGGTCGCCCCATTTCATTTCTTAATATGAATGTTGGGCCCCAAGTGACCGTTATTACTGGGCCTGAAACTTTTAATGGCCCGTTGATTCATTAAAAGTTATTCCGTTATTCCCATTTCATTTCTTAATAGAAATTCTCATTTTGGGCTTGTTGATTACTGGGCCTGCAAATTTTAATGGCCCGTTTTAAAAGTTATTTAGGGTTAAGATTATTAGTACCTATTTTCTTTTAAAAATATGATGCAAAGAAAGGCAATTTTGAGTGTTAATTTCTAAAATATTTTAATTGTAACTCTAAAAAATGATATATTTGAATTAGTCAAAACATTAGTTATACCATTCTAAACCAATATGATTGCGATACATTGATATAAAAACTTTATTTATTAGGATACAAATGCCAATAATTCTTGTGATTTTGAGCAATTTTATCATGTAAGAACATCCACTTATTTTATTTGTTGTAATTAGGGATGTATAAAAATCGAATCGAATTTAAATATTTTTAATATTCGAGTTCATTTACAAAGTTCAATTCAAGTTAAAAAACTAACAAAATTATGATTTTGGGTTAAATGAGAATTATTATTAACTATTCTCAAGAAGCTATAAATAGCATAGCACTAAATGAATTGTTTTATAATATCTATCAATCTACCCATAAATAATAAGATAATTGAAGATGGAGAATTAATAATCATACCTAACAACACAAGAAAAATTCTATTATATCTATCTCCTAAAGTAATAACCAGAGCAAAGTAAGGTATAAAAATGGCGGAATGGAAGAAGAAGAGTCCGTGGATCCATATACTTATTAAAGGTGAAGTCCGAATACCAAACTCGGCCTCAAGCCATACCATTGTCCTTGTCGTAGTAAGCAGTAAACACATCACCCTCGCCCCCACTCGCCATTAATGCATTTTCATCTTCTTCACAAGCCCAGCAATAACTCCACCTCTGCAATATCTTCTTCACAACTTTCATTTCCTCTTCAAAATCTTACTCACAAGAAAACCCTCATTTCCCTTACGTCTCTTGTTTTTTTCTGCATCAAAACCCTAAATTTATGATCTTATATGAAGGGGGAGGGATCTGTCCCTCTTTCTGTGCTTACGGTGTCAAATCTCTTGTCTGTAAAATTTCGTCTTTTGGCACGTTAGGACAGTAAGGTTTCTTTTGTATTTCTCATTACGAACAAGACAAAAAACTTTTTATTCTGTTAACCAACCAAAAACTAGTGAGAAAAAGTCCATAGGGCTTGTACAGGCACAGAAATCTCATCTGATTTACTCAGAAAGTACAGCCGCATGATCTTTCAAAACTCAACTCTCTCAAATTATCTGACGGCGGCCCGTTGAAATGACGACGGTAAGTTTCTTTTGCTGATGTGCAGTTTGAAATTAAATTCCCTTTTGTTTGAGGAATCGATGATTAGGGTAAGTAAGCGCTTTCTTTTTCTTCATTTTAACGAACTAAAAGAGGGGAAAATTTACATAGAAACTGCACCTTAAAAAACTAGGGTTTATAGGTTAAATGAAGACGTTTCTTCAGAAAACCATGTCTGCGAGTGTGGAATAATCTACTACTTAACTTAGGGCAAACTGTAGGGGAGTAAGCTACATGTATTTTTCTTGATTTTAGTACATAAACAATGTACTAATACAGTTTATTTACTGTAATAATTTAGCAGAATTAGTACAACTGAAGTGTTGTGTAGCGGCGAGAATGTTTCAGCCCAATATGTTTGATAGTCTTAATCATCACCAGCTCCATAAAGCTTCAGAAAACGATCTGGATTTGATTAGAGACGATGAGTATGAGAGCAAATCAGGTACTGATGTAATGGAGGGAGAAGATCAAGATCAAGATCCAAATCAACGGCCTAGCAAGAAGAAACGTTATCATCGTCACACTCAGCATCAGATCCAAGAAATGGAAGCGTATGTTGTTCTGAAACAGAGTTAAAAAACAAGATTGTTTTTTATGTTCTTTTGTTTTATAGGTTTTTTAATGAATGCCCTCATCCTGATGACAAGCAAAGAAAAGATCTTGGTCGAAGGTTGGGACTGGAGCCTTTGCAGATCAAGTTTTGGTTTCAGAACAAACGCACACAAATGAAGGTGACTGTTTTTGTTTCTGTTTTAACATGAATGAAGCTCATTTCAATGGCGATTTGAATGAAAGTACAGGCTCAGCATGAACGCCATGAGAATTCTCAACTGAGATCAGAGAATGAGAAACTAAGAGCTGAGAATATAAGGTACAAGGATGCACTAAGCAACGCAACTTGTCCTAACTGTGGAGTTCCAGCTACAATTGGTGAGATGTCTTTCGACGAACAGCATCTTCGAATCGAAAATGTTCGCTTAAGAGAAGAGGTATCATAAGTATACGTATGCCCATTTGAAGAAAACTCTTCTTGATCACAAATCATTGATTAACAGATTGACAGGATATCAGGAATAGCTGCAAAATGTGTTGGAAAAACAATGCTTTCTTATCCTCATCTTCCAGCAGGAGCAACACGTTCACTTGATCTCGGCGTAGCCAATTTCGGGCAGCAATCATCTTTGACTGGCGAAATATACACCGCTAATGATCTTCTTCGTCCAATATCGGTACAAACTGAGGCTGATAAGCCTGTGATAATTGAGTTAGCTGTTGCTGCAATGGAAGAATTAATCAGAATGGCTCAAAATGGTGACCCTCTTTGGATTCCTGGTCCAGATGGCTTGTCTGAAATCCTTAACGATGATGAATATGTAAGAAATTTCTCTCGTGGAATCATACCGAAGCCACTTGGTATGAAATGTGAAGCTTCAAGAGAATCAGCTGTTGTGATTATGAATCATATTAACCTCATTGAGATCTTAATGGATGTGGTAAGAATGTAGCTGAAACTTTCATCATTCTTACAATGTTTTAAACATATCGTGTTTCGTCTCAGAATCGATGGTCTAGTGTTTTTTCAAGCATCGTGTCGAGAGCTGCGACTTCAGAAGTTCTTTCTACTGGAGTTGCAGGCAACTATAATGGAGCTCTACAAGTGGTAAAAAAACATGAAGATTCTTCTCTTATCTTATTACAATCAATTCTTATGTTCTCTAAAACCCGAATGAATCGTGTTTCAGATGACAGCCGAGTTTCAGGTGCCGTCACCACTTGTTCCGACAAGAGAAAATTACTTCGTAAGATACTGTAAGCACCATTCTGATGGAACTTGGGCTGTTGTTGATGTTTCTCTAGACAATCTCCGATCAAGTTCCGTTACCGGATATCGAAGACGACCATCGGGTTGCCTGATTCAAGAACTCCCAAATGGATGCTCCAAGGTTGAGAAACTTATCTAGAAAATGTATCGAAAAACCAACATTTTACTTAAATGTTCTTGATCTCAGGTTACTTGGGTAGAACATGTAGAAGTCGATGACCGAGCAGTACATAGTATCTACAAGCTCCTTGTTAACTCCGGTCTAGCTTTCGGAGCTAAACGATGGATGGCTACGCTTAACCATCAGTGCACTCGCCTCACCGGTTTCCTTTCAAACATCACTCCCGGAGAATTTGGAGGTAAAAGATGATAAAA
This sequence comes from Utricularia reniformis, assembly GCA_009725065.1. NCBI lineage: Eukaryota > Viridiplantae > Streptophyta > Magnoliopsida > Lamiales > Lentibulariaceae > Utricularia > Utricularia reniformis. The sequence continues at coordinate 176,232 of RWGZ01001095.1, forward strand.
CTTGTCTTTTTAACCTCGTATTATGAAGGTTTCTTATTCGAACTTACCGTGACAGTTATAACTTCCTCTGAGGGAAGAAAAAGCATGCTTAAATTAGCTGAGAGAATGGTGATGAGTTTCTGTAACGGTGTCGGTGCATCGACAGCTCACACTTGGACAACACTTTCCGGCAGTGGTGCCGATGATGTTCGTGTAATGACACGCAAGAGTATTGACGATCCCGGAAGGCCTCCCGGGATTGTTCTCAGCGCTGCTACTTCATTTTGGCTACCTGTTCCACCTAATAGAGTGTTTGATTTCCTCAGAGATGAGAATTCAAGAAACGAGGTCGATAAAATCATTCGAAACTTTACTCTATTGATTCATACTGATTTCTTAGTTTGTTCTTGAAGTGGGACATTCTATCAAATGGTGGCCTTGTTCAAGAAATGGCCAATTTCACCAACGATCATGATCCCGGGAACACCGTCTCGTTGCTTCGTGTCAACGTAAGCAAACTCTCTCTCTATCTTTTAAGCAAATGTAATGTTACATTATCAAATGCAGAGCACAAACTCAAGCCAAAGTAACATGCTAATACTTCAAGAAAGCAGTACGGATTCAACCGGATCATACGTAATTTACGCACCAGTCGATATAGACGCAATGAACATCGTTTTAAGTGGAGGGAATCCCGACTACGTTGCGTTACTACCATCCGGTTTTGCAATACTTCCCGATGGACCTACCGGACCAGCAGGTGGGAATCCCAGGATTGGTTCCGGTAGCTCGTTGCTCACTGTTGCATTCCAGATACTCGTAGACTCCGTTCCTACAGCGAAGCTTTCGTTGGGATCAATCGCAACTGTTAACAATCTTATAAAGTGTACTGTAGAGAGGATCAAAGGTGCAGTTCTGTGTGATGGAGCTTGATCTGTTGTTGTTTAAGGTAAATAAAAGATTTGATTTAATTTTATTTTATTACAAGATTGAATTTTGGTTCAGACAGGAGAAGTCAAGAACGAACCTCTTTATGGTCTGGTTTTTGGTTCGGGCATTGACTCTGAAGAAACAGGTGAAAAAAGTATCATCTGCAAGTGTTTTTTTTTTCTAGTATTTGGACAAATTAGTGGATAAATAGACACTTTGGTCTTTTAATTATTTGTCTCTTGTCATGCTCAAATTGCAGCTTTTAGCCGTTTTTATTAGAATTGACCATTTCACTGATGTTTATTATTATTTTTATCAAATTAAGTGTCCAAATACCAAAGGTTTGTGTTTTATTACTTATGATATTGGATTTGTTTGGAAATCAAATTAAAAATGCGGTGAGGTGCGATACGATGTCCAGATCGTGATTTTTGAATGGTACACAAAACACAAGTTTAATTGCGATGTGATAATCGTTAAAAAATCATGATATCTTCACAGCTGTTAAAATCAGCTGTGATCTCATCGTGATTTTGGAAAAGATTAATTTATCCTTACTTCTATTAATTATAATATAATTATATTTATTACTTTATATATATAACGGTATATTATTATTTTTACATAAATCACGATGATAATATCGTAATTTTACCAAACATATTTAAAAATTCACGTTCATCATATCTTACCACACTTCACCACATCTCACCACACCGCAATTTTAAAAAGCTATACTAAACAAACTCATTATGAGTTTAGACAATCTAATTCTCATTATTTTAATATTTCGCATATATTATTTATTTTAATTATCGTATGTCATCACCTGCTTCTCTTGATTACAATTTACTTCAAATTAGTATGATATTATGAATTTTGGGTTAATATTGACTCGATAATCTAATTCTCATTATTTTAATTTTTCTTTAACCGTATGAATTGGCCATCTAAGATTAGTGGATTAACTCATAAGGATATATAACTTCTTGGTTCATATGAAATCCATAAAATTGTTCTTTTAAGGGAAAAAAATATACTAATTTTTCACTAATCTTAACACTTATTATTTCCAATTTCCGTAAACTATGTGAGATATGTTAATATATTTTTGGGGGTTATAATCCATTTCATATTGTTTTACACTAGTCTTATAAGAAAACTTTTGAGAAAATTGCATAAATAGCCCCCAAACTTACAAGCTGTGTAAAGACTATGCATTTCAACTTATAATATTGCAGAAATGACCCCTCAAGTTATCAAAACCGTTTGTTTTTTACCCATGGTATTTAGCAAATGAGTTTCCATTAAATTTGCAAATATTTTTCGTTGGCAGTATTCGTTCTCAATGTTCACAAATTATACAAATAGGTTTTTTATACGAAAAATTATACAAAATTGATACTTCAAGTTCGAGAAATGTGCATCCGGATGTAAAACAATAACAATGTCGTAGAGGGTCAATATTAAACGGTATTGTTTACTTGAGGTGTCGTACATGCATTTAATTAAAGTTGGATGGCTATATTTGCATATTTTTGTTAACTTGAGGTGTTATATTTGCATATTTTTGTTAACTTTAGGTGTTATATTTGCAATTTCGTAACTTGGAAGGCATGCCCTTTACACCACCCGAAAGTTGGAAGGTCACCTACAAACGTCACCCGAAAACTTTTATAGCATTACAAGAATGATTTCATTTCTTCCATCACCTCTAGGCTCTCAGCATACAAATTCATGATTTTAAGTCAAATCTAATAAATCGTTTACGAAATATAAAATATTAAAATTCGATCATTTCTCTATGGAATATAGGAACACTTATTGATAGGATAATACTAAGAATGACACTCAGTTTAGGCCCCCCTAAAACTCATACAAGCATGATACTATAGTATAAATAAATAATATTGTACGTTTTGAATTAGATTAGTTCTAATCATTCTCACAAGATTTACTTTATCCATATCTATAAAGTATAAACTTTCCCGTAGATCAGTCATTCTGTCTCTACTCCATATGCATATCATAAATCATTATACTTACTATCTGATCGTGCCCCTGACTATAATCGATGTCGGGAATTAGCTAATGTGCCTCTTGCATCCCTCCCCAGGGGTCTCACATGCAATTCCAAGCCTAAAGTAAAAGAACCCTATAAAGGTAGTAAAATTCCTAATAAAAGCCATTGTTACTTTTAGTGATGCAACTGAAGCATCTGGTGCTGGAAATAAACAAGACACAAAAAGCTCTGTTTTTTAACAATATGAACAACAAGAGTTAGTTTTGTTGAGCTGCTGCCTCTTCAACTGGTGGAGCAGCAAATCTAACATTCGCAGGCCTAGCTGCGACTACCGGCTCCTCCGCAAATAACGATTTGATCAAACTCGGAGTTTTAAGAGGTCTTCGCCCCGTCATTCGAGGATACACATCTTCGAGAAAGTAGTAGGCATGCCCAGCAATCATTCCCTAAATACAAAGTACAATGAAAACAAGGAAAAATACAGACAAACAATAATAACAAGATACCAGAAGATCCACCCAAGCACTGGCGCCTACTAGTACTGAAAAACCAAGAAGAACCTGAACATAAAACACCATATAATACTTATATGACCGGTAACATCGAATTATCTCGTTTGATCGTCAATTTATAAGAATGGTTCATTCATTCATTTACTCACCCATGGTAAATATGCAGCAGTGAAAGTAAAAAGTCCCAAAAAGCTCATGTGGATAAAAGGGTTCTGTTTGCTCCATACATAGACCTGGAAAAAGAGAATAAAATTAACCTGGAACCATCATAAAAGCTCAGGCGACTGGCCATTGATTCACTAGCAAACTAACCATCATAAATGTGAGTGAATTGCTAAGAAATATAATCTTAGCAAACGATGCTGACACATAAGGTATCATCCCGCCTAGAAGAACAATTCCGGTGAGAACACTTGCTCCAAAGAGCAACATATAGAAGAAATCTGCTGTCCTCCCACGAAAGTGGTTTTCTTCAAGAAGCTTGCAGTAACGAGCGAGAAAGAACATGTGAAACAAAAAGTCCAAATCTGTAATGAAAGAAAAAATAACCATTCTTTAACAACTGTCCTGCATCTTAAATACAATAACCATATCACTAAATCCAACTGTAAATGCAAGCTGAGTAGTTGTCAATTATACGATGGATCACAAAAATTTACTCTGCGACCAGCAATTACACAATCTTTTCTGATATATTAACAAGCCAAAAGTAAAAAGGAACTTTTAATTTGAAATAAAGCTTTATTTCACAGATTATCCCATGTGTGCAGCTAAACTAAAGCGAAATAGGCTCACTTAAATGAATGTAATCATCAAGGCTACGCTATATTCATCATCCAGTAAAACTAAAATAAAAGAATTAGGTAAGTCAAAGATTTGATGATAAATAGTTACCCATCTTGCGGAAATAAAGAAAATTGGTGATAACACGCCATATTTGGTAATGCTTCACCACAAGCTTGGGATTCAAGTAGAGATCATACGGAGATATAATCTGCAAGTTGGCATGAAAACAAAACAAAATTAAATTAAATTCCTCAGCCAAGTAACCATTTCACAAATAATCAAACACACTCCATTCAATCAAAAATTACATTTGATATAAATCACACAAGTCCCAAAAAAATCCGTAAACACAGACATCAAAATACACCTCCATTCAATCACAAACTACTTTTGATATAAATCAGCCATATCCCAGCAAAATCCGTAAACACAGACATCAAAATCCAACCAAAACGCCTTAAAATAAACAAAATACCTCGAGAGAGCAACCGATGGTGGTGACAATGGCTGCAGTAAGATATGACCGCGTAATGATTGGCATCTGTTTGTACCAATCTTCTATCGCTTGTGCCATCTCAGAAACCCTCAGAAAACAATCTAGCCCAAAGACCAACTGAATCACAACGAAACCGATGAGTCGAATCCCCCAAATGTAATCGCTGTATCGATAAGAACAACCCAATTCCAGTTCCGGCCATTAAAGATTTCTACGTGGAAGAAAGAGGCTGCCAACTCATACGTTGCTAGAGCCAATACCCTATCAACACGTCATCTCTTATTTCCAGAATTTCATTATTAAATTTTAATACCATAATTTACGTTACTTTACAGTTTACCTTACCTTATTATATAAGATGTTCTTGGTATAGTACAAAATACAAAAAGGGGCAACTCATAAACAGACTTATTTGTTTCTAGAGTTATTTCAACACCTTCATGAATGAAATCATCAACTTCTATCAATTCTTCTTCACCAAAATCTCGTATGTTTATGCTATCTCATCATAATTTCAATCTAACTCTATAATTTAAAACATATACAGTGAAATATGTCCCTTATGTGGAACTTAGTCTTGTTTAGGGTTATATAAGCCAAACTGAGAGTCGAATATTCAAATATATATTGTTAAGAGTAAAAATCGACTATTTGCTATTTATAATTTTAGGGAGTATAACCGTTAGTATTCGGTTGCCGTAGTGAAAAAAACAATGAATTATACGTCGGAACCCGAGAACTGGGAGGAAAACCCACGAGGTACCAAACCCATAAAAAACTTCACTATGAATGTAAGTGTAGCAGACAAACTTCACTATTTTGGAGTTGTCAAGTTGCATCCAAAATGTGGGAAAATTTTCAGCAATGGTGGGGAAGAAGTCGTACAACAGATATTCCATCGACATGGATTGAGGTGCTTCAGGCGGTGCAAAGGAAACCATCCAAATCAGTTTACAAGAGGGCGATGAAATTCTCTATGGCAGCGCTTATATGGAAAATGTGGCATAATCGAAATAATCGGATTTTCAGTGGATTGGTCTTTTCAATCTCCCAAAGCTTTTTGAGTCTGCAAATGTATACTTTTGACGTTCTTAAGCATAGAGGTAGATCTCCTAGTCTGAATTTGTACGAGTGGTTACAAGCCCCGGGTGAAGCATTAACAAATGCTCTTTAGGGGTAGTAAACTAACGTTACTGTATCCCCAATAATCTTGGGGAATGAATAACTCTTTGTTATTCCTTTTATATTATTGAAATTATCCATTCAAAAAAAAAGTGTAGCAGGCATCATAGGAGAAAAATTATCTCCCTCAACATCTTGTGCCCCTTTTATAGGAATGATGATACAATTAAAAATTACAAAATCTAATCGTAATCTCCTTTCATCATATCAGTCGCCCTCGACCTGATTTTTATGACTTTTAGTTGCCTAAAAGTCCTGCGGTGCCGTCTGAAATTGGTGGCGCAGCCGTTGTTGACATTAATCACCAACTATTGTCGATCATGTATCCATTTACCGATTGGATGCGCGAACACCGATATGATACTGACGATTCTGATCCGACATGCCGATCGTCCGACTTCATCGCGAAGCAAGTGTCGATCGAATACAATTGAGAAAGTGTACCGATTGACTTCTGCCTTATTATTCCACCAAATCTGATCCGTTAGGGCTGACCCGCTATCATAAATTATATATTAACATATATATGATGAGAACTCTAAGACCGGCACCCTACAATGGATGAGGCCCAGTAACGATTAGACTGATCCATATGGTGGAAGCGAACTTGTGCGGCCCATTAGTATACTTAAGGTAAAATAACCCGATGTTATGCGAGAGGACCGAAGATAACCTTGGCGAAATAAAACGTTTTCTAACAACTGGTTCCATGGTTCGGTCCAAACGGTTACAAACCCACGCTTTCCACGTTTCGGGCCTTCACACGTTTACCATGCCTCGGGCCCGATCACGCATGCCACGCCTCGGTCCCGGCCTCGTTTTACATCGCGCGACAACAACCTTTAACAAACCTATCAGAGACGGTTACAGAGCGTGAATTACACACGCCATTAACTCTATAAATACATAGCACAACGACGGAAATAGCAGGACCCTTTGGACGCGTAAGAACAGGCCGTTACTCTGCTGAAGTTATTACTGCTTTCTTATTCCTTGTCATTTTCTTTAAACCTCTAATGTATTATATAATGGATTGCTTGATTAGTGAACATGTTAAGAGCTTAATTCGCTCTTAGTTAAGTGGTTTTCTCCCCAATTTCTAGGGTTTCTATTAAAAATCGTTGTGTCTTATTGTTATTTCTAGTTTCATAATCGTTTTCCCATAAAAAACAAATCAAAACCGAGTTCGTTTGCTGGCGAACCGGACGACTGTTGGTACCCCTAAAATGGGACCATAACAATATATATATATTTAATTAACTATTGAAGAAACATATTATGCTAATAATGAAACTCACAAGATTCTCACAAATAAGCAGAAGACAATTTAGTAGAATGATCACATGGATGGTTTACATATGAGTACATCAAATTTATAAAATATAGCATTACCAAAAAGACAACCACAGAATTGTTGTTTTATTCATAAATTCCCCAATAACTAATATCGTCAATTTGATTACCCGAAGATAAGTATATGGATTGAGAAAGCACAATCAAAGCTTGACTTCTAGTGATCGATTCAGTTTCCATTCTCGACAATTATTACAAGATAGTAAATATGTGTCTTGTGAACAAAAAATAATACAGAAAGTAATTACATATTACATGTTAGTTTTATTTGTTGAGAAGAGGCTCTTTAACATCTTTCCAATTCTCCAAACGCTTCTTAGCTTTCTCCACCTATTCCATTACACAATATATGAAACTAATACCTTATGATATTACAAATTTTATAAACTATAGATATTTCTAATTACTTTATTTTAATAGATTATATTATTGGGACTAACCTCTTTATCCCAGTCTGTACGGAATGTGATCCAAAGTAAAATAAGGGTTTGCATCATAGTTCCTGCGATCATCCCGGACCAAATACCCTACGTATCACATCACACACCATTGAAATATGAATAATGTCATTTGAATTGGTTAATAAGAATAATTGTGGATTACAGTAAACTTATTCAAATCTTTTACAGTGTTGTTTCATCATTTTATAAATTCTATTTTTGCATGCACTTTGTTGGGATTATAGAATCTGATCAATATTACGATGGAAGAGTGTGGATGAACTGGATTCATGGTAGAAGTCAGACATTTAAAAGATTTGATCAAACCATTATATGATGAAATTTTCACCCTTATAAACCTAATCAATCTAACTTCTTTTAGTAATGTGCGACAAATTCAACACTCTCCTTTAAGTCCAACCATAAGGTTTCGACTTGAAATGAACCGAATCAGCTCTGATATCATGTTGGAATTATAGAGTTTGGCCAAAATAACGATATTAGAGCGTGAACGAACGAGATTAAGAATAGAAATCCATACATTTAAAAGACTTGATCAAGTCATTATATAATATAATTGAATTGTTCAAGTCGTTTAAATGTGTGGTTTACTTCCTTTAATCCTATCCGTTCACGTTCTCTCGTCGTTATTTCGACCAAACTCTATAATTTCAACACACTCTTCACATAAAATTAACGAGACTCTATAAATTTTAGACACAAACAATGATCTTTTTATTAAATATTTATATATTAATTGATTTTCAATAAGTGTTGTTACCTTAACTCCAAGATTGAACTTGAAGCCAATAATGCATCCCAATGGGATTCCAACAAAATAGTAACACCCTATGTTGATGTACGCTACCAATGCTTGCCATCCGCAACCCACAGCCACTCCTACAAAAAAAATACCCAACACAAAAAATAAACTAATAAAATTAGTTTTTTTAATAAATATATTTTAGTATTACGACAACCAATCATTCCATTAACATAGGGTTTCAGTGAGATAATTGTACTGTACTATAACGTGAGTGGATCGTGATGTAAAAATATTGTTTTTGAAACAACGATGCAATAATTGTGATATCATAAAATGACTATTTTTCCTTTACTTTTAATTAATTGTGTATCACTTATTCAATTATGAAGGGTAAAATGAGCATTTCACAAGTGCATTCGAACCACCATTGTGTTAAATGAATTTTAAATTCAACTTAGTTTTCTGCGATTGCACGATCGTCGTCATTGATGATGTTTGATTAATATTAAATATAACTACAGCCGGTTGACCACACCGGGTGATTCATCGCCCTTCCAAACAACATCATTATCGTTTTTTCATCATACTAATTATACTAGATATATTTGGTAAATAATGTTAATCAATATCCCTTAACTATTTTTTAAAAAAATAACAAAGTAAATATAATTAAATTTCATATTTTATTTTAATTCTAAATGCAATGCAATCATGGATATAATCATATTTACAATTTCCACATCTCTTATCATTATAATAAATTATGTTGTTAGGAATTTATTTTTGATTCGACTTAGTGACCCATGGTGTTGTATATATAATAAAAAATATAAGATAAGTTACCTGATAGAACGGGCTGGACTCCATTAAGGATGAGAGTGACTGCTAAGAATGGACAGAGGTCTGCAACCGCTTTAGACACCGTCTCGCCGCCGGTGAATAGGTAACTGATGGAATGGCGCTGCCATAAAACGATGGCTGCCTCCACCAACGCCACCGTGAGAGATACCAAATTCACTACCAACACTGAAAACCTTGCCGACTTTGGGTGCCCTGCACCAATCTCGTTGCCCACTCTCACACTATTCCAATTAGTATTCGTTGAAATTATATAATTCAATAAAAAACACTATGAAAGAGCATATGATATAATTATATAAATTGATCGAAATTACGATGAGAAAATGTAAACGAACTATAACATAAGAGATATTTTAAAAGATTGACTAAGTTATTTTTTGATGGTGGTCTTTTTTAGGGTTTAAAATTTGTAGATTTATGGGAAAAAAGAGTGTTATGTGTAGTTAAATTTATAATTGAAATAAATCACATTCAAAAAAATAAATCAAACCAATTGAGGTTTGCCCTAAATCTAATCAATCTTATTTTCATAAGCGACAAAAAATAATAATCTATTAAATTTCTAGAGTAGGGGGAGTGTGCTCGAATACAACGTATAATATGAATGAAACCACAATGTAAAAGACTTGAACAAATCAATTATAATGTTCTACTTTCCTTCTTATAAACCAATTTTTTAAACTTTAATTTTCCGATGTGGGACAACACCCACTTATTTCAACATAATCCTCTCAAATCTGACCATCTAACATGTTTGTCCATACAAAATGAATGAATCTCCAATATCATATTGGAATTGTAGAGTTTGATAAAAAAATATGATGTAGATAGCGTGAACGAATATGATATAATGGGAGTAAACTACACAACATTAAAGGACTTCATAAATATAAGAGAAGACAACATAACAGCTCAACCCCACTAACATTATAAAAGAAACTTTCAATAGTATTTTTAAATATGAAAGACATTAAAACACTAACTACTAACTACTGACCTGGCAGCTGCATTGAATCCCACCGACACCATGAACAATAGTCCAGAGATAGACATGCTATATAATCAAATAAAAAAATAAGACGATTAGATCATAATTTAAAAGACTTAATTCGTGTTTAGGTTTACCAAACAGAGAGAGCATCTAAAGCGAGTTCGGGATTCTCTAGCAATCCTGCAATCAACACTAGTGTCTGAAAATACCACGTTTCCAAGCACAGCATAACCGCCGAGGCAATTGATAATTTCACGAAATCCCACAGCCCAGAAAACGCCTCAACCTTGAACCCTGTCCACGTGGCTTTACACCGTTGGCTATTGACAATATACACAATCTGAGCGGTTACTATTATCCACCACGATAGACTGAGAACTAATGAAGCACCAAGCAACCCCATCCCCATCTTGTACACCGCGATCCAGCTGATAATAATATGAAAAACTAACGTGGTGAGTGAAATCAACGCGCTCGGCGCTACGATGCTCTGTGCTTGAAGAAACTTCTGGATGGGAAAATTGATCGCGTACGCAAACACCTGTGGAATCAGACCGAAGACGAAGAGAGATGCTAGCGCTGATACCCGCTCGGATTCACCGATTAGGAGAAGTATCTGCCTCGAAAATAGGTAAACCGCAACGATTGGGAGACTGAATAAAAGGAGAACAATGGTAGCACGTTGAAGGTACACGCCGAGTGATTCGTACCGACGAGCACCGAACGCTTGACCGCATAGCGTCTCAACGGCGCTTCCCATTCCTATCTGCAAAATGTAAGGTATTAGTAACTCGCGTGCATCGATTAACTAGTAAATTATGTGTACTGACGAGGAGGCCGTAGGCGAATAATTGGATGCCTTGATTGCCGAGACAGGCGGCGGCGAACTCTAGGTTTCCGAGATGACCTGAGAATATGCGAGTTGACATGGACATGGCGTTGTTTATGAGGTACATGGATACCGACGGTGCGGCGAGCTTGAACAGTGTGCTTAGCTCGATACATGTCGCCTTTGTGATTCGCCGGAGATAAGGCAGATCCGAATCAGATAGCACTCTTTCTAGCTCGGAGCTTACGTGAATATCTAGCGCAGGTGTTTCCGATGAATACACGGAGCTTTCAGGAATAGAGGCTTTGTCGTTAACGGCATCCATTGTAACTTATCCCTGCTCGTGTAAGGTCACACTTGAAACACGAATGAACAAAAGTGATTTGATTTTCTTGATTAAATAGAGATGAGTCGTGTTTGCGTTACTTATAATGACCTTGACCTTAAATATGCTTTCAACTTTCGTCCAAATACACAAGCATCAAGTATTATTATTCATAAACAATTTAAATATCATATATTATACAATATGACATGTATATATGCTTATATTTCCAAGTGTAATATAACAAATTTAGTGCTATCATTGAAGTCTAACACTTGATAGAATTAAATTTACAATTAATTATGATACCATCTTAAAATTATATATAAGATGGAGAAATATGAACCGACATATATTAAGGAGATGAGAATAAACAATTTAAAAAAATTGGATAAATCATTATGTGATGTCACCATTTACCTTTATAAATCTAAATTATTATACTTTTCATAACCGATATGAATCAAATTTAGTCGATCGGTACATGAAATCTCGAGTATCAGTATTTATATAGTACATTAAGGGATTTGATATGATATAAAAACATTGATCATTTAAGCACATATATGTACCAACCAACGTGATAGAATAGAATGAAGAATTCTTCTAGACTGATCCGGCCAAAAATGGTTGAATTTGAGAGGGAGGATAGTAGATGAGTTTAGTTTTTATTGGACAATTGGAATAATATATTATTCTATCATATATTTAAAAAAAATTAAAATATCTAACTCTTATTTTTTAAAAATATTTAATAACTATTATATTCTTGTAAACCTCTTCCGATTGTACGTTTATTTATAATATAAACATAAAAAGTTACTTAAAATAAATAATAAAACATTTAAAAACAATTAATGTTAAGATATACATATTAATAAAAAATAGTAACACGTTATAAAATGAGCGTTTTATAGATATTGAACATGTGAGTGCATTTGCAATCAATTTCAATAATTTGTTAATGATTAGATGATTCCATTAATTTTATGTATCTCCTATTTGTTGTGAATTATACCGAATTATGAATGTATCACCAATATCAAAATATACAAATATTATATATTATATGTAGATAAACATGTAATTAAATATACAAATATTATATACTATATGTAGATAAACATGTAATTAATACTGATGAGATGTGAGTAGATGAAATAGTAATACATCGTCTTCATGAATTATTAAATAATAATATATTTATATTTCTTTCTATAAATAGGCGTATGAAAACTGAAATGAATAAGGAAATTCATAGAATTCCTAAACTTTCTCTCTAAGCTTTTAGTAAATTTTCTAACACGTCATCAGCACGAGTGTTCTACATTTATCTGAGTTACGGGTAAAGAAAGGTGGTAAAAATTTCTATTATTCTGTTTTTCATTAACTATGTCAAATCGCTCTAAACTTGATTTTGCGGCTCTTGATCTTTCTGGGAAAAACTATTTATCATGGGTATTAGATGCAGAAATGCACCTTAGTGCAAATAGTCTGGAAGATACCATTAAAGATGGTAATATTGCATCTAATCAAAACAAAGCTAAGGCTTTGATTTTACTACGTCACCATCTTGATGAAGGACTAAAAAGTGAATACTTAACAGTAAAAGATCCACGTAATTTATGGAATGATTTAAAAGACAGATATGATCATTAGAGGACAGTAATACTGCCAAAGGCACGCCATGATTGGCTAAATTTACGATTACAAGACTTTAAATCGGTGAGTGCATATAATTCAGCATTATTCAGAATAACATCACAACTGAAATTATGTGGAGAAAAAGTTACTGATGAATTGTTATTAGAAAAAAACATTCTCCACATTTCATGCATCTAATATGATACTCCAGCAGCAGTATCGAGAAAAGAGGTTCAAGAAGTATTCTGAATTAATATCTTGTCTTCTTGTTGCTGAACAAAATAATGATTTGTTAATGACAAATCATGAATCTCGTCCTACTGGATCAACTCCATTTCCTGAAGTAAATGCACTCAAAGTTGATCAACGATTTATGGGTAATAATCAAGGTTTCAAACCCGGAAGAGGACGTGGATATGGTGTTAGACGTGGTCGTGGTTATGGACGAGGAAATCGTGGAGGTTATATTAGAAATAATAATTTCAATCAAAATTGGAAAAATAAGAATAAACAAATGGGAGAACAAAATAACAGAAATACTGAAAATATCTGTTATAGATGTGGTGGCAAGAATCATTGGTCACGTGTCTGCCGTACTTCTCAACATTGGTTGAGTTATATAAAAATTCTTTAATTGAAAAAGAAAAGGCGGATAAAGGAAAAATTAAAGAAGCACATATGGTATATCAGATACTGGAAAATCCAATAAATCCAAGTGATCAACCGTCAACTTCATATGATTCTACCCATTTGGATATTGCTGGTTTCTTCGATCCAGAAAGATTTCCCAGCTTTGATGAAACACAACAAATATGAAATTATTGTTGTGTTTGTATATATGTATTTCTTATTCCATGTGTGTATGTTTTTATATGTACTTATTATGTATTGTATTTTGAAAGGTGATTATGTATTATATGAAGATGGATGAAGACATATGTCTAGCTGACAGTGCAACAACTCATACAATATTAAAAAATGAGAAATATTTTTCTACTATTACAAAAATGCAAGCAAATGTGAATACAATATCTGGGGCAGTAGATTTGATTGAAGGCTCCGGAAGAGCAATAATTATATTGCCCAATGGGACAAAATTTATTATAGAAGATGCATTATTATCTTCTAAATCGAAAAGGAATTTGCTTAGCTTCAAAGATATACGTAAAAATAATTATAATATCGAAACAAGATGTGAAAACGATGTAGAATATCTTTATATTACATCTATTGTTGATGAAAAAAATTCATAGTAGAAAAATTACCAGTCTTGTCTTCTAGATTATATTATACAAAGATAAGTGCTATAGAAATTCATATGAACCAGAAGTTCAATGAATTCAAGAATGAATTTACAATTTGGCATGATCGTTTAGGCCATCCAGGATCAATTATGATGAGAAAAATTATAAATAGTACGAATGGTCATACATTAAAGAATCAGAAAATTCTTTTGCCAAAAGAACTTAATTGTTCTTCTTGTTTTGCTGGAAAACTTATCACAAGACCATCACCAAGTAAGTTGGACAAAGAATGTCCTAAATTTCTAGAAAGAATTCAAGGTGATATTTGTGGACCTATAATACCATCAAGCGGATCTTTTAAATATTATATGGTATTAATTGATGCATCGACTAGATGGTCTCACATATGTTTGTTATCATCTAGAAATATGGCATTTGCCAAATTATTAGCTCAAATTATTAAATTACGAGCTCAATTTCCAGATTATATGATTAAAACAATAAGATTGGATAATGCTGCAGAGTTTACTTCAAAGGCATTTAATGAATATTGTATGTCTATTGGAATAGAAGTTGAACATTCAGTGGCATATATACATACACAAAATGGTTTAGCGGAATCACTTATCAAAAGAATACAATTAATAGCTAGACCATTACTTATGAAATCAAATTTGTCATCCTCTGCTTGGGGTCATGCTATTTTACATGCAGCAGCATTAATTCGTTTAAGGCCAACCAGTTATTATGGTTACTCTCCCTTACAACTCGTTACTGGTAATCAGCCAAATATATCACATATAAGAATATTTGAATGTGGAGTTTGTGTTCCGATATCTCCACCACAAAGAACAAAAATGGGTCCACAGAGAAAAATGGGAATATATGTTGGTTTCGAATCTCCATCAATTATTAAATATCTTGAAAATATGACTGGAAATGTATTTACAGCAAGATTTGCTGATTGTAACTTTGATGAAACAATATTCCCAAAACTAGGGGGAGAAAAACAAAGGTTGGAAAAACCTCAAATTATTTGGAATGCATCTCAAATGCAACATTTCGATATTCGTACAAAACAATGTGAAAATAAAGTTCAAAGAATTATACATTTGCAAGAAATCGCAAATAAACTACCCGATGCATTTACAGACATGAAAAGAATTACAAAATCTCATATTCCAGCAGTAAATGCTCATGCACGCATTGAGAATTATTTGGATAATTCTATTTCAATTGTACGAAAAAGAGGTCGACCAATTGGTTCCAAAAACAAGAATTCAAATAAAGCGAGAAAAATTGATGAAATTTCTTATCAAGATAATAAAGTTGAAATGATAGAGAAAAATATCAATAACAATGATGATGTTATTGATAATGAAGAAATTTCAATTAACTATACAGTTGCTCGCAAAGTATGGAATCGAAGTCAGACTGAAATCGATAATGTATTTGTTTATACGATTGCAATAGATTTAATCAATGAAGATGATGATTATGAACCCAAATCTATTGAAGAATGTAGAAAACGAAAAGATTGGTTAAAATGGAAAGATGCAATTCAAAATGAATTAAATTCATTAGATAAACGTGAGGTTTTTGGAAAAATAGTACAAACACCAGAAGGAATACAACCTGTTGGATATAAATGGGTGTTTGTAAGAAAACGGAATGAGAAAAGTGAAATTGTGAGATATAAGGCAAGACTTGTTGCTCAAGGTTTTACTCAGAGACCTGGAATCGATTATGATGAAACATATTCACCAGTAGTTGATGGAACTAGTTTCAGGTTTTTAATAAGTTTGTCAGTTATGGAAGGTTTACAAATGCGTTTAATGTATGTTGTGACAACATATTTATATGGAACACTTGATACTAATATTCATATGAAAGTTCCCGAAGGACTATCAATGCCTGAAGCATTCAAATTGAAGCCCCGAAATATATACTCGATCAAACTGAATAAATCATTGTATGGGTTAAAACAATCAGGAAGGATGTGGTATAATCGATTAAAAGAAAGTATCATGAAAGAATGATTTATGAATAATCTTATAAGTCCATGTATTTTTACAAAGAAAACAAAGTCTGGTTTTGTCATTGTAGCGGTTTATGTTGATGATTTGAACATTATTGGAAGTCATGATGAAATTGAAAATACTGTTGCTTATTTGAAAAGTGAATTTGAAATGAAAAACCTTGGCTAAACCAAATTTTGTTTAGGTCTACAAATTGAAGATTTATCCGAATGATTTTTCTTACATCAATCTAATTATACGGAGAAAACACTAAAACGATTTTACTTGGACAAATCACATTCGCTAAGTACACCTATGGTTGTTCGATCATTAGATCAAAAGAAAGATTGTTTTCGTCCAAAAGAAGATACTGAAGATGTACTTGGTCCAAAAGTACCATATTTAAGTGCAATTGGTGTATTGATGTATCTTGCTAATAATACAAGACCTGATATTGCATTTTCTGTAAATTTATTAGCAAGATTTAGTTCAGCGCCAACACAAAGACATTGGAAAGGAGTGAAACATATTTTTAGATATCTTCAAGGAACAAAAGCCATGAGATTATTGTACTCCAAAAATATGAAACCCAAAACAATTGACTTAATTGGTTATGCAGATGCGGGGTATTTATCTGATCCACATAATAGTAAATCAAAAACTGGATATGTGTTTACATTAGGTGGAACTGCTATATCTTGGAAATCAATGAAACAAACTCTTACAACAACATCATCAAATCATGCAGAATTAATTGTCATTTATGAAACTAGTCGTGCATGTGTATGGTTAAGATCTATGATTCATCAAATTCTAACCACTTGTGGTTTATTATCTGAGAAAATGAAATCAACAATTTTATTTGAAAATAATGCAGCATGTATTGCTCAATTGAAAGAATGATATATCAAAGGAGATAGAACAAAACATATTTCTCCAAAATTCTTCTTCACACATGATCTCACAAAACAAAAGGATATTGAAATACAAAAGATACAATCTTGCAACAATCTAGCATATCTATTTACTAAATCTCTCCCTACAAGCGTATTTGAGAAATTTGTTCATCAAATTGGAATGCGGAAACTTCTTGATTTGAAATAATTATCAGTACGGTTTTTCAACATTACATTATTACATATCAAAATAAAAAATACATTTTATCACACTCCACACCTGCAATCATATCTCGAAAAACCCAGAACAATAAACAAAATAATCAATAATAATACTAAGAGTAAGAACATCTGACCGAAAAAGTTTTCAAGATCGACTATTGCTTGCGAAGGCATCTTATCTGAAATCTAAATTTTTTCCAAAGCAGTCGCACTTAGAAAATAGTAAAATACAGATAAGAAAATCCAGTAAACTTACGAATTGATCTTCAACTTATCAATACAATAAAATTNGCCTGTAACTGTTTTGTAACCGTTCGGACCGAACCGCGGAGCCAGCTGGCAGATAACGCTTATTTTTACTAAGGTTATCTTCGGTCCTCCGTGTTGAACATCGGGTCGGTCTTCTTAAAGGTGTAATTGGGCTGTGAGAATTCGTTTTGATTATTTAAACTGGCCCAACAGTTATCAGGCCTCACCCAGGACAGGGTACCCGGTCCTAGAGTTCTCATCAACATCTATTGTTGATGGTAAAAAATCCATAGTAGAAAAATTACCAGTCTTGTCTTCTGGATTATATTATACAAAGATAAGTGCTATAGAAATTCATATGAACCAGAAGTTCAATGAATTCAAGAATGAATTTACAATTTGGCATGATCGTTTAGGCCATCCAGGATCAATTATGATGAGAAAAATTATAAATAGTACGAATGGTCATACATTAAAGAATCAGAAAATTCTTTTGCCAAAAGAACTTAATTGTTCTTCTTGTTTTGCTGGAAAACTTATCACAAGACCATCACCAAGTAAGTTGGACAAAGAATATCCTAAATTTCTGGAAAGAATTCAAGGTGATATTTGTGGACCTATAATACCATCAAGCGGACCTTTTAAATATTATATGGTATTAATTGATGCATCGACTAGATGGTATCACGTATGTTTGTTATCATCTAGAAATATGACATTTGCCAAATTATTAGCTCAAATTATTAAATTACGAGCTCAATTTCCAGATTATATGATTAAAACAATAAGATTGGATAATGCTGCAGAGTTTACTTCAAAGACATTTAATGAATATTGTATGTCTATTGGAATAGAAGTTGAACATTCAGTGACATATATACATACACAAAATGGTTTAGCGGAATCACTTATCAAAAGAATACAATTAATAGCTAGACCAATACTTATGAAATCAAATTTGCCATCCTCTGCTTGGGGTCATGCTATTTTACATGCAGCAGCATTAATTCGTTTAAGGCCAACCAGTTATTATGGTTACTCTCCCTTACAACTCGTTACTGGTAATCAGCCAAATATATCACATATAAGAATATTTGGATGTGGAGTTTATGTTCCGATATCTCCACCACAAAGAACAAAAATGGGTCCACAGAGAAAATTGGGAATATATGTTGGTTTCGAATCTCCATCAATTATTAAATATCTTGAAAATATGACTGGAGATGTATTTACAGCAAGATTTGCTGATTGTAACTTTGATGAAACAATATTCCCAAAACTAGGGGGAGAAAAACAAACGTTGGAAAAACCTCAAATTATTTGGAATGCATCTCAAATGCAACATTTCGATATTCGTACAAAACAATGTGAAAATGAAGTTCAAAGAATTATACATTTGCAAGAAATCGCAAATAAACTACCCGATGCATTTACAGACATGAAAAGAATTACAAAATCTCATATTCCAGCAATAAATGCTCCTGCACGCATTGAGAATTCTTTGGATAATTCTATTTCAATTGTACGAAAAAAAGGTCGACCAATTGGTTCCAAAAACAAGAATTCAAATAAAGCGAGAAAAATTGATGAAATTTCTTATCAAGATAATAAAGTTGAAATGATAGAGAAAAATATCAATAACAATGATGATGTTATTGATAATGAAGAAATTTCAATTAACTATACAGTTGCTCACAAAGTATGGAATCGAAGTCAGACTGAAATCGATAATGTATTTGTTTATACGATTGCAATAGATTTAATCAATGAAGATGATGATTATGAACCCAAATCTATTGAAGAATGTAGAAAACGAAAAGATTGGTTAAAATGGAAAGATGCAATTCAAAATGAATTAAATTCATTAGATAAACGTGAGGTTTTTGGAAAAATAGTACAAACACCAGAAGGAATACAACCTGTTGGATATAAATGGGTGTTTGTAAGAAAACGGAATGAGAAAAATGAAGTTGTGAGATATAAGGCAAGACTTGTTGCTCAAGGTTTTACTCAGAGACCTGGAATCGATTATGATGAAACATATTCACCAGTAGTTGATGGAACTAGTTTCAGGTTTTTAATAAGTTTGACAGTTATGGAAGGTTTACAAATGCGTTTAATGGATGTTGTGACAGCATATTTATATGGAACACTTGATACTAATATTTATATGAAAGTTCCCGAAGGACTATCAATGCCTGAAGCATTTAAATTGAAGCCCCGAAATATATACTCGATCAAACTGAATAAATCATTGTATGGGTTAAAACAATCAGGAAGGATGTGGTATAATCGATTAAAAGAAAGTATCATGAAAGAATGATTTATAAATAATCCTATAAGTCCATGTATTTTTACAAAGAAAACAAAGTCTGGTTTTGTCATTGTAGCGGTTTATGTTGATGATTTGAACATTATTGGAAGTCATGATGAAATTGAAAATACCGTTGCTTATTTGAAAGTGAATTTGAAATGAAAGACCTTGGCCAAACCAAATTTTGTTTAGGTCAACAAATTGAAGATTTATCCGAATGATTTTTCTTACATCAATCTAATTATACGGAGAAAATACTAAAACGATTTTACTTGGACAAATCACATCCGCTAAGTACACCTATGGTTGTTCGATCATTAGATCAAAAGAAAGATTGTTTTCGTCCAAAAGAAGATACTGAAGATGTACTTGGTCCAGAAGTACCATATTTAAGTGCAATTGGTGCATTGATGTATCTTGCTAATAATACAAGACCTGATATTGCATTTTCTGTAAATTTATTAGCAAGATTTAGTTCAGCGCCAACACAAAGACATTGGAAAGGAGTGAAACATATTTTTAGATATCTTCAAGGAACAAAAGACATGGGATTATTGTACTCCAAAAATATGAAACCCAAAACAATTGACTTAATTGGTTATGCAGATGCGGGGTATTTATCTGATCCACATAATAGTAAATCACAAACTGGATATGTGTTTACATTAGGTGGAACTGCTATATCTTGGAAATCAATGAAACAAACTCTTACAGCAACATCATCAAATCATGCAGAATTAATTGCCATTTATGAAACTAGTCGTGAATGTGTATGGTTAAGATCTATGATTCATCACATTCTAACCACTTGTGGTTTATTATCTGAGAAAATGAAACCAACAATTTTATTTGAAGATAATGCAGCATGTATTGCTCAATTGAAAGAATGATATATCAAAGGAGATAGAACAAAACATATTTCTCCAAAATTCTTCTTCGCACATGATCTCACAAAACAAAAGGATATTGAAGTACAAAAGATACAATCTTGCAACAATCTAGCAGATCTATTTACTAAATCTCTCCCTATAAGCGTATTTGAAAAATTTGTTCATCAAATTGGAATGCGAAGACTTCTTGATTTGAAATAAACATGAGTACGGTTTTTCAACAAAACATTATTACATATCAAAATAAAAATACATTTTATCACACTCCACACCTGCAATCATATCTCTAAAAACCCAGAACAATAAACAAAATAATCAATAATAATACTAAGAGTAAGAACATCTGACCGAAAAAGTTTTCAAGATCGGCTATTGCTTGCGAAGGCATTTTATCTGAAATCAAAATTTTATTTCCAAAACAGTCGCACTTAGAAAATAGTAGAATACAGATAAGAAAATCCAGTAAACTTACGAACTGATATTCAACTTATCAATATGATAAAATTGGTATACATTCAAGGGGGAGTGTTGTGAATTATACCGAATTATGAATATATCACCAATATCAAAATATACAAATATTATATATTATATGTAGATAAACATGTAATTAATATTGATGAGATGTGAGTAGATGAAATAGTAATACATCGTCTTCATGAATTATTAAATAATAATATATTTATATTTCTTTCTATAAATAGACGTATGAAAACTGAAATTAATAAGAAAATTCATAAAATTCCTAAACTTTCTCTCTAAACTTTTAGTAAATTTTCTAACACGTTTTAAATTTTAATTGTACGAAATTTCAACCAGCAGATCATCAGTTGGACCCGGACCGGCCCATCACTTAATTGTCATGATTTTATTCATTTGTCCAGGTCCAGCTAAACATTTCATGCAGCATAATAATGTCAGTAAACCATAATAATCCCGACAAATATTTACACAAGCAAAGTTTAGATTAATTCATTTCAACTACGCAGCTTCTGCAAATCCAACTTTCAGGTTCCCGTAATCAAATACAGTATGGTATCGCCCCATAAAGATATCTCCCAGTATCCTGCATCAACCCATTCATGTAACAAACTCAAACAAAAACCCCAAGAATCGAGTATTACCAGAGCGGCCCGCGCGGCGGTGCGATGTCGAGACCCGTAAACCCACTGATGCACTGTGCAGCATCACCTTCTCCGACTTTCAGTACATACTGCGATGATCGAGATCATTAAACGCCATGGTAAGAAAAACTAAAAATCTTAGCGATATGTTAAGTACCTCTTGAGGGGAGAGATCAAAAACTTTGCCTCCAATAGTGAACGAGACTGTTGGTAGAGTAGAAATGCTTTCACAGTCGACAGATGATTCTCCCATTGGACTCGGGAGTTTTTCACAAAGCTGCGGGTTCATAATTGAATCAACAATGAAACACTAGTTGTAGTAATATTTGTAAGTTTTGTTACCTCGTTCACATAATTCATAATCTGGTCTTGTGTTTGATTCTGTCTGAGTTGGTTTTGCATCCAAACAACAGCCATTTCGCAAGCAGAGCACATTGTGTCATGCGACGCGTCCTTCTTATCGACTACGCTTGCAATGCCAGCACTAGATAAAGAGAATCCATGAAATGCATTATCTCGACAAAAATGCGAGAAGCCGAGGGAACAAACCTTACACCACGAGTTCCATCAAATGTGCATAAGCCAGCGCTCGAGCATATTTTCTTTGGTTGAGCCTGAGCGATTCGGAGCCACATTTATTACTATTCGAGTAAGTAAAAATGTCATTTTTATCTGTACCTCGGACAAAAGAAGCTGCAAAATAGTTGTCCCATATTGTTCAACCACAGCCTTGCATTCTTGGCTTACAATGCCAGCAGCCCCAATGGCATGGTTTATCATTGTCACTACAGTCTACAAGCAAGAAAAAATGCAGTTGACATT
Source organism: Utricularia reniformis (assembly GCA_009725065.1). Taxonomy (NCBI): domain Eukaryota; kingdom Viridiplantae; phylum Streptophyta; class Magnoliopsida; order Lamiales; family Lentibulariaceae; genus Utricularia; species Utricularia reniformis. The sequence goes on from RWGZ01001095.1 coordinate 199,128, forward strand.
AAACAAGCTAATTTCGATTAGATGTTTGTTTATCGTCCAGACAAATAAATAGAGGGAACCGAAAATATAACGCACATTTGACGCCAAAATAAATAGAATACTTCCATAGAACATGTTCAGTAAAAGACAAGATAAATCATGTCCTAGCGATAGAGTTAGGATTGGTTTAACTAGTGAGATTCAATAAGATTGTGCTTTAAACAGAAGAATACGTACAGTTGGACCAGCTAAGAGTGAGGTGCCCGAGTCAGCGATTGCTGAACATCCAACACTGCAATACCCTGAAAGCAAATGCATTACAAGTTAACTAGTTACAAAAATTAACTTAATCCATGTGCATCAACATCAATAAGTGCATTAAGAGGGTCCAAAAGGTAAAAGTTCTCATGTGGTTCACTAATCATATGTAAATGTTTGGTGTGCATTCTAAAAAGGTATCGCAATACGTAATGGTACGTACCACTTGTTTCGCCATCAATGAGAACATCACCCATGTCGAACTATAATCAAGCAAATCAACTTAGTATATGGCAAACGTAGAGAGTGCCCCAAAGGATAACGTTAAACCAAAATGATTGAGCTAACCTGCCAGTACCCTTTTCGTGTGACAGGTACATATGTATGTTTGCCTTTGTAATGCTTTGGATCAACTCCACCAAAGACAAGTTCACCACCCTCTTGTTCCTTCTGATTTCGATTCAGCCAAAATGAGAATACGGGTTCTTTAACGAGGCCTTGTTTCACCATATTATACCTGAATCAATAATAGCAGCTAAGGCGTGGAAACGGGAAATTTAATGCAATGGAGCATAAGTCAAAAGAAAAAAAATATAGAAACTGCAATAGAACTCCATAGCCCATACCACACAGGGGTTGAATCTCCTACTGAGATCTCTTTGAAACCAAGTCCTAGTATACCATCAAACTTGGCCACGAGAAATGTTACACCAGGTTCTCTTGTTGCCTCGATAAACTCCTGAACGAACACAAACAGATTATATAAGCCAAAAAAACCACTATCAAAGTTCATAAACTCAAAGAGGAGTTAGCCAACCTGATTTTCTACAACCAAGTCCCCAACTTTGACATTGTCCTCGCTGAAAAACCCAGAAATGGATCCAGTTCCATAGTGAATGGCAGCAGGTTTTCCTGAAAAATGAATGACAACCAACAAAAATTGAGCACAAAACTCTCAGTATTCAGTTTACAACTGCATGCTTTGCATTGAAGTAGGAGATCATAAAATAGGATAAGAGTAAAAAGAAGGAGTGCTGAATAAAAACACACCATTCTTTTTATATGTTCTTGAATGGCTGGACTTGTACTTGGAGTGAAAGTAGCAAGGAACCTAGAGCACAAGGTAAAAGTTATAAAATGTCAATATTCATTCGAACAACACACATGATAAACAAATATGGTTCAGTACGTACAGAAAAATAGCATTTGGCTGAAGGGATCCAGAGATTGGAGCTTCCAGTATCAAAAATCACAGTGAATTTCTGAGGAGGGGTGCCAATTGCTATTTCTCCGAAATATTGAGCATCCATGTAATTCTTCAACCCAACTATGTCGGTATCAGCAGAGTCGCCAAGAGAACGGAGGATGTTGTATTTCCTGATCGAGTCTCGCAATCCCTCACCATTTCTAGACCCACGAAAAGCCGCAACTTGATCTTCTTCATCTAACTTCAACTTTTTCAGTCCAACCCTTACAAGCCCAATTTCCGATGCACAAATAACAACAGGGAGGAGAAGGCTGGAGAGGAAAAAGATGAGGGCAAATGCTCTGTATCCGATTCCCATATTTCTCTAGAAAAAAAGTGTTAAAGATCATCATCATCATAAGTAAGATACTTTCTTTAGTATCTTCCCCGAAAGGGGCGACTGGGCGGGTCAAGATCCCGAATCGATTTCTTACTATGGGGCATAAAGAAATGAAGATCTACAAACCCAAGTGCCAAGAACACCAAAATTTAGCACAGTCAAAGTACTCCGCGGTCTAAAATTGAAATAGAAAATAACCAACAAAAATTAACATAAAATCGATTTCCCAGAAACAAGAATCATACCATCCACTTCCCAGAAAAAAAAATACGAAAAAATAACACGCTTACCAACGTGACGAAGAAGACGATGTTTGACCAAACGTAAGGAAACTCAAAATCGAACTACATGTGAACTAAATAGACGAGAAAACCTGCACGACGAAGGCTTCTGTAAAATCTGGACCGTTGATCAAAAAAGCAATATATTTTGTCGCTTCCGATGATCGCCACGTCTCGCATTACCTGATTCCGATATGGTGACGAGGCAAAATACGAGTGTAATTTTTGGTGTACGTCGCTGCCCAGGTGATCACAATGGACAACAAGATCTCACACGCTGATGGATAATCGAACGATTCGGTTTGGCTTTAGATTTAATCTTTAAGACCAAATGACGTCTTTAAGATGAAGCTGACGTGTCGTCAAAGGCATTCTTTGTCAGGCAATATTTAATCTATTATAATATTAATTAAACAATATTTATCTTAAAACAATATTTTGGGCTTGAAGCCCAACTCTTAGACATCAGTAGGCCTGATTCTGAGCCCAATATCGACCTGACCCGGCCCTATATAAAACAACTATATTATACAAAATGATGTCTATATATTTATATTTGACCCGAAATTCCAAATATATTTATATTTGACCCTAATACTCAGTAATATTTTAATCGCATCCATAGTTTGTATTTAACATCTTAACTTTAACAAAATATAATTATATCTCCCCAAACATGAAAAATTTAAAAATAACAGTGTCAATATCGCTCATTCAAAGAATGACAAAAACTATAGCTATTCACTGGAATGTCATTCTTGAAAAATTTTAAAACTTTAGGGATTTTACATGCAATTTCTGGACTTTGGTGCGTCGCATTTACATTATTTTAAACATTGGGACCACGATCATAGTTTTCTAGATTATGAAACTTACAGCAAGTTCTCCAGCTGCGAAAATGTTGATTCGGGAGCTAGGCTTTGTGGTGACAAATATGGAAAAGAATTGGCTTATTGTAACTAAGATCAAAGTCGAAAGAATGAAGATTCGAAAACGATGGCTTATGATACGAAGATTTCTTCTGATCCTCAAATGCTGTATCATTATCGATGAAACATTAGAGTTTTTCTCAAAGGACTGAGCAAATTCCTCTAATCTCAAGATTTGAAGACAACAAGTTAAGCGAAAAATGATGCAAATGAGGAAACAAATCGAGATTCGATATAGCCACGAGCACATCAATAGCATACAAGGGATTATTCTGCTTAACAATATGCTATAAAAATAAGGGATATGAGAATCATTTGAACTAAACCACCATATTTTATAAGCACTATCAGCTAAGAAACAGGGTAAAACAAAAGCTGAAAGAAGCTTCATTGAATGCTGCAATGAGAAATAGATGAAGTAATCAGTGAATCTGTATAATAATTGATCAAAATTGTAAGAAGAAACTCACTTGAATTTGCTTTGTGTATCCTTCTCTAACTTTGTCACTTTCATAGGATAATTGATCAAGAAACAGAAAGTTACCAAGGCCATATTTGTGCCCAAATGAAAAGAGACTTATGAAAGAAAGGGCAGCAAAGGATGAGAGAAAGAGTTGAACAATTGGATTAAAAGGTCTTTGATGAGGTGAATCACAATCATTGCAAGTAAATATGAAGTGGGATAATAATGGAACAACAAAATTTAGCAGAAAAAAGACAGACCATGAAATAACAGCTCTACATAAATTAGGACAATCAAAAAACACCCATTTTAAGCCTGAGTTAAACTTGTTTTCATGTAAGAATATCTCTGCATCCATATGGGATTTCACTGATATTACAAAAACTGACTTATTCTATAGTTTAACAGCTAAACAAATGGTTTTATAAGCATATGAATCTAAAAGCATGAAAATGAAATTTTGTACAGTTCTTGTAGGCTATAAATGAGATAACGAAAACTAGGACCACTATACTCACAGATGGCATCGTATAACAGTGTCCACATTGATATGAAATACAAATGGGAATGAAAATACATGTTAAAATCTGGTGGAATTTACACGTATCTTGGTAATGACGGCCCATGGTCCCAATACGCACGAGAATGAGACGACCCCAGTTCTAAAAACATCGTCTTCTTCGATATTAGGAATTAAACGAATCTGCTTACTCCAAAACTTCCACTTCCAGGCAAAAGAAAAACCCTTTTTGCAATGTTTTTATACCGTTCGGATGGATATGAATAGACGTGGTTGGGTTAACCCAACTTGTTAATATGGGTTGGCTCACCGAGCAACCTAGTTAAAAAATGGTTACAGATTAGATCGATTAAATAAATTTGAGACCCATAGTGGGTCCTGTTGTGTTCTACGGGTTGGAATGTACCAATTATTTGTTAACTTATTGGGTTGACCGGTGAGTTGGCCTATCGATCCATTAAATTAATACACAATAGGATTTGTTTCTCACATATTTTTACCTATTTTTCAGTTTTGTTTTATCTCACCTAAACCGTAATAGATTTGTGTTTTCTTGTGTTTTATGTTGGAAATATAAAATCCTCAAGTACCATCGATTTCTCACATTCGCAAGTTCGTAATCCGTTGAGTTTAGTAGCATATTTTATATTTGATTAGTGAATACAATTTGTATTCTAAACTATAATTTGAATTACTTCATTTATTCATATTTTGGTTTAAAATTAAATTTTTAGAATTTTTATTTAAAATAACCCGTAGATACAGTTAATACATTTAAGCCAATCTGTGGGTCGGGTTGGACCAATGCTCCAATCCACCGGGTTGACCCATTAGCGGGTTGAAATTTTTATCAACCCATATGGGTTGTTTGGTTTGACGAGTTGGACCCGTAATCCATTGGGTCTGATCCACTGCCACTTCTAGGTATGAATTGTACGCACCAATTTTTTTTAAAAAAATAAAATTTAATTAATTTTTTAAAATCGAAACTGAAAAAAATGAAAATTTGAACCTAATATTCGGTACCAAATAGTACCACAAACATATCGATTTAACCCAATATTTGATGTACCGTATTTATATCATCTTGTATGATAAGGTTGATTTTTAGAGCAATTTTCTATTATATTTAAGTATAATTTCTTATTTGTACATCTAATTTTATTGAACAAAAATGACCTAATTTATTTTGAGAACATCAATTAAATCATTGTTTTAGAATTCGGTACTAACAAATATGTCATATTAGCTCAATATATCGGTATATTAAATATATATAAGGTATATTAAATATGTATCATAATAATAAAATAAATTAAATTATTGATCTAAACAAACTATATACTTTTTCATTCATGCTCAATTTATATTGGTCTTAATTCAAGAAAAAAAATTCTATAAGCTTCTAATTTTTTCTTAAATCATATAAGTTAAATATGATCCGACTCACTCAAAACACTTATCGATCGATATTTTATACCAACCAAAGATGGTACACCCCAAAATTTCATTATACCCGATCGGTATACCAAAAATTTAAAATATTGAGTATCAAAATTATCAAATGATAAAATTATTAATTTCACTTGTCACCCAATTTTATTACAATTCTGTTAAAAAGACATGTTATTTAGGCATTGTGCCAAATTAATGAAAATTTAATATTTGTCATTAAATTTATAATTTTGGTTGTATAATAGAAGAAACTCCAGCCAATCAGGAACAAATTATACAACAAAATCAACGGTTATATGAATGAATTATAAGCACCGTTGATTTGAAATCAAAATATATCGAGAATTTCTAGAATCGGACGGTTACAAAGAGGACAACATCCGCGGTTCAGCCACATTTCCCTAGAGCAAACTCTACAAAACGCGTGTCCACACGCGATAAAAGCCGCTCCTTTCTTTCTCTCCATGCACACGCAGCACACCCAATCCTTCCCTCCCACACCGCCTTCCTCCTCCAGCAACGTCATCAACGATACTCTCGTCGCCGCTGCCGGTGTATGAATAGTACTATCTTCCCTCTCTTCAATAACCCTCTGCCGCCTCTCCGCCGCCAAAGCCGCCGCTAAATTCATCCCCGATTGCGGAGGATTAACGTTAACCTGCTCAACTAACAAAACTCCTTCCTCCTCAACATCGTCATCAATATCATCAGCAGAGGTTTGAACCCAAGAAGAAACTCCACAACATACAAATCCCTTAAATCCCAGCCGCTGTTTCAAATTGGGCAATCTAACGGCGTTATCAATTCTATTTCTCTGCGTAAGTAAATCAAGAAGCGTCGTTTCCCCTCTCTGTAACTCAAATTCACTACCCATTTCCTCCCTATCTCAAGAACTCAAATCAAACAACAAATTAGATATTTATATAATGAATGCTTACAAACCTAAACCAACTCCGTAAATGGAATCACGTGAAGAGCAACGAAGCTTTGATTGATATCTCTACGGGAACCGGATTGCGAGTAATCTCCGGCAACACAGATACCGTGATTACAGTAAACTAGAGAAAGAGAACCCAACCCGCAAGGCAGAGACGTGAGCCAATTTGAAATTGATATTAATATTAATAATTCTATTCAAATTCAAATAATTTGTGGATGGTAATTGGTACCCACTCCCGTTAGGCAAAGTAGTTAGTTAGTGCTTATTATTTTAAAACCTAATTCAAAATGATATTTTGAGGAAAATTTTCATTAAATCCTCTAATTTATTATAAAATTAATTTAAATTTATTATTCTAATAAATTCAAATTAATTACTTCAAACTTCATATATTATCCATTTTACTTTAAAATGATTAATTATCTCAAATTAGTTTCTCAATATAAAAATGTTATAGTTTTTGAGAAACTTTTGAAAGGTATCCGAAAATAATTTTTAGGATACCCAATCTAAATTAAAATAAAATTGATACTGAATTGTACAAAAAATTATGAGAAAATGATATATTTGGTCCTAAAGTTTGATAATTTTTGACAAATTTGATTCATAAACTTTTATTTGACATTTATAATTTTCATACTTTGATGATTTCGACAAAAATGTACTCAATGTTTCCAAAATGTGACAAATCCTGTGTATCAAATTTAATCCTCAAAATTTAAAAATCAATTTTACCAAATACATTAAATTTTAAGTATTAGATTTAACTTAAAAAACTTTGAGGATTAAATTTATCAAAATTAACACATCGTAGATGTCATCGGCCAAAAATGATGTAATTCACCAGCATTGTGTTGAATTTCCGTCAGTTTTTTTAAAATTTAATTTTAGTATTATTTTAGTCCAGCAGACTCGACCAACCAACGACTTTTTTGAACCACAATTAGGCATCAGGACATTATTAAATACATTTTCTTTAAAAAATAACAAAATTGTAAAGAAGAAAAGCAAAATGATTTATTTGATAAGATAAAGGGTTTGTTTTGTTTAGCTTTTCAAAATTACGGTGTGGTGAGATGTAGTACGATATCATGATCGTGAAATTTTAAATATGTTTGGTAAAATTGTGATATTATGATCGTGATTTATGTAAAAATTCTAATATAGACTCATATATAAATAATAATAAATATAATAATATTATAATTATTAAAAGTAAGATTAAATTTATTTTTTTCAAAATTACGATGATGCCACAGTTGGTTTTAATAACAGTGATTAAATCATGATTTTTAACGATTATCACATCGTAGTTAAGCTTATGTTTTGCACACCATACAAAAATCACGATCTTGAAATTGCATCGCAACTCATCGCACATTTCATTAGAGTTCCAAACAAACCCAAAATTAGACGAGATTTAAAGGAAAATCATTTGACAAACCCAAAATGTCGATTAATTAAAGTTACTAGTTTGATTTTGTTAAGTTTGAAAATCATTTAATGAAGAAAAAAAACAAGTGCGTACATTACAATTTACAATCAAAAGTTTGGAGGCCAATTCAAATGAGTCTGCTGCTGGTAGATTGCAGGATACTGCGTATGGCTACCGTGTGATGTTACATAAGTAGGATGATGATGATGATGCTCCGTTGTGTTCATCCACATTTCCGATGTTCCTGCCTGCAAAATAACATCATTCCAGTACCCAATAGAATCATCATACAGTAACAAGAGTAGCTATGACGACCACGTTAGGGGTGGACACGGGTCGGCTTAACGGGATACAGGTCGAACCTGTTGAACCCTTCAACCCATACAGGTTGAGAATTTTTCTTGACCCGTCAATAGATTGACCCAACGGGTTGAAAATACGATCCAACCCGTCAACGGATTGAAATAGCCTAAACCCTAAAATTAAAATACATTCAATTTTAACCTTAAATTTTTTAAAAAATATCAAAATTAGCCCTTCAATCCGTACAATGACATTTAGCGGACTAATCCACGTATTGACCAATTTGTACGGGTTGGACCGCACCATGCCCACCCTAGACCAGGTACATTTACAAACTCTAGCTTTCAAAAAATAGAACATACAGCCTGTACCGGTATATTTGTTTTGTACACAAGAGTAGATATAATGGGCATAAGCATTTAGAAACTCTAGCTTTGAACAAATACACTTCCGTGTTGACAGGGACACCACATTAAAACAAGCTAAAACAGATCATACCGTCCGTACGGGTGTTTTTGTTTAGTACACAAGAGAAGCTTTGATGAGTAGAAGCATTTAGAAACTCTAGCTATCAAAAAAATAACACTTGCATGTTGAAAAACCAGCTAAAACAGATCATACCACCCGGACCTATATTTTTTGTTTGGTCGGAAAATACACATTCAACATGCGTGGTAAATTAAATAGGAAATATTCACCTGGGGATTGGGAGAATATAAATTCTCCTTGTAATGAAGTCGAGATGGATCATCATGTGTTGCTGCATTCCCAACAACTCCATTTGGATTGATAGCATAGCCAGTAGGATTTATGAAATTGGTAAAACCATTAGGGTTGACAGGCTTAAATTGCTGAACACCATACTTGACAGTACCATTTGGTGTAAGATGAGTGTCATTACCGGGCATGTACATGAAACTGTTACCGCTTGGTAGATGATTATAGGTGGGATTGTTGGAATAACCAGGAACAGGCATTTGTGGTACGTAAACAGGAGATAGGAACGGACGATATGGCATAAGGTTACCGTAAGGAGAAACAAGTTGGGGATAAATTTGAGCCAATTGTTGCTGTTGCTGTACCATCGCAATTGAGGAAGAAGGAATACCACTGGAAGCATGTGAACTCAGAACCTGTAAGCATCTAAAGTTTTGAATAGCTGAATTCAAAGTATCACGAAGACTTTTTAAGCCAACAAAAAATACCACCCTCGAGCTATATAGTTAACTAATAAATTATCACAACTAATTAAAAAATATAAAGAGCTTAAAAAATGTGAAAAGCCCACCCTATAATGTAAAATTGATTTCTGACCTCTTGTGTTGGTGGCAAACCATGTACTCTAACAGCATCACCGACAAAGGAGTGGTAGTAAGAATCGTACAAGATTTGTTGATCATAACCCTGAATAGCATATAAAAACTATTATGGTGAAGGTCTTAAAAAGGACTCACATAGAAGATATTTCCAAACAAAAAAAGTTGGACTTACTAAGGATCTAGGCAATTCATTCTCTTCTTGGTGCAGTGATTGAGACAAATAAGGTGAGGGGCTATTTCCAACCATCTCAACGTCAGCATAATTGTTCAGATTCTCGGGTACAGGAGACTCCTTTTGCCCCATATGTTGAATATCAGACACAATTGCTGAAACAGCAGAACCAAATTCAGGACTGTGAGCCGGCTCATCTTGAATATCCAACTGTTGGGTAAAAGTAGGCCCAGCTTCTGAAGATTCAGGTGTCGAGACTGAAGCACTATGGATTAAAAGAATTGCTTAGTCCATGTCACGGGCATCCAAACATCAGACAAGGAAAATCAATATAGAAATGGTTTTGCTACATTTCAATTTGAGAGCTTATGTATTTCGAGTTCACCAGCATAAATAAAGGAAAAATCTTAATGAACTTTCAAAGCAATATCACACCAAAAACTGGTCAAAAGGGAATGGAAATCTCGTGAGGGAATTTTCAAAACAATGACTTTATGATATAACAGTTGATGACAAAGCAGGTTATACATGCAATATATTACCTTTTTGAAGGTTCATTGGGGATTTTATCAGCACCCTCAGTAGCCGCATAAACTGATCCAACTTCCAGGCTGCCAAAAGTCAGCCGAAAACGTTCTGTTTCTGAGACCTGAATGTTTGGAGCTATGATCACTTTTTTTTTCTCAGAAAGCCTCAACTGAGATGCATCAGCTTCAAGATCAGTAACTACTTTATTTAGTTCTTCATGATTTTTTGCAGGATCAGCTTCAAGTGATCGACTAGCTTCAGGAGTGCTGGCATTAGGCTTAAGGGATGATTTTGGCTTCCACTCCATATTTGGTTGAAAATCTATGCCACAGAGTCACACTAACTTATCAAACAGTAATAAAAAAGTAAATGGCAATTTGATGATAAATGAATTGCTATAAACTAAAGTCAGCTCTAAGATGAGGTGGGAGTAATATCTCAAAAAAACAGGGAGATAAGAATCCAGCTTGTGTGTATAATATCTAAAATCTCACAAATTTTCACCCCATTCAACCTGTAGTAGACTATTAAGTTTCTAATCATACCTTTCTGATGTCCCATGCGTTGATGAGACCGGCCATCATGATAATTTGATGATCTGCTGGAAGTAGGAGCAGGTATACCAGACTCAGATATTACATTTTTTCCTGATGGCTTGTTACCTGATTTAACATTAAGCGATCTAGATGGGGCAAAAAAGTGGCCATCTCGGCCAACTGTATAGGATGATGAGTTACTCCGATGATGCTTATAAGGATTATCGCCCAATCGATTACGATGTCCTACCACTCCAACCTCATGCCTGAAAGCCCCAGCTTTTGTAAGTCTAGAGTGACGAGGTGGTACATGAACAGGATCAGAAGAGGGTGCATAAACCCCCAAAACAGAACTGCCTAAAGAATGTTGGGGATCATTAGACTTGGTATGAGATCGTGAACTGGTATTCGGTATGGCATCATTCTTGTGCGCTTCTTTATTTTCACCATCTGATATCTTTTTGGATTGTGGATCAGTAAGATGTAATGCTGGAGATGAATGTTGACTAAACTGAGGCTTTCGATGCCCAAAAGTTTGAGATGAATTGCTGTAAGACATAAGCATCAGTAAACTTCTCAGGAACAAAATAAATTATATTTTTCTCTAATTCATTAAAACAGAATTAACAAAAGAAACCACTTCAGGTTATCATTTATCACCCCAACAATGCAAATTAATCAAATGCATAATACTTTATTAATGTATGTTCGCCGTTCAGTTTCCACAGGCCAAGGAAAGTAAGCAAAAAACTCTGAAATATTCAATTCGAACCTCAATAATCAATAATCAAGACACATAAATTCCAATCTAAAAAATGGAAGCACGAACACAAAAACAGAACATCCAAAATGGATGATTTAAAATCCAGTACAAGAGAAAATAACATAAGCAACAACTAATTTGCAGTATGTTTAACATGTACCTCTTCATATCAGAGGTCCCACTGTCATTTTTCAAACCCAATATTTGAACTGGTCTCCAATCAGAAGTAGTGTTCTGATTAACCCTATTATCTCGAACTACTCGGAATGCTTGGCTCACTGCTGTATCTATTAAATTATTTTTGTCAAAAGCTATAGGAGACACTAGATACATAATAAATAAACTAGCGCAAATAATGGCACTACATCCATAAAAATTGAATAAGATAAATTAATATTAAATTTGTAAGAATACTTTGCGCTCTAAATAGATTAAGATGATTTTGTATTTTCCTAAAAATAATATTAGAGAAACTTCAAGGGGGATTCTAATATTATGCATGTAAAAAAACTAGTCTGCAAGAGACGACCTGTGAGCAACACAATGTCAAAGTTATACAAATGCTGAGAATGGGTACACAAATATCTGGTAACTCAGGCTGAATATCACTTAAAAATTACCTAATGGAAGATTTCCACCAGAAGCAGCTCTGTGAGCATTCCGGTCAAAATGGGAAGGGTACTTCAAGGGAACATGAGCAATATCAGGGTTTTTCCAGCCATCTGCAGCAACAAAACTTTTATTCCCTGAATTCTGTAGCAAATAACAAAATAGGCATAAGATCATGCATATAGTCGGGCCTCATAAATATAATCTTAGAATGACCTCCTGTTTGTTAATGTCTGACAACATCAAAATACCAGTCCTATAAAAGATAGGATTCTGGATAGTAGCCTCATTTAGTGCTAATAAAAATGAGAATATAGTAATTATTAACCAGAGTATAGAAAATTAAACCAGCCACATAAAGTGGTACATGTGCTTCTGAATAATTCACCGAGTAGCTTTCAAAATTCATAGAGAGAATATTTACCTCTTTCTTTTTGTCCCTTTTTTTCTTAACTTCATGAAATGGGTCTGAAATAAAAAAAAGTGGAATAATATCAGAGAGGTTAAGTACAATCAAAATGCAAATGCCCGATGCAAGGTAAAATTATTTTGAGGAAAAAAAGCATAACGCTTCTCAATCTGGGACCATTTTGCGCTTATTTCTCAAATAGTGCTGGTAAGTTCTCTACACGGTCATTTCCAAAAGAATCATGAGATGGGCTCCAGGAATTAAATAAGAAAATGTTATGATTTACATAATTACCCAAGAACATTATAGAACGTTCAGAAAATAACAAGCCTTTACGAAGATTCACTCTGCTCCAGTTTACTAGGAGTACGGGCATACTAGCGGAAATGCGAAATTACGCCGACTGCCATTAACAATATTACATCATCCCAACAACACAAACATAAAGAGAAATAAAATGCAGCCTATGTATGAAGAAACCCAGAGTGAAATCCAGTTGAAAGGGCCATCATGAAAAAAAAGGGGGAACGGAAAAAACAAAAAAAAGCATTAACAAGAATGATACCTTGAATAAGCAATTTCTGAGCGGTCTCATTAGGATCCATGTTAGCCTCTTTAAGCGCCACATATATATCAGCATCGGAGTGGCTCCCCACAACTTCTTTAATCGATTGTATAGTCTTCCGTACACCAACAGACAGACTTGTGGTCCACTCTCGAATCTAGAAACCGTCACCATTCGTCAATCTCAGTTGCTGAATACCAGGAAAAACAACTTAAGCGCGATGAGCAAAGAATTCAAGAACAAAGAGAAACAACCCAAAACTCGGGCGCTACGCTTTTAATAACAGAGAACGGCTAATTGTTGCAGGAGGGGCATTCAAATCAAATTAGGGTTTTCGATTTCCGAATTGCCAGGCTGGCAGCGTTACAAAAATCAGCAAAGTTTTTTAAAGCCGAATCGAAATATTTAAGTTTAAAAAGTGTGGATGTGGATTGTGGAAGCGTCACTAAATCATTTTATAATATAAATCCAAATATTAAATTATAAATTATAAATTATATGATTTATTTGTCTTTATATTAAATTCGATAATTAATATTATACATTATTATATATTTATGTCTATATTGATGAATACAAATGAGATAAATTATAAGCAAATTCAAATTCAAATTCAAATTCAAATTCAAATTCAAATTAAATGGACTAAGTTCAGATAAAAATTTCCGGTCAACAAACAAATATAATTACACATAATTTATATGCAACCTTGTTCCAAGGGAGCTCTTCTGCAAGAACACATTCGTTCATACACAAAATTCTATACAGAAACAGATAAGCTCAATTTCATTCTTACAACATTTTCCTGTTTCCTCTTCAGACAAATGTGCTCTTTGCTGACATGTCATGTATTCTTACACACAAACATTATCTTAACTTCATGCTATACAGGAATAGCTTCATCATTCTGTGTGTAATCACACAGAATAATAAGGCCTTCAATATAAGTTGGGACAAGACAGAAAGGCCAACGACAGCCAGTCGACACAGCCTCCGATGGAGAAACGATCATCAGCATGTTATCTTGTCGCTTAACAACTCCCATTACACTCACTGTGCTTCCCTCTTTTATGCAACTGCAAATAAAATGAAACTTACAACTATAGAATGATCGTTTATAAAGAAGCATTTTACCCTTCTTTTAGTCGAATCACGGAGTCATCACTTGAAAAGCCTCGTTCCGAAAGCCATTGGAGAAAGTTTGGGAACACTTCTTTCGTATCTTTGGTTACATCAATAACTACAGATGGTTTAACAAAAGCTGCGACTTTTGTGCCATAGCCGGATTTTACTAGAGCTCTTAAACCGGTTTGAAGATCCGATATGTAGAAATCAGCAACATGCCTCTATTGAGAACGACATCATAAAATCAGTATACGAGATTTCGATAAAACAATAAAATGTAGATTCTGAACCTCTGAGTGCAGGCATTCCCAGGAGAAGAAATGTTGCTTAAACTTTGCTGATCTTCTTCCGAAAGACCGGTACTCGTAGAGCTCCGAGGAAGTAAAGACACACCTTTGTGTCCTCTGATAAGAAGTTTCAAGAGGTATGCTCCCACAAGTCACAACCTTAACAAAGCAACAAACAATTTGGGGTAATCCTTCAATGACGGATATTACGAAAGCAGTTTACGTATCAGTAACACAGCAAAAGAAACTGATTATATAGCCTAGAATCGTTAAAAGGGGAAAGATTCAACAGCAAGAAAGTTGGTGCAACCAAATAAACAAAGTTATTGTACTATTGATGAAAACACAGCAAAAGAAACTGATTATATAGCCTAGAATAGTTATCAGGAGGGAAATTCAACAGCAGGAAAGTTAGTCATTGATGCATCATAGAGTGCTGTTTCTATTTAAAACATCATTTAGAAATTAGAATGAACGAGACTTATAGCTTCATAAGTCACCAAATCCTACGCTAAGTGCAACTATGAAGTTATGCAGATCGAGATGTTCTAAAGCTCATTCTCAAGATGCTTGAGAGAATAAAACTGGATATACTGCAACAACTAGCAATCGAGATGGTCCCAAAAAGGGGGAAAAGGGAATCCCAGACCGAGTCAAGTTACCAGCCAGGACAAAGGATAATAAACTCATAATTTGCGTAGTTTATTAGTCAAAATAGAGCAAAGTCTTCGTTAATTAGACTAGTCACATCCTAAACTTTGCAAAGGCATTCTCATTACCCCGGTGACTTTCACGTACTGGCCATCAACTGCACCTCTCAGCTCGGCGTTGGAATACTTTTTCAAGAAACCCAACACGCCGTGTTTCCTGTAAGAGTAATTCCATACCAAAAGCATCACAGCGAGGACTACTACAACACCGACCACAACCAAAACCACTGATTTCTTTACCGCCGCCATGAGAAACGCCCCCACAACCAGGCCCATCACAGCCAGTACCAAAAACACCCACAAAGCCACCCTCGAAACCTTAAACCCTATCTTCACCTCCTCTGGTAAGATTGTAACAGAAGAACCATAAACAGACTTATTGAATGAGCTGGGTGCAGAAGTGTTATCCAGCTGTCCAGACCTCCGATTCGAACTCATCGAACCAATTGGGCCCGACGTAATGAGCCCAGTTGGTTGTATGGGAGTCATTGGACCAGAGAACGACGAAGACGATGACTTCTTGTTCAATACCGGAGCCTTGGATCCCAACGGACCCGAATTCCCGCCGGATCTGGCAGATCCACTATTATGCCTGGAAGAAAGTTTCGGCGGCCCGAGAGGAGTCTGATGCTGAATTTCGCCTCCAGTTAGTTCAAGACCATACATCTTCCCAAGCTCCCCAGATTTCTTAACATCCCCGCCGGTGTACGGCACTGCGCGTGACCCCATTGTGGGTTTCCGATCCTTGGGCTGCTGTTCTGGCCTACCGGAAACCATTAACCCATTGCTCAGCTGGTGTGATCCCGTCCGGGTACTCATTCAGCCGGCGATTGACGATGACCTTTTGGCGGCAGCGAAGCTTTCTACGAGTACGGAACTGAGAGTTACCGAAGTATTGTACTGAAATTTGGATGTCCCAAGAAAAAGAGAAGGTTTCCGCTGATTGATTGAGGATGAAATTACCAAAATTTCCTTAGGCCCATCTTTATCCTTCGCCTGCCATCGTGACATTTATAAGGATGACCTTATAAATTATATGGGGCCTAATTTGGTAATTCTTTACTACCCAGTATGTTAACATTTAAATAAATCAAATATATTTTTTATTTTAAATTTAATTAAACATTTTATTAAAATATTAAATAATAATATGATAATCATGAAAAACATTGTTGATAATTATTGAAAGAAATCTCTAAAGTTTTGTATATGTAATATTGATCATGTATCTTGCATTGCTCAACAAAAATAATTATTAATGTTCAATTATTATGGCAAAATTAATCTACTAAGTTTTTCAAATTTGCCAATTTAACTCCTAAAAAAATAAATGTTAAAAATAGTCACCATAATTCAAGTTAAATGACAAATGCAAGTGTGATGGGTTAAGGAAGAATAAGAGACGATACATTTAGGGTTTAGGTCGTTACTTAACATAGCAAAAATTTACATGGATTAATTTTGTCAAATTAACAAAGTTGGAGAGTCGTTTTTGCCATTATGTGCACTTATGATGACATATTTTGCCCAATGTTTCATACCAATTAGAAATTTCGTACCGATTTGGATCTATACGGTTGGTATACCGTCGATATAAAAATATAGGGACTAATTAAGAACTCTATGATTAATTTTGTCTGATTTTATAATTTTTTGGATGACTAATGAAAATAAACAAAATTTTGGGATTATAAATGCTAAAAAACACTAGGGACTATTTGCAAAATCATTAAAAATTGGGACTACACATCATTTTCTCAAAATATAATTTTAACGAATAAAAGGTAATTAATAGTAAAACAGAAGACATAGAGTGATATTTTGCAAAACACATGGGATGTTTTTATGTTTTTAAGAAAATTTTAAAACCATTTAAAAATAGTTGAGATTAAAAATATAATTAAGAAATAAAAAATGAATAGTTTACGTTTGTATAAAATGATACATTCTACAATACATTTAACGTTTTAAAACCTCGTATAGACCACGACAAGCCATACCTTGTTTTAAAGTTTTTATTATTCTCATGCATCGATATACATACATTGTATTCAAATACAAAAATTCCACAAATTTTATATTTTCCAAATCAAACAAACTACATCAATTAACCCATTTAAAACCCGATCAATATTTTGTTTAAATACCGAACAAAAAGTGTATTAGCAAAATTTTCAATATAATATGGCTCCAAAAATTTAAAAGATTGAACTGTACTACTATTATATTCATATATTACACAAATTTTCAAAATATTGGTGATGTTTGGAAACCAAGTTCATCGTCCGGTGCGGTTAACGTACCGTAATTGTATTCTATTTTTATCAAACATCATTAATAACTGCATTCGTGTGACCACAGAAAACTGCGGTGAGTTCACAGCTGGGTTAACCCAACGGCCACCAGAACGCACCTGTCGTCAATTTTATCCTTGATAAATTATAGTTTATTTTTTTTAAAAAATAATTTTAATCAATAAGTTTTTATATTTTATCAATTATATGTTTAAACTATAAAATATATATATAACAATTTAAAAATGTAGTTTTGAAATAACGAATTTATTATAAAATAATATGAAATATAATTTTTAAGTTATAAACAATTATTTAAAAATAAGGGTAAAAAAGTCATTTTTTGACATCACGATCACTGTACCGTTATTTCAAAAACAGTTTTTTAAAATCACGATTCGTTCACCTCACAGTATAATACAGTCATCTCACCTCACCGCTATTTACCAAACACGCTTCCAAACGTACCCATTGTATTGCATAAAATATGGTTGCTTTGGGTACCGGTGTCGGTGTCGCCGCACGCGACACGGCCCGCATGTTCTCCCCGTTTCGTTATTTTGGGAATTCCCATTGCAGGGGCTGTCGTAGTCACGAATCACGGATCACCGCAGGACCATTTCAAATTTTCAATCCTCAAGAACAAAACTTCCCTAGAAAAAAATCCTTCTCTTCCATCTTTCCATTTTGATTTCTTTGTCGGGTTTTGTCATTTTCTAGCTGTTTCTTGAGTGTCTTCTTATCCTTGCTTGCATTGTTCTTATTGGTTTTGGATTCTTCGGTTTTAGTATTCCACATTGTTGTTTCTCCTCGTTCATTTAATTAATTACCAGTCGCGGGTCTGTTTGTCATCTCTGTTTTGATTCGCTCATTCAAAGAATGCGTTGGATTTCTCGTTGATTTTTTGGCTGTTGAAGCGTTCAGAATCAATGGGGTTTGATGATAACAAAGGGGAAGATGTAAATCTGGCTCCAGATGTAAATAACCCCGAGTCTGGGCCTGCGAACCTTGATACGGAAATGGAGAACGATTCTGTGACTACGGTAAGCAGACAAATGAGTGAGAGTTCTCTGTACACAACTGAAGATGAAGATGATGAGGACAATGATTCTAAGATTGAATTAGGCCCTCAATGCACACTCAAGGAATTGTCTGAAATGGACAAGGTTTTTTCTGATTTCTCTAGTTTTCTTCCTGTTCATTTCATAGCTAATATTTATATCACCAGGATGATGAAAGCTTGAGAAGATGGAAAGAACAGCTTCTGGGTACTGTGGATATGAACTCTGTTGGAGGTAATCTCTCGAAATTATTTGTAATTATTCTCTGAATCGTTCTCTTTGTGAAGTTAACTAGATTGTGCTTTTACTAGTTGCATTTTACAGCAAGTTTTTGTTTTAGAATGGATTAATGGTGATTTGTAATGATTTTTTTTATGGATTGTGTGTTGAAGAAACACTTGATCCAGAAGTGAAGATCATAAGCCTTGCAATCAAATCCCCTGGTAGAACTGACATTATTCTTCCAATTCCGGATACCGGAAACCCGAAAGGAACATGGTTTGTATTGAAAGAGGGAAGCCGATATATTCTTCAGTTTACATTCCAAGTTAGCAACAACATTGTATCAGGCCTCAAATATAAGAACACTGTTTGGAAAACTGGTCTTAGAGGTTAGTTTTTTCCCATATCTTCGTTATAACGGTTTTTCGTAACGACCCAATTTTGTTTTTTCAGTTGATAACACAAAGGAGATGATTGGAACCTTCAGTCCTCAGTCTGATCCCTATTCTCATGAAATTCCAGAAGAAACTACACCTTCTGGTATGTTTGCAAGAGGCTCTTATTCCGCAAAAACGCAGGTATTTCATTCATAATCCATTTACAATACGTATTTGAGCTGAATCTGAGCATCAATGCATCATATTTTGTACGAATTATTCTTCGTTTCAATGCGGGTATAAAACGATAACTTTCGACTGCTTCTGTGTGTAGTTTATTGATGATGATAACAGATGCTACTTGGAAATGAACTACACATTCGATATCAGGAAAGAATGGCTGCCAACATAAGCCATAGTTGAAGCAACAAAGCTATAGTTTCAGATTCGGTTTCGGTGACAATTTTCGACTACTCGGTTAGTGATTTTACGAGACTATCGGATTCGAGTGTGGAGGGGATTTGCAGAAGATTTGTCTCTACTCTTTGATTGCCATGAATAATAATTGTTAGTTCTTTAATTGCTTTGCTGCAATGCTTTCACATACATTATTTTAAGTAGAATGATTTGTTACCAGCTAATTTTTCATGTTTTATTTGTGAAGTTGTAGACTTTGGGCTTATGTTGTACAGGTGTTTCAAATTTTATAATTCCACGCATGAAGTGCATGTTAAGTGCGTGATTGTGTGGATTCACGCACCCACAAATATATTTTTTTAAAAAAATATAGTTAATTAGATTAGGATAAAAAACTATATAGAAACTTTTGTGGGTAGGAAAAAAACTGTACATATTACTGGAAGATGTTGAGAACAATAAACTAATTAATACGAATTAAGAATTTCATATTTTAATCGTAAATTATTTTAAAACTCATTACTTTTTACATATTTGTGTATTTTTAAATTTTTAAATATTTAGATTTATTATTTTATTATCTTAAATTTAATGTTCATTAAATAGATATTTCTAAAATTAGTGCATTCCAACCCTGCACTTTGCACCATCCCCGCGCCATTATAACTTAGCTTTGGGTAGTACCCTGCTCAACTAAAAATATTGATAATAAAACTTTACTTCACCCAATGAAATATCTCCACGTGTATCAACTCTAGCTCACTTGGCAATTATTTGTTATTTCAGTTATAAAATTTAAAACATTATAAATATAAAAATAATTATCAATGTATCATTATACAATAAATTATAAAGTTATTGGCTATCCAAAAATTAATTATCTTCATCATCTATTATCATTTTTGAATTTATGAGGTATTCTCTCAATAAATATGATAAAATAGTATATTTTTATTTGTATCTATAAATAAAATATCATCAAATAAATAAATAAATTTGGTAAAACCTAAAACAAATCAATTTTGATTTATTCAAGCACTACCAAAGGGTATATGATTCATTCTCAATTGAAATTAGAACAAAGCACTATCACACATGACTACATATATATACAAATATCATGTTAGATATCCGAAATTAAAATCAAACCCATTTTTGACTTATATCAGTTGATATTTTAAAACATGTCGAACTCTCCCAAAATCGCTAAAATTTCGAGTGAGGTGAAAACATTAGTAGTAAGTGTCCAAGTAACAACCATTTACATAATTTATTAGTAAATAATTTCACAATACAAAATACATAAATAGCCAATATCATGAACAAAAATTTATAATTCAATCATCAATACCCATGATGCAACATACATATTCATGCCCAAAAACACACAAAGAAACAACATTTATGTATTTTTAGGCTATCTCCGATTATATTCATATGAAAACTCTACTCTCATTTTCATATCAAGTTTATTTTTGTATACATATTTTTTATTTAATTTCTTAATTAATATCAATAATTTTATAAATATCTTTCACTTATCTCTACATTCTACAATAATGTGCGAATATTTATAATTTTTAATTTTGAAGAATTTAATCTCAATTTATAATAAAAAATAACTATATAAATGGAATATTAAATATGGGTGATGCGTAGATATAGTCCCTACTGTTTAGGCATAATGACAAATTGAGTCCCCACTGTTTATGCATAATTGCAAATTGAGTCCCCATCATTTTAAAATTTTGGCAATTTTGAACCCCAAAGTTTTAGAATGGCAAAACAGGTTCCCGACTTTTGTATGGTTTGGCAAAACTAGTCCCAATTGT
Organism: Utricularia reniformis; assembly: GCA_009725065.1. NCBI lineage: Eukaryota > Viridiplantae > Streptophyta > Magnoliopsida > Lamiales > Lentibulariaceae > Utricularia > Utricularia reniformis. The sequence goes on from RWGZ01001095.1 coordinate 220,503, forward strand.
TTATCAATTTCGGCAATGTTAGTCCCCAAACAAAAACAATGGCGTATTTGATCATCATAATTTCAAAGTTTTGGCAAAAAAGGTTCCAAACGGTGTTAGAGATTCTCAACGATTTGAAATATTACAATTACGATCGTTAAATAAATTTGCAACGGTGTTCCTCAACGTTTTGAAAAACGTAAACCCTAACGGCCGTTAAATAATTTAGGGACCAATTTTGCCAAATTCCACAAATTTGGGGACTAGTTTTGCCACCAAACGTAAATAATGAGGACTAGTTTTGCATTTTTTAAACTTTGGGGACTAATTATGAACTTTGAGGATTGAATTTGCCAAATTTTACAAACTATGGGGATGAATATTGCCAATTAACTGAAGTTTGGGGACTCTATACGTCAAAAAAAAATTTGGAGACCAAATTTGCCAAAATCAACAAAATTTGGGGACCAAAGCCGCCATTTTCTCATTAAATATTCTTTATAGACATTTATATATAAATATTAAATATATTTTATTGGATTTCTTTCATTTGTATTTATAATTTATAAATAAAAGTTAAGATAATAGAGCTTTATAATTTGAATATTTGGACTTCATCCTACATAAAAAAAGTTCAAAATATAGTCATTTCAATTTGTATATGAACTATTTCAGTTGTATATACGTTTTGTTTTTCATTTGACATTCTCCGCTCTCGGAGAACAAAAGGAAAAGAGAAGTCGTGGTTCATGAGTCTATCAAAAGATAATCTGAATCTCTTCATCTTCGTTTATTGTTTTGCTTTCTTTGTTATGGACTGACTTTTTTATTCTAAAAAAATACTCACAAGGGTTTTTTTTCTGAATTTTATCCCAATGAAGTGCTCTATGGTTTTGTAGAATTACTTTGTCAATTGGAAAAATCAACAACTTGAATGATAGAATCGATTCCATCACTTTTTGTTTTTAATTAGTAAAAGTTTAAGATTATCATATTCCATGAAGGTGACTACGTACTTGTCTCGATAGTTATGAATTTCTCATATTCATCATATAGACATTTTTTGTTTTGATATGCGAACAACCTTGATATGTTAAAGGAATCTGAGAATAAAATCACAAAAGTAAACGACACAAAAAAGACAATGTAGAAACTCAATGGAGATGAAAAATCACATTACTATAGTACAATTATATTCACTATATGAAGAAAAATATGATACACACGAGTTTTGTAGGCTTTATTGTTAGAAATGAAGTAATCACTAAATGTGAAAATGTTGAATTATCCGTTGGAGGAAACAGTCCAGTCAACCGTAACAAATCTCCGGAAGATTAGATCAAAGACACAGTCAAGATCTGATCATAAATTCATGTTTTCAGTTATTATTTTGAATAAAGTTTATCTCTATATATGTGTGTAATACTCTTTAATCTGATGTCTGAAATAAAATAGTTTTAATTATTTCAACAAATTTACAGATATCTTGTTCTCTGTAATTCTTTCTTTTATCATTCTATCAAAAAGTCTCTCTGAATATCGATCTCAATCTTCTTTAATCCCAACATTTATAATCAAATATTTTATAATAATGATTTGATATAATCTTTTTGCCTAAAATATTCAACTGAATATGTTTTTCAATCATTCTTCAACTTTCGACAACTCTAATTCATAATGCGTTCATTTTGTCTAATTAGGTATTACATGATCGTTCCACTTGATCAGTCAATCAATGTGGATAATCCCCATTAATTCTAGTCAATAATCACCATGTGTAATGTAACCGATCACTATCTGATCTCAATATTCATCCAATAGTTTCCCAATTGGAGGTCATTGCAAGTGTCCAACTATAAAGTTTCTTGTAGGAGTATGATATAATTTATTTGAGTGTTGTTATGCCTTCATTATAAACCCTTGGCTTATGAATCTATTCTGATAACTTTTTCTCCCGATATAATCGCGTTTCTTGAACATATCGAAGGTAATGTGCGTCAATCATCCATTCATGAAATTATACCATGATCAAGTATTGTTATATTTCATTTTGTGGGGGTTATTCAGTGTTTTTTGGAGCATAATAAGTAACAACAAATATTCATCCATGATCTCACCATAAATGCTTCTTTTTAATTAGTTCAAGACACAAATTACATATAAGTATGAGTATGCTATAATTTATTTGAGTGTCACTTATGCCTTCATTATGAGCACTTTGTTTATGAATATATGTTGATAACTTTTTCTCAAGACTCTGCAATCGTGTTTCCTGAATATCTCGAGAGTAATGTACGTCAATTATCGATTCATGAAATTATACCGTGATCAAGTATTGTTATATTTTCATTTTGTGGGGATTATTTGGTGTTTTTTAGAGCATAATAAGTGTTGTATAAAATATAACAATGTTTAAAATATTTATTATTTTTATTATTATGTTAAATACATAATAATAAGTCAATAGACTTTTTCTTCCACTAAAACTACTTTCTCTATTTTATTGGGGAAGTGGAGTTGAAAGTGGAGAAATATTTATCTACATATTTTATTATATACATAATAATATAATTGTAGAAGAGAGAGATGTAAAATATACCGAGATACAGAGGATTTACTGAGAAATAGAGAATACCTAGAAACATATGGAAAATATTGTATTTTCTTGTTTTGATATTCTTTTTATCTGTATTGATTCTGAGTTCATCGACAATAACCATCGTTCCTGAGCAAGAGAGCTTGCTGCTTGTGTAACCTAGAGAACACCAGTTTTGCCGGAATTGTTTTTAAGTTCAATGTCATTACGACGTGGCACAAGCGACACTTAACCATATTTAATACATGAGATCAAATCAACTTTTTAGTATTGTTTTATAGTTATTGTATTTAATACTAACAGTGTTTCTTTATGTGAAAGTTATCCAGTTTTCCAACAATCTTAAGGACAATCTAACTCTGGTTCAAATCGAAAAAGGATGAAAACAATAATCGTCATCATTTCCAGGTTCTATCGTTTATTTTGAGAAAAAATATACAAATTCTTTAAACACTTATATTACTCGATTATGCATTTTTGAATGCTTTGAAAATTTATTTTATATAATCCCTGGAAAACCCCAAAACAGTTATCCATCGAATCATTTTCTTGATCATCACTCATTGTGCTTTTCATGAAAAAAATGGTATTTTCATGAAAAGACCATTTTTATTATTCCAAACAATTTATTTTTAAAAGCATTCCCAGTAATAATCGTTTAATATTATATTTTAGTGAACTTAGCCTTGAAATACTAATTGTATATTTTGCAATGATTGAAACTAGAGATTAAATTTTACGAGAATTTTAATTTAAATAAATAAATAAAAATGGAAGCAGTTTCGGAAACAGTCTGTAATCATTTTTTTTTGCTCAAATTTCGAACAGTTATTTGTTAGTTAACCTTATTCCTAAATAATGATATTGACGTGATCCTTTTATTTATTTATTTGGTAAAGGTAATTATATAGATGTTTATTATATGTGTTTTGAATCTGTGACTAGTCTTCAAATTTTTTCGGAAATACTGTCAACTTTATTCGTAAATCTGGTAATTTTCAAATTAAAAGTAGAACCATTACAAATTCTGTTATTTTCGCTGAAATTGTGGATCTTAGTTATTGAATTAGTCTCTTTATTTTTAAAATCAATAAATGATTGAATTAGTATTTTAGTTTAATAATTGGATGGTTAGAATGAATTATTATTTTTAAAAAATTAGGAATTTCTTCACTTGATTTTCGTTGAAATATTCGGAGTTAGTTGTTTTTTAAAAAATAAAAATTTTAGTTACTTATTTTCGGCAGAAAATTTTTAAAAACTTGGTAAAATCAACTTGATGGATGTTTATAGAATTATTGAGTCTAGTAGTTAGTTGTTGCTAATTTAATTCAGTTAATTGAAATTAGTTCTATACTAGATTATTTGATTAATCAAATCATTTATAAACAAATAGATCCCCTGTGTAGAATGTATGTATGATTTGAAATAATATGGACTGTTATGGATAATGCTACTCGTGATTATTAATTGCGTTTTCTTTTTTTTAATGCAATGTTGTTTAGAGGTCAGATTGTTACCTGCATGTTTATCTTTCGCAGTTTTTCATTCAATATGAATTACAAGTATTTGATTAAGTGGACTGTTATGTTTATTAATGTACCATGAAATGTGGAAATCCGTCTGCTCTCAATTTTATTGGTATTTTTCAAATGAAAAGTAAGACGCGGTACTAATTCTGTTATTTTCGCCTGAAATTTTGGATCTTAGTTATTGAATTAGTCCATTTATTTTTAAATTTAATGAATGTTTGAATCAGTATTTCATCTTAATAATTGGATGGTCATGAGTTGCTTTGGTAAAGCAGATTCGAACAATAAAAATTCATTTTATGTGGGTGGTATAGATAATACATTTTTTACTATACTCTATACCAATTATTTGATTATGAAAGAATTTGAATGTTTGTATTCTTCTTTCGAGATTCAAAAATTTTAGTTTTACTATTTCAATTAATTCCATAAATAACATATTTATTGATATAATGGAAATTTTAATTTGTGCTGGTTTGTTCATGGAGTTTAATCAAATAAGCCAGTAATGCTTATTTGATTAATTGGAATGTTATGGTTAATTAATTGGTGTGATTATTAATTGATATATATATCTATTTTCTTGAATTGTGTTATTTATTGATTTGTGCAATTTTGGAAGATTTAATATAAATTTTAAATATCCCAAAATGTGGGGGTATTATGTGAATGTATTTCCATTATATCAATAAATAGAGATGATTTATAACATCAAATTAGATGTTTATAAATTATGTCGAAATAGTATAGTGAATCGTTTTGTGTTGAGAAACTGTATCATTGAGTACAACACTATTCTTGAGACAAAGAATTTGATTTCTTTAAAGAAAAATTTTCATTATCCGGAATAACTCCTCGTAACACTCTGAGAGATATTAACTTTACGATATCAATTGAGAGTTTGAGATAGACTAATGTCAAATGATAGAAACATCATATGTTGATATTTATTATGTGTTATTATATTGATAAATATCTTTGACTTACTCTTATATAGTTTCTTCTTCAAATTCATCGTGTTAGAAAGAAGCTATTAAGATAGAATTTGATTTTATCTTAAAAATTCAGATATGATAGATAGTTGATTGATATGCCTCAATGAGCAAAGTTTATTGACTACATTTAGAATCTCGATAGAAATTCTTTCGTGATTGTTACATTGATATGTATCAGTTGGTAATCAAAGACTTAATTGATAATTCAAATATTGACTACTTTGATATTTTGCTCCTGTGACTAGAATAACTTTTATATGTATTCTAATTGTGTTAGTCTCTATACATAGACTTGTCATTCATGTAATGGATGTCAAGACCATTTTTGTAAATTATGATATTGAAGAAGAAATCTATGTGACTCGGTTTGAGGGGTGTGTTGTTTCTGACCAAGAGAACAAAATGTGTAGACTATTAAATTATATTTTTGGTCTCAAGCAATCACCTAAATAAAGTGATACGAGAAGTTATATAATATATAATTGATTAAATGTTATTTATCAATAAATGTGGATAAATGTGAATATATTCAAATAACTCTAATGAAATATTTGAGAGATACCATATACTTTGTATATTATATGGTAGATTACATGTTGTATCTGAAAGTACAATGATGTGATTGAATTTCCAATTCAGATGAAATCAAAATCTACCAGTGAATAATCTTCACATTGGGTGGGGTAATGTGATTTGGAATCATCCAAATAAACTATTATTATCAGATTGAGGTGACTAATAATGAGGTTGATTTATTGAAAAACTTCTTAACAGAAATCTTATTAAGATTAAAACCAACACTCTCTGTATTTATACATTGTGATTGTCAATCGACAATAGCAATTGTTAAGAATAAATCTTATAATTTCAAAATCATACATCTTATATATTTTAGCATGCTTGTGAATAAGATGTTGAGAGATGAAATTATTTCCATATTTTATGAGAGGTCGGAAGTGTACTTGGCCGGTCCTCTGACTATACCATTTGAGAAAATAAACAATTGCTCAAACATCGAGGGGAATGTGACTAATGTTAATTGATGATTAATAGTGATTGATGCTCAACTTATGTGATTGGCGACCCCATGAAGTAAGTTCATATGGGTAATAATTAAGTCATTATTAATCCTTATGAGTACGTTATATAGTCGTCCTATGGTGTTTGAGTATGAGGTACTCATTACTGCATATATTGTGAGGTTAATTACTTAATGATTTTCATATCCCTTTAAGGTGGTGTGTCGATTGCAGTACATATTTGATGAAATCAGCTATGTGAGTGTGGAGTGAGACCGCTCCTATGGAACCTTGACAAGTCTCTAGAGCATTCATGAAAGTCCGGGCACGCGTAAGGCCTATTAGCACAAAACCGCTTTGAACAATGGTTGTTTGATAATATAAGCATGATTGGTGAACGTTATCACACAATAATGTTCAATGGATCATAGAAGTTATATGCTTCACCATTGTACATGTGTGATTAATTTCATTTTTTCTAGGTCTGGTTCATAGTCCAAAAGACACAAGATACGATGTGTTTATATTCATGTGATTGAACTCAGAATATATATAAAACCTTTTAAATATGTGGGGGATTGTTGTATAAAATATAACAATATTTAAAAGTTTTATTACTTTTATTATTATGTTAAATACATAATAAAAAGTCAATATTAGGGAAGTGGAGAAATATTTATCTACATATTCTATTATGTAAATAATAATAGAATTGTAGAAAAGATAGATGGAAAATATACCGAGATACAGATGATTTACTGAGAAACACATAATATTTGTATTTTCTAGTTTTGATATTCTTTTTATCTGTATTGATTCTGAGTTCATCAACAATAACCATCGTTCTTGAGCAAGGGAGCTTGCTGCTTGTATAGCCTGGAGAACACCGGTTTTGCCGAAATTGTTCTTAAGTTCAATGTCATTACGACGTGGCACAAGCGACACTCAACCATATTTGATACAGGAGATCAAATCAACTTTCTGGTATTGTTTTATAGTTATTGTATTTAATACTAACAATGTTTCTTTCTATGAAGGTTTGATCCAGTTTTCCAATAATAAGTAACACCAAACATTCATTCATTACCTCACCATAAATGTTTCTTCTAATTTGTTCACAGCACTAATTACATATTTTTATGAGAAATGAGGTTGTATACATATAAAACTTTTTTGTACTATAAATTGCTTATGTAATCAATGTCTTGATGTTGCGCAATTTCACTATGATTTTTATCTCATGTTTATTGTTTCAAGTTCTAATTTAATTATGTTTTTAGCTTGACATGAATAATTTAGGTGTGGAATATTCATAATATTTATTGATGAACAATATTTTCTTTCTAATCTTTTGTTATTGTTTCAAGGTTGCCTTTGATTTTTTTTTTAACTTTGATTTTACCTTATAAATAATGCATTCTTAATGTACATCAGTTGTCTTTGATATATGTCCACATCTCCATTTTATTATAGTCTCATGAACTCATTATGAAATCATGATAAGGTAGAAATTTTGATGAACATCATTTATCATCTTCGTCTTTTGGTCTTTTTCTTATGTGGCATAAATAATACTTCTATGTAATGTCACTTTATAAATTTTTGGTTGAATTTCATGTGTTTATTATGAGCACTATAAATTATGCAATAAGAATAAGATTTTTGTTTTGTATCATTTTTTGAAAAATTTAGCGTTTTTGTTTTTCTAACAGGCCAACGATCCAGCCCAAATCTTGTAAAGCCCGAAGGCTGCTGGTTCTGGATGTTCATTTCTCATAAGGTTTTTTTTATTTGTTTTCCTTCTAAGTTTAATGTTTTTGTCTATATTCTATTTTTTAATATTTACAAAGGAATTAACTAGTAAAAGTTTAAGATGATCCTATTCCATGAAATTGACTATGTACTTGTCTCGATTTTACCAAATTTGTATTCTTATTTTGGTGTCATTGCTATTTAGTGTTTCATATTTTAAAAACGAAGGTTTCCTTTTTATATATATTTTATATCTTCGTTGAAGAAAGAAATGATATCAATGAGTTTAGATAGTTACGAATCTCTCATATTCATCATCATCATCAATTTTTTTGGGATATATGAACAATCTCGATATGTTAATAGAATCCGAGAGAATAAAATCGCATATGATTTTTGCTTCAACCCCACGAATTATTCCTTTTAAATTCATATGATATGTATAACAACTGTTCCAATTGTATATACGTTTTGTTTTCTATATGACATTCTCGACTCCAGGAGAACAAAAGGAAAAGAGAGGTAGTGGTTCATAGGTTCATCTGAAGATAATCTGAATCTCCCTTTCTACGCTTATTGTTTTGCTTTCTTCGTTTTTTCTATTTTAAGTGGTTTCGTTGGTTCATTTTTATTTATGGATAGCACTGAGAAATCTCAATTGACATGCAATGAAAATTTGAGGATCTTCGTGGGAAATTAGTTTTTTCATTTATTCTTTTTGTGGATTCTTGATATTTTTTGTTTATGGACATACACCAACGTCATAGATGACAGTGATGATATGAAGGAAATAAAATACCGAATGTTTGAGAAAAATACTCACGTTGATTCTCTATTGTTGTTTTTTTTATTTTTAGAATTTATCCCAATGAAAAACTCTATGTTATTGAAAAAATTCAAATATATTCTTGAACCACTAAATTTTAAGAGAGAATATTTCAGATCGTGCCATAATAATTGCTATTAACATTAGATATATGATATCTCTAGTGGACTTTATGGTTAAAGCTCATTTATTTCTTTGTCCACTTACCTTAGTGTATCCTATTCGGTGATATATCGTATCTATATGTACTCACTCTTAATGTTGGATTTTGGTATTGATCGTCACTCTCCATGTCGATCATCATGTCTCATGTCAGTCGTCACTCAAGTGTATCGATCGTCATCTCATGAAGTTGCTCGGTTGTTAACTGTCAATCAATGCTAACAATCTCACTTATTAGTTTTTTCCAATATGTCTCAAACCAACCTATTTGTAACATAACTGATGTTTATTAGTTGTATATCCGTTGGATTCTCTTCTTCTTAGATGCAAAGTCTTCTCAATCACGATATCGCATGATTCAGTGTATTCTCACTATCACAATGTATGATCGATTATATGTCAAAGCGATATTTTAAAGCCACCTTTTCAACCACTCCATAGTCTTTCATGTTTCCATGTTCCATGGTCGACAAGACCATGCACTTCTATAGCCGAGCACCCCAAAAAATGGATGCTCATCTATTTACTCACACAAAAACAGAGGTTGAATTCATTGTCTCCAATTCTTCAGTAAAATCAGCATTACATAAACATTCAAATTTCAGTTCCTCCCCAACTCGATATCTCATATCAATATCTTTGGTCGCATTCAGATATCTCAAATGCTACTTGGTTATTCCCCAATGATCATGTTCGACAAATACATACTCATCACTCTCATAACAAAGGTCATATTCGGTCTTGTACAGACCATCAACTTGACATTTTCTCCTTGTCGGTTTTGTTGGTCAGACAAAAACTTACCAAGCGAGACTAAGTACCTATCAGCACATTTACTTCTTTTGCATTCTTCATGAATTTATTTCAGCAATATCTCACTTAATGAACGATGATCTCCCTTATCGATTTGTTTCTGGAAGTTGTCATTCAAAGAACCATGTTGGTTGGTCCCAAATATTTAATCTCAAACACCTTGGACATATGGGCTTTAAATCCTTATCAATCTCATATCTTGAATGGTCATCAATATGTCATCGATATAGATGAATAACACATGACAAAAATGTTTTTATCGAAGGTCTTCCCGTACATACAATAGTCATCCTTAGATCGCTCAAACTTGATTTTCTTCATGCAATTGTTGAACTTCAGATATCACTATTTTGATGTATGTTTGAATGCATAAAGGCTTCTTCTAGCTTTCTTTTAACACTCTCATCATATTTCAATTTATATTTGAAAACCTTATTATTTGACAAGATCCTCGCATAACCTTCCTCCTTTATGTCTCATGCTCTCACGAGCACATAGTTTCTTACCACTAAATTTTCATCTTTTATATGGAGATAAATGATGATACAACAATATATTGTACCAATAACAACTAGACAATTATTATAAATGATGGGACATGTATAACTACCACAAATAATGACAAATATAATATTTTATAAGAGTTTTGACTATTAAATAAAATTTAGTTAAATGTGAGAATATATAGCATTGATTAATTCCGGTGACCTGGTGTGCTCCCGGCGGCGACACTAGGGGGATTAACAAACTATGCAATCAATGGACGAAGATATCGATAAATTAATGGAAGGCGAACTCGATAGATTCATTAAGGTCTGGATTACTGCTTTGCTTTCAATCTGCTACAGTTACTTCGCCGGAAAATTATTGCAGAAAGGCTGGGTAAGACTGGCCGCTGTAGTTCCGGTGGTTGTGATCTTCTTCTTCCTACCGCTGCAACTCAACACCCTTCATCTCTCTGGAATCACGGCCTTCTTCCTTGTCTGGCTTGCAAATTTCAAGCTACTTATGTTCTCCGTCGATTTAGGACCTCTTGCCGCCGCCGCACGAATATCTCTTCCCCGATTCATCGCCGTCGCTTGTCTCCCCATCAAACTCCGGGAAAGAAATCCTTCTCAGAAAGAAGAGGAGCACGGCGGCGGAGGGCTGTGGAGCTATGTAATCAAAGCTATATTGCTCGGGTTATTGGTGAAGCTTTACGATTACCGGATGCATTTTAATCTGGGAATAATGATGACTTTGTATTGTATTCATATTTATTTAGCTCTCGATATAATTTTAGCATTCGCCGCCGCCGTAACCAGACTGTTGTTCGCGGCGGAGCTAGAGCCCCAATTCGACGAGCCTTACCTTTCGAATTCACTACAAGATTTCTGGGGTCGCCGTTGGAACATCATGGCGACACGTATTCTCCGGCCAACAGTATACCTCCCGTTACATGGCTGGTGTAGCCAATTCATCGGTCGTGAAAAAGCTTATCTACCGGCGGTTATGGCCACGTTCGTGGTCTCCGGTCTAATGCATGAGCTAATTTTCTATTATTTAGGTCGCCTGAGACCGACTTGGGAAGTGACTGGATTCTTTGTACTGCACGGCGTTTGTATGGTGGTTGAGATCACCGTCAAGAAGAAAGTAACCGGACGGTGGATTCAGATTCCACGAGGCACATCGACTGTTTTGACCATCGGATTCGTTATGTTAACGGGATTCTGGCTGTTTTTTCCGCCGTTCTTAAGATGTAAACCCCTTGAAAAAGGGCTGCTGGAGATCGCCGCCGTCGGTGGGTTTTTGAAGGACATTTTTCAAAAGCTGAATGTCAACTAAGAGACGAAGAAGAATTCCGTGTTACACATTCTTTCGTTGAAACTTTCAACGGTAGAATGATATTTTGACAACGACTCATTTATAATTTTAATGTTATTTAATAAGTCTTAATTGAGATTAGTTTTTAAAATTTCTGAAACCCTAAATTAGAAGATAAATTTTGGGTATATATCATTCTTAATTTTGTAATCAATCCCAAACTTTGTAATAAATTGAGTTTGTCAAAATATACAAATTATTATAACTAGTTTTGTAAAAAAATCAAAATATTGGAACAAATTTTACATTAAAAATCTTTGATAATTAAATTTATCAAAATTAAAAAATAAATTTATTAAATCAAACAAATTTTGAGAATAATATATATTTAAATAAAAATAAACAAAACTGTTAAAATCTAGAATGCAAGTTGTTTATTCAATTGAACCAAATAAACTCATTATTTACGTCCATCTTTCGCATGAGTTCGGCTTAAATAAACGAAAGCTAAACCGGTAACAGAGATACATACTTCACAATTTAGTAACATAGAACAATAAAACAAACATAAGACAGAGCTTATTCAACAATTTCGAACCGAAATTTACGAGTAAAACGAGACTTTATAAAGTTATATCATCTATTATGTACAAACAGAGATACCAGTTACTACTTATGTGCATAAATGCAAAAAATCTTACTGTTTTTTCACCAAGTTCCAAAGCTACACCCGATATGCTCTTGAGTTATGATATGAAGCCGATTTTGCATGACGAGAAGCGAAGGGTATTCGGGGAAACAGAGCCGGTAAAAGCATGTGTGTGAAGATGGGAGAAGTTCGGGGTGCTCCGTTGTCTTGTAGATATAGAGGTGTGAGGCTAAGCCACCGAATCCTTCGACTGGTAAAAATTTTATCGACGTCCAAAAGAAGAGAAGAACCTTCTTCTGATCTACACTCATACTCTCAACAACCTGAAAACTCATCAATTATCAACAAAATTGACTAGAGATATGTCAAAAGCTACCAAATTAAGCAGCAGTAGAGAAAAAACACACAGAAAAAGGTGCATTTGGATTCGGGGTGAGAATTCGGTGTACGAGTACCAAAATTATACAAAATCAATACCGAGTACCAAATACCAATTACCGAAATAACAAAATTTTCCTGTAAAAAACGATGAACAATGATAGTAAATAATTCCAAAGCTTACCTAAATAAGAGCATAATGATCATTATGCCAGTCTGGCTAGAAAGCTGGATTCTTAAGTAAACTGTGTAAATTTTGCAATAAACGAGCATGTTATCATCGTAAGAAATGCTAAATCATAATTTATACGGAACAAAACAAATTCGACTATACTAGTATATGTTAGATCCTCTTAGAAGTTAGAACACAAATACCAAATACCAATTACGAAATGCTCTTCAAAAGCTTGGCTAGATTGGTGCGATGAAAAGTGAAATCGGGTAGTTTTAACAAGTGTATTAAACTGAAGAAAAAATAGAAACGGGCATTACGATTAAGTGTAAAACGATAAAAAGGATTAAACGATTCACGGAAAGAGGAAAATTCAGTAAACCAAGAGGTGCAATGTTAAGAAGAGTACCTCCCAAAACCAGGATATTTGAGCATCAGTTTCATCGAAGCCATAATACTCTGTATGTGCTTTCCAATCGTTTACACAGATATCTCTTTCACTGCCATATAAGATGGATTCGAGGTCTTCGGGATCCAAGCACAAGAAGAAAGACCTTTTAAGATCATTGCAGCTTATAATGTCAGTGAAACCTTGTGAAAAATGTTCGACTTGTTCAGATATAGAGATGACAAACCGATGTCGAATGAGAGAATCGACGTATTTCTTCCTGTTTTCACTATTTACAACCACATTTTTCCCATCATGGCAGAGTTCAATGACATTTCGACTTCCCAACTCCTCGAATTCATATACAAATGTTAAGCCCAAAGTATCTTGGTCGACAGCATCCGAATCCATACTTAAAATCTGCTTGCAGCTACTATACATGTATGGATCTGCATCCCTTATATCTTCTAATGTAATTTCACGCTCAGCCAATAGAAGATAGAAAACACGGTCGAATACAATGCCTATTTGTATTTTGTGCATCAAGGCTAAGGCAATAATCCTCCCTGAGAATTTAAAATAGTCGAGGTGCAAGGGATCCACCTTCGATGCTGCAAAATTATTATTGAGAAAAAGAGATGGGTTTATATCCAAATGATCAACTAGAAATTACGTACGAAATACGGAACTATATAAGCCAAATGAGCAATGAAAATGTGATATAATAAGCATGAAATGGGAGAAACAAAAATAAAAGCCTTTTGATTATCCATTGGAATGAAGAAACAATAAGCAATGATGTCGCATCACTTATTTTTTGTTAAATGGTCATTAGACATTGGAGAATTCAGCTATAGCCGTTAAAAATATTTTCCGAATTAAGTAAAAAAGATAAAAAAACGTCATAAAGAGTACAACTTTATACCTGGATTTGGAGAAAACCTTCTATGATCAGTAGGACATGCTACAAAAAGGGCATTTTGAGGGTTAAAAATTGCCTGGCATACTATCAAAAACCACTCACGCAGGATTCCGGGGCCAGTTGCTTCCTCATTCTTAAACTCCATGAACAAACCAGCACGCAAAGATTCGGGATCAGCATTTCCAATGTACTCGAAGGAATCGGACAGTAAGTTGGCACGGTCAATGAGCATTTCATGTAGCTCCTCAAACTCATCTTTTACCTCGGGAAGAAACAACATAGCTAAATGCCTCCTTGATTCAAAGTTAGCCACTTCCTTGTGCCCAATGATCCACTTATGATTGTCAAACCTTTTTGCATCCCTTACAATAAGGTAACTTACAGCATCCTTTCTTCGTTTTATCGTTTCCCAGAAAACCTCTTCGCATTTAGAAAAAAGTTTCGAAACACTATTCAATTCTTTCAAAAGAGTGAAATAGTGGCAACTCACTAAAATGGGTGAATCATCTGTCGCTCTCAAATGCAATTTTTCATCAACATTCCCTAAACATATGTCTAATTTGGACAACAGATCTTCAAAAATCCCATGCAAGGTAGCAATCTCCTCCGAATGAAACAACTGGTCATTACAACGATAGCTGGTCAAGGAAACCTCAATCGGGTAAATAAAACCGTTATCTTGAACTATTGCTTTCCTCAAAGCCACCATAAATTTGGAAAAATCAGAAAAAACCTCATCTAATGGCAACCCCAGAGAAGAATCTGGCTGTAAGGATGAAACCAGAGCACTGGACACCTTAACAGCTAACTCACTAACAAACAGAGATAAATCTCGAAGCCCAATCAGTTCTCTGTTCTTTAAATCAAGAGATTCCATCATTGCTGCCAAACGACTTCGACACATACAGTATAACTTATCCTCTACTCCAGTGCCCCTTTTCATCAGTCTACAAAACTCTAAAATAATCGGCGCAAAACGATCATAAGTACCATTAGGCAAAAGAGTCTTACTACAACCTATAAAATGTCTAATTGCAATATCACCAGCCTCCTTGTTAGGTTTATGATCAGACATATAAAGCATAACCAGAGCTGCAGGCGCAGAAGATGCACTCAAAATCTGCAAATGCTCTGATGCTTTGTCAATCTCCTTTGGTGTCATTGACAAAAACTCCAAAAGCATACTCTTTAAACTTTTAATAGGCCGCAGAGACAAATACAATGGCAATGAATTATCTTTCAAGAGGTTTAAAACCGAAGAAACAACATCATTAACCAACTGCCACGCTATTGGATGGCCAGTACTCCTCATTCGACCAACCAAGTGCAAATTTGCATCCTTTTGTACGTCGCATTCAGACAAAGTCTGCTCCCACTGCAACTGTTTCCCACGGTAGATTAACCTCTGTTCCATCACAGGAATTCCAGTGATTCTACAGATTATTTGATGAACAGACTCAACCGTATCCCCAGGATCAGCGTGGAGCACAAGCGTATTATTGGTAAAAGACCGAACAAAAAATTGAAGGCTGGCGCCAAACGCGAAGGATGATCCCGTTGTGGGTGTGGGGGGAGAGAATACGGGGAGGGTAATCTGCTCTTTGCGCATCCTAGTTGGGCTTAAGGGTAGGAGGATTAGAGTCTCATCGGCATAATCGTCAAGCTTTCGCTTAGATAGAGATGAAGACATGAGGATAGGGGGGTTTCTACAGGGAAGCTGATGATCCCATGAATCGGAACCCCAAGCACAACAAAGCTTGAGCCCCCCAGCACAACAAAATCGGCCCTAGCGAAGCTGAACAGAGAAATGGAACGCGATGAAGCCTCTGTCAGTGCTGCGGTGCGATTTGGATGGAACCGAGAGACGATTTTTTGCCTTCTTCGACAAATTCGTTCTACGGATATGATGATATTAAATATTATATTTATATAATAAAGAGAAAATGTCATCTTTGCTCTTGTAGTTTGATCGTTTTGACAAATTTATTCATCTAGATTTATTTTGACATTTTGGATATTTGGTAAAATCGATCATTCTATTTTAGAACATTTGACAAAATCGGTCCCTAAATTTCATATTTAGTTCTTCAAATAAAATCGAATAAAATCGGTCTCTATAGTTTGATCGTAGTGGCAAAATTAGTTTTTGTATTATATAAAAATGAAAAATTACAAATTACAAATTTCGGGGACCAAATTTGCAATATATATAAAATTTAGAGGACCTAATTTGTCAAATATGTTAAAATATGAGGATTAATTTTACCATAAATAAAGTTAAGAAATTTAATCAGTCACAATTATCAAAATAGGAGGACCAAAATTGCCAAAATAGAAAACTAAGAGAACCAAATTTGCACGTCGTCCTATAATAAATTGTTTAAATTAAATTCTTACAATTTAAATCATATTCTTGTTATTTGTTTGAAAGTGTATTATTATTTTATGTTATATTCTTTTTATTAGCTATTTAAAATGTTTTCATACATGCAATATGTAATGTTTTTATAATCATCTTAAATTCGATTTTTTTGTTGAACATAACATGTTATTTTGTTATGTTGTTCGAAAATAGCATTAATTTTCGATTGATTTTATTTTTGTAATGAATTAATTTTGTTTTAGAAACATAGCACTGATTTGCAGTCGGACACCAGCTTTTTTTCGTAGCTCGGTTTCTATAATTATAGAAACCGAGCTACCATTTTTTTTATTTTTAATTGTTGTTTTTAATGCCTTTTCGATATAAAAAAAATGGTAGCTCGGTTTTTATAATTATAGAAATCGAGCTACGAAAAAAAGCTGATGTGTCAGACTGCAAATCAGTGTTATGTTTCTAAAACAAAATTAATTCATGACAAAAACAAAATCAATTGAAAATTAATGCTATTTTTTACGTTTTAACAAGTTACAATGTCATCTAAAAAACTCACCCAATTCTCTTAAATTCCATTGGTATGAATCGATATTGTCAATACTTATATAATATATATTTTAAAATAAAATTAAATAAATTTGACTGATTTAACTCTATTTTTATGGGTTGAACCAAATTTTCGATTTTTTTTTGAAGAATCAAATTGGATTTTTTTATCGATTAATTGATTAACTAACTAGTCGAATCGGGTAGTCGGATCCAATTTTAACTTAATTAATTATCATAAAAAAATGAATTCAATTGAATATTGATAAAAGATTATTAGTCGTTTTAGTATAAATACTTTTAAGTTCTCATTCACACAAAAATCCAAATAAAATTAAAAGTGAAAACTGATAGAGATATGAGTTCTCGAATCATGACCCAATCCATTTAAATGTATAATAATTATAATCGGATCAAATCCAATTAAGAACATGTGTGTTTGGATTTGTCGGGTTCGGATAGATTATAAACACAAATCCGACCCGATAATATTAAATCCAAAATAATGTAGATAGATTTGTGACCCATTTTGAGGACTCAAACCCGACAAAATCGGTTCGGATAGACTCTTTAAAAAATGATTATTGATTATAATATTAAATCATCTTCAAAAAAGGATAATTTGAAATTAAATCCGAAATTTTAAAGATTTTGCTCCAATCTCCTGTTACATTGCCCTCTTTTCAATTGGGATTGGAGTTCGGCTGTCTTGGGGGCGGCGGCAAGCGGCTGATAGGAAAAATTGATAGGTGACGACTCAAATTTTCAAAATAGGAGGTTGTTTTTCACCCGCCGCCCAGCCGGCGGCGGGGGGTTTACCGTCTCAACAGGTGCTTTCGCACCGTTTGACCTCGTTGTCCGTGTCACGGCGGCATTCGCTTAGTGAAAATAACGACGCGGATAGCGCTAAGATCAAGACCTTGTTCAAATCCAAGCCGAGGACTCCGGCCGATTTGGTGCGGCATACGCGTGATCTGCTTGTACTATTGGATCTAAGGGGTCCCGATTCAAATGACAGCAAGCGCGAGGAAAAGGTTGAATTCTATTTGATTTGTAGAAACTTTTTCTAACGGATCATGTGGGAATACAGTTTACACTAGTAGTGATGATGGGTGTCTGTGCATGTATTTATCGTCGCGTAAGATAGTATTCGCTTATACTCATGATTTGCTTGCTACACTTTATTTCTTCTTAGATGGTTGAATTGAGCAGACTTCTCCGAGACTTGAAGCAAGTTCTATATGGTGATGCTGAATCTGAGCCCGTGGCGGAGGCCTGCTCACAGCTGACACAGGAATTTTTTAGAGAGAACACACTTCGCCTGCTAATTACATGCCTCCCCAAGCTGAATTTAGAGGTGACTAGACTGATTTTTAATGAAATGCTGAAAAGTAACTTGTATTGATGGTTTTATCGTCCTTTCCTAATTTCTACCTGAAGCAGCTTGTTATTCTAAGCTTACTCCATGGATTTTAACCTCTATGATATGACTGCAGACTCGCAAAGATGCTACTCAGATCGTTGCAAATCTTCAAAGGCAACAGGTTAATTCAAGGCTGATTGCTTGTGATTACTTAGAAAGGAACCTTGATCTCATGGATATTTTGGTAGCTGGGTAAGTAGCTTGAAATCCTTTTGAGATTTTGGACTCATAAAAGGTTGATTCAACATTATTGAAATAGGGTTTCCACCTCAATATGCTATTTTTTCGGTAGGATGATCTTATTTTTTTTACTGTTGAATATGTTGCTCCTGTAAAGGTACTGCACGCAATTGTATTATTTGATCATTATACATTTTTTTATGCTTTATGTTTTGTTTACAGTACATTCACTATATGCTGTTTTCTTGTTCGGCCATTAGTTACAAAAATAGTGAGCTGGCACTGCATTATGGTTCAATGCTGAGGGAATGCATACGCCATCAAAGTGTTGCAAGGTAAAGAAGAAATTCTATTGTTAACTTAGAAAAACTGATGCTGCGTGAACTGCTTTATCTATGTACACTGTGTTTAGCTGGACCTCATCCTATATAATAAATACAATATTATATCTGCAAAATCTTAACTATATTCTTTTGTTGTTGAAGATTTTTCATGGAATAATGGGTATTGTTTCTACTGTTTTGTATAGATATGTTTTGGAATTGGAGCATATGAAGGTGTTTTTTGATTATATACAGCTACCTAACTTTGATGTTACTTCTGATGCTGCTGCTACCTTTAAGGTTTAGTGTTCTTATATTTGTTACAAGAAAGCTTATGCCCCTTTTAACTAAATTTTACTAATAAATGTTTACAATTAGTTGTTTTTGTAACTCCACACGCAGCTTTGTGGTTTTTTTCTTCCTGCTGGATGAACGTTCATGTTATTTTTTAAGATAGACGGCCAGTATTCATCCTATAAATCTTCATATCCTCTGAATCTTGTGAAATTATGTGGCATACCTCATTAAAATCTGTAGAATGTGTAATTTTTGGACCAACATTACCATATGTTTTTGTGCTCAAAGAGACAAAGTAAGCCCTATCGTGCTGCAGGAACTATTGACTCGGCACAAGTCCACTGTTGCTGAGTTTCTTGCCAAGAACTATGACTGGGTAAGAATTTTTATTAGACAACAGTAAACTCACTTTTAATGCTTGCCTTCTAGTTGAGCTCTCCTGTTTCTGATTCTCATCTATTTTTATTGATAGTTCTTTGCCGAGTACAACCTGAAGTTGCTTGAATCTACTAATTATATCACCAGAAGGCAAGCTGTGAAGGTAATGGCCGCAGTCTCATTTTGAGATTATTATGTTTACGATGATGAAGAGTAATTCTTTTTTGAAATATGATCGCCAATAGATGAATGAAGTACACCGGAAGTAATTAGCTTCTCGATTTTAAGTCTTATCATTAATCAATTAACACGCTATAAACTCTTATTCTTATTGTGAACTTTAGCTGACCTCTTATACTTATGTTTTTTTCAGCTATTGGGAGATATCTTGCTCGATCGTTCCAATTCAGCTGTAATGACTCGATATGTATGTTCTCGGGACAACTTGATAATCCTCATGAATCTTCTCCGGGTATGCTGCTGTATTTATTTCTCAGAGTATTTGGTCTGTGAGATCTTACACCAGTGTATCTAAGATAAGATGTAGGAGTCCCATTAAATAACAGTTTGTTTGAAATATCACACATTGCCGCATTTTAATGGCGATCCACAATTATTATTGAGTTCCCTCTCCAATTAAAATGAAATGCATGAGGTAGCCTTAATGCGATTGTTTCTTTATGCAGGAGTCCAGCAAGTCAATTAAAATTGAAGCATTTCATGTTTTCAAGGTTCTGACTGACGAATGCCATTCGTTCAATCTTAACCATGTTTTCATCTTCTTGTTATCGCCTTAATTGACAACAAGCCCTCCTTATTTTGCAGTTATTTGCAGCAAATCAGAACAAGCCCCCTGATATTGTCAACATCCTTGTCACAAACCGAAGCAAGCTTCTTCGGTTATTCACTGAATTTAAGTCCGAAAAAGGTGAGTACAAAAGAATGTCACTTGCCTATTAATCACTAACCATATTTGAATCATGCAGAGGATGAACAATTTGAAGCTGATAAAGCTCAAGTAATAAGAGAAATTGCTGCTCTCGAGCCAAAACAACAACAACAATAACATCGACTACCCTAATGGATCAGATACGCACTTCTTGTCCCTTTTTTTTGTTTTTTAGATTCAAGAAACAAAACAGGACCCCATTCCAATTCCCATAGATGTGGTTTCTTCTTTCTCGACATGTAAATACTTCCCCGTACATATTCGTTAATCCGAGCCGAGCTGCTTCTCTTCTCCCTTTTGTTTTTCAACCTTATATGAATGGCCCTTGAACAAGCATTGCCCCCAACACTATTTTGACATTTTACCAGTTTCTTTTTTTAATTTGATATACTAAATTGAATCTTTCGTTTCTGTATTGTTTATGTAGCTCATGTTTTAGGTGCATATATTTTGTGAGTATTTTTATATGTACACAGTGTCACTCGTATGGCTATTCTTTGATACGGACGAGTTGAGTTTGACTTGTTCGTATTTGTTCATATTATGATTTGAATGGAAAAACTTGTTTGAACATCGTTCTTGTTTCTAAAACTTTGTTTGTGTTCGTATTCATGTTAACTTGTGTTTGAATCTGCTTTTGTGTATAAGTTTGTTTTGGATCTATTCGTCCATGTTCGTGTATAAATAATATAAAGATACTCAAATTCAAATTTTTAATATCATGTGTTTATTTGTATCAGATGTTTAATGATGATAGTTAAATTGGAGATATGTCATAGTAAATTTATATTTTGTAACTTTGTATTATTAAAATTTTATTTATATATATTTAAATTATTTATTTTGTAAATTAATTTGGCTTTAGCAATGATTTTAAGTTAGATACACTATAATTTTATTGTTATTTTAAGTGCGTTAAAAAATAAGATTTGATAATCGCATTTAGTGTATTTCACAGCACTTTTAAATAATAGCAAACGAACCTGTTTTACATTTATTTAAAAAATGGATATTTTCATATATTTGAAATTGATTTAGCCTTTTTTAAAAAAATATTTAGTGAATTAGGTGAGCTCAACGGCGATTTCGACTGATTTTTTCCTACATGTTGAATCTAACCGCCGTAGGTTTTGGCAATCTCTGCTACTCTTTCCAGCGCCCCGTTCTTATCTACGCCGCCCTCAAACCCCGTGGAAACCGTTTTCTTCTGCAAGTTGGAGATAATTATGTGTGTGTGGTATCTGCTAATTATAATCAAGCAAGATGCTTTTGCTCAGACGGCCAGGCATCGGGTGAGCTTCACGTTCTCGTTGGACCTATGTTTGCTGGAAAAACCTCCACCTTGCTGAAGAGAATCAAGTATGGGAGCAGTAAATGCAGGTGATTCACATTTTTATCCTTTGTGATTTCGGTCTTTCGCTTTTTGTAGTTTTCTGCTTGCTAATAATTGAATTCTGTAACTGGTGCTGTTTTAAACGCCAGATCGGAGGCGAATTCAGTGAGGAATTTATGGCATTTAGATAGAACATTAAGGGATCTTTGTTATACCGGTAGAGTTAAGGAAGCAGTTGGAACTCTGTGCTGCACTGAAATGCAAGTAGATTCTGAGACATATTCTCTAATTTTACAAGAATGCATATTTCGAAAACATTACAAGAAAGGGAGAAGAATACATTGGCACATGGTAATTGTTGGCTTTATTCCAAATGAGTATCTAAATATTAAGCTTCTGATTCTTTATGCAAAAAGCGGTGATTTAGATACTGCTCACATTATATTTGACATCTTGACTATCAAAACCTTGATTTCATGGAACGCGATGATTGCGGGATATGTTCAGAAGGGATTAGAAGAGGTTGGTTTGAGTCTTTATCACAAGATGAGAGAAAATAGTTTGATGCCTGATCAGTATACATTTGCATCCGTATTTCGAGCTTGCTCGTCTCTAGCTGTCTTAGAACAGGGAAGACAAGCGCATGCTGTATTAGCCAAGAGTCAAATTAATGGTAATGTTGTAGTTAATAGTGCATTAATGGATATGTATTTCAAATGCAGTAATCCTTCTGATGCATTTAAGGTGTTCAATCAATCTTTAAACAGGAATGTTATAACTTGGTCTTCTTTGATGTATGGATATGGACTTAATGGACGTGTATTCGAAGTTTTGGATTCTTTTCACGAGATGATAAACGAAGGCTTAAAGCCGAACCAGATTACGTATCTTGCTGTACTTTCTGCTTGTAACCATGGTGGCTTAGTGGAGGAAGGTAAGAGATATTTTTCTTCAATGATGAGAGATTATGGTGTGAATCCAATAGGTAAACATTATGCCGTAATGGTTGATTTATTGGGTCGTGCCGGTAAAATCGAAGAAGCTTACTCGTTTGTTTGTACGTCACCTTTTAAGGATCATCCAGCAGTATGGGGTGCATTACTTAGTGCATGTAAACTATATGGGAATATGGAGATTTTAAAGCTTGCTGCGAAGAATTTCTTCGAATTGGAACCGGAAAATACCGGGAAATATGTCGTGTTATCGAATGCTTATGCAACTTTTGGGTTGTGGAAAAATGTATTGGAGATTAGACGTGTAATGAAAGGATCTGGTATTAGAAAAGAACCTGGCTACAGCATGATAGAGGTACAAAAGGAAGTTCATTTCTTCTTTATGGCTCATAATACACATAAACAAATCCAGTACATTCTTGGAGTGCTTCGAAACTTGTCTTCTGCGCTAAAGGATTCGAATGAGATTCCGCACTTGAAAATTGATCTGGACATTGACTGAAGCGTTTACATGTTTGATTTTCAGTCGGTTTTCCGGTCTCTGTTTAAGAGATTTATCTCCATGCTGAGCAAGTTGACATGGCTCTGTTCTTCCATCCAAGATACAGAGCGCCATTCGCCTCTCCAAGTTTGTAATTTGAGCTGTAATCTTTCAGCATATCGCAGACTGCACTTCCGACGGCTGGACTCAGTTTCAGAGGTGAGAAGCCAGCCATTGCTAAACGAAGCCTCCACTTGCCAAAGGGCTCATGCCGCTCGACTCGATCAAGCCCCTCACAGGCAATGATGTTCACAACATCTTTTGCCACACAGTTCTCTTCGGTGCTGATCCTCCGTTTATCTCCCCTTTGGCATGCAGCATCTATGGACTCGAACATGGCCATATAGTAGTCAAGTGATTCATTGAACCTCTGCAAGAAACCATTGGTATTAGTGTTGGATTCTTGTTCAATGAGGGTCACAGCCTTGGGTGAGAGACTTTTAACTAGTCTGATGAGGCGATCCCTATGGTTCTCTACAGTTACACTCTCATCAGGGATGTGATGCAATACATATGGAAAGTTCACAGCCACAGCTTCTCCATGCGAAACTCGGAGATTTTCCAATTGGACTTCGGTACCTGATATAGCTGCTCCATGAAACTCGAACGGTACTCCACATGACTTTGCTACATTTTCTAGTGTCCGACCAACTAACTGAAGTCCTCCACCTCGGGCATAAGCTGATTGTGGATCATCAACACCAGTGATTCGGATATACGGAGGGCCTCCTGGCCGACGAGAGACTGTCTGAATGAAAGACACCCATTGACTTCCTTGAGCAATCTGAAAATCAATTATATGAATCCTGCTCTCATTCTCCATAGCTTCACGGATTATAACGCTCGATGAAACGTAAGCAAATTTGAAGTAAGGACATATTTGATATATGACGTGCATATAAGACATGAGTTCAGAGCTAGTTGGATTTATAGGCTCCTTACACTTGAGCTTTTTGTAAATATTGATGCCTGAATGCAATAGCCTTGCCCTAACTCCTTCTAACATGTAAGCACCTAGTCTTTCTAATGGATCACCAGATATTGAAACTCTTTTCTCTAATATATCTATCAATGCTTTTGCAGCCGAAAATGCAACCTGTTTATCCGAGATCTCATCAGCTTCAGCGACTATTTCAGCACAAGTTATAAGCAAATTCTTCAAGTCCATATTTGGAGCTTTATCCAGGATTCTATTGTACCTTGAGAAGGGAGATGAATGCATCATAACTGCACCATCAAGGCAACCAATTTCAACATTATCTGAATCTGGACATGGCAATTCGTTCCTCAGTACCCAAAAAGCATGCATCAACTTGTTTTCATCTTCAATCACAGAACACCCACTCATAGGTGAATCGTGTGCCGTAATATCGGGTGAGTGATAATCATATGGATGTGAATACCAAGAATCCTGTGATGAAAAAGGACTTGCAACAGAAGATGAATTATGCGCAACAAATTCCGGGGTTGATTCCAAGGTGTAGAACTGCTGGATGCAAGTAACTTCACCATCCGAGTTTCCACTTGGAGTTGATCCAGCCTTGGATCTTGAAAAACCTTTGGACTTAACATGTGAAGTAGGCTGATTGTAGAAACTGCGTAAACTCGACGATATCTCAGAATCTTGCGACATATCTATTTAGCCACCCACTCCAAATGAATGAATTATGCAAACGCAGGAATTTTTTTCTGAGTTAAGCAAATGAATGAACCCCAAGGCAGGAAACGTATTGATTCAGATAGTTATTTATCTCTTGATGCCGAAAATAAGCAAATTCACAGCTATTTGTATTACCCTGAGAAGATTTCCATGTTGAATGTGAGACTATTTAACAATAATTCCATAAAAAACACTGAATCATTATCTTCCATATGAACAACCAATTCAAGATTAGCATAAAACACGAAACCCTAACTAACTAATGAAAAAACAATCAGAATCAGAACACCTCCAGTCCAGATATTGTCAACTACATAATCGAAGAGATATTTGACAAAAAAATACCACAGGAATCCGATACGAGAAAGTTGACAAAAAACAGAAAAAAACATAGCATACGAATACGATCATGTTCACCAAAAAACAGTAGTAATTCGGTAGCTATGATTCGACGATTCAATTCAACAGCGTACCTGCCGAATTATCACCTAGCAGCTTTATTTGAACGTCGTCTCTGAAAGAAGAGCAGAGCGGAGCTCAGGGGTTACGTTGACGAGAGGGCTCCGGCCCGCCTTTATGCCCAAATCTGATAGCTAATTTATTTATTATTACGTCGTCTCTGCAGCTTTTTTTATTGGTTGAAGACTATTTTTTTTTGAAAAACAATTAACCTAATTAAATATTATACAAGAGTTTGTATTCAACACGGCACAGCCTATGAATTATGATTAACCCATCCGTTTACTGGCGTACCCGGTTGCGGGTACAAAATCTAATGTTTATTTTTTGTTCAAATAAAAAAGTTTTGTCAAGTAATTACATAATTTTGATTTTTAGATTTTATAATTGATCCTCAAAATATGAATATGTCAAAATGGATTTACATATTTTGAATTTTTTGATAAATTTAATTCTCAAAATTTAGTGTATAATAATTGATTCCCAAAATTTTTAAATTTTGATTATTGCAGTTATCGACCAAAATTAAAATTCGAGGATCAATTTTTCCACTTAAAGATTTGATTTGCAAAATGTTGCAAATTTTGATAACAAATTTATCAAAACCTAGTGTTGACAACCTTTAAACCGGGTATCAAGGATGTGTTATCGTTGAGAACCATTAAACCCGGTACCAACGAGGAGTCCTAAGCAAGAATTAAGGTGGTCAGGCCCAATCGAGAATTCGACAGCTGAAATTATCAAACAGACCGATCGGTCCCGGAAAACAGCTTAGGGCGATCGGTCCAGGCAAACAGCATATGACGATCGGTCCAGACAAACAGCATAGGGCGATCGGTCCCGACAGTTTGCTTAGGGGCAGCACACCGATCGGTCCCAGCAGACTACAAATGCACTGACAGACTGCATGTGGGCCCATCAGCATGCATTCCATGCTTCAGGCTCAGCCACACTTTCCAGCATGGGGAAAAACATTGTCAGAGGTGGTTTCATGACGTGGGCCACATGTGTTTCTCCCTCTATAAATGCAGAGTTAAAAGATAAGATAAAAAGAAGACCAATTTCGAAGAACCCTAGCAGCTGTAATTTCATTTCCGCTGCTCTTATTCCCTTTGTATATTTCATTGATTTATTAATGAATTTGCCGTGGAGGTTCTCTTCTCGGCAACGTGGTTTTTTTCCCATTTCTTAAGGATTTTTTCCACGCTAAAATCGTCTGCGTTCTTTCCATTTTCTTATCTCAAGTTGTCTCCACAAACAACAAATAAAACCGATTTTCAGAATCCGGTGACTGTTGGTATCCCCTAAAAAGGAACCAGAAGACCTAGGGTTAAATATACTTTTATAAATTATGAGAATCAAATTTGTTAATATTACGAAAGTTTAGGGAATAAATCGATCATTTTCTCTAAAAAAATAGTTTAATTAATTTTCAATTTTCAAGATTTTGAATCATGGGTTTTAAATAAATCCAACCATATAATAAATTTTAAATTGTAATTTGTAATTTAAATGCATTAGATTAAATCAACAATAACAAAATGATGTAAAATGCTTTATGTATGTATTCCAACATTTATTTAACTCATTAATTTTATATTTTGATTGGTGAAATCTATTAATGTAATATCTAATATGGGAGTATTTGCTCATTATCGACCATTCAAATAATTTTATTATATTTTCATAATTGGATAATAAGTATCCAAAAAGAAAAAGTGTACTCTACCTAAGAGACATAAACTTTATGCTTCCTTAATACTTAAGGTGGTCTTGATGGTACCACTCTAACACCTTTGAATTAAAATATTTAGTTTATTAACTTTAAAATAGTGTAAATGTTATATTTATAAAGTTTGTAAATTGATACAGAACCTCCGGATTTGATATAATATGTTTTGTTTATTCCTAATTTTTTAAAATTATAATATTATATTTTCAAATTTAAGAATTATGTAGTTGACTCTACAGTGCTAAAACAGTTTATATTTAATATTAATATTTGTTAATATTTTAAATGCATTCATATTTTATATTTAATCATTTAATCTTAAAAATATTAATGATTATATCTTCTAACTTTGAAAAATTAAGATATTAACATATAAATTATCAAAAACACTTACAAAAAAAAAGAAATAATACAATTAAGATATTTTCTTTACGTTATTTTAAATATCCATGGTCATCATCGTAATTTTCTCAATTTAAATTTTATTTACATTGTACATTATTATATTAAAGTAGCGACTTATATAATATGATAATGTATAACTATCCAATTATATTTTTAAATTATAGTAAAATGATATATGATCCGATTTATTTATTCGTGATTTTGAAAAATAAGGTGAAAATCCAGCCCATTTTAATTATTCAAAAACGGTCAAAGATTTCTTTAAATATGGTAATTGGTAACCGCTTTCCTGATTTCACTCTTTCAGTTCTACTTTTCTTCGCTAAACTTCCGTCACTCTTACCTCGCCGTCTTCGCATTCACACTGCCGTGTAGATTACTTCAGAAAAAAAGTGTTATCGGCGGAGGAGCGATGATGAAGACTGCGATCTCGATCGTCTTCTTCCTCTTGATACTGCAAACTTCTGGTAACGCTACTACTATCCTTTTTTTAATCCGATACGCCTCTGATACCATAGAATAACTGAATTCGAACGAAGAATACAGACAGAAAGGAATGCTACGGTTCATCGGAAATGCTAAACAATTTGTTCGATTTTCAATCCGCGATTGAAAATATCTAATCGGTGTTGTTCCGAATGATTTCTGTAACTTGAAAATATCTCTGTTCTGAATGCGATTTTCAATCCGCAACTGTTTTTTTCTATTCCATAATTCATGATAGGTCGGCGGCTAGGGCAATCCACAATAGTTAAAACTCCTAACTAATTAGTAATCGATAAATAAATACAACTACTTCTGGTCATAAGATTTTGATCGTGAATTAATGTATTTACAGAAGGACAATTCGAGGATTACTGTATAGCAGACGAGCAAATGCCGGATGATCAGCTAACAGCAGCATTGAACTGGGCATGCGGCAATGGCGCTGACTGCAGTGCGATCCAACAAAACCAGTCATGCTTCATCCCTAACACATTGAAAGATCATGCTTCTTATGCCTTCAATAGTTACTATCAGCGTGTGAAGCACATCGGAGGAAGCTGTTATTTTCGTGCCGCTGCTCTCTTAACTGGTCTTGATCCAAGTAAGTTTACAAATTTTTATATATCTTAATAATAGTAATATAACTAGGTCAAATTTGAATTTCAGGTCACGGTTCATGCAAATTCGAGTTTCTTCCTTGATTTAAAAATATTTTATTTATCCATAGACTTTTTTTCAGATAGACATTAGTTTATTACATTTATTTATGTTTAGCAATTACATATTATTAAATTATCAGTCTAGTCATAGTGTCCCTAAACTGTTATTTGCCATAGCTATATGAATGTAGAAAATAATTTCTATAGTTTACAAAGGGTTTGTTTGGTATAGTTTTTTAAAATTGCGGTGTGGTGAGATGTGGTGAGATATGATAATCGTGAATTTTTAAATATGTTTAGGAAAATTGTGATATTATGATCGCGATTTACGTAAAAATACTAATATACCCTTATATATATAAAATAATAAATATAATTATATTATAATTAATAGAATTAAGGGTAAATTAGTCTTTTCCAAAATCACGATGATGCCACAGCTAGTTTTAACAGCTATGATGATATTGTGATTTTTTAACGATTATCACATCGCAATTAAGTTTATGTTTTGTGTAACATACGAAAATCACGATCTGGACATCGTATCGCACCTCACCGTAATTTTAATTTGAGTACCAAATATACCCAAAGTTTGGTAATTTTGATATAGTCCCTTAACTTTGCTATGACATTTTTAGTACACGAAGTTTGATTTTTTTGTAAAATTGATCTGCATGGTTTAAAAAATTCGATAAATCTAATCCTAAAGTGCGAAATAAATCCTCAAATTTTTATTTATGTTAAGACTTTAATTACCAAAGTGTGAGAATTGCTTTTGACTTGATTTGCATTCAATATTCTAAACTCATTACCATAATTATGAAAATTTGGGATATAATTTATGCATCTTTCCCATATAATATATATTTAAATTTTATTTTTTTACTAATTTGTATGAATATAATATATAGAATTGAGCAAAAAGTAAGTCATGCTTATATTGATTTGTCAATTTTAATCATCAAATTTTTGTTATCATAACAATTTTAATATCCAAATTTGGTCTATCTCAATTTTAGTGTCGTTATTATAACAATTTTAATATCCAAATTTTCGTTCTTAAGTGTCGTTTGGAGAAGTGATCTCCATTTTAATTTGTTAAAACCAATCTTGGAATTATGGGACTATTTCATACATGGTAGATCAATATTAACTTATTTTGTAAATAATTAATATTGCAAAAAATTTAAGTTGATTAAAATGCTAAAACACTTATGAAATTTAAGTTATTGTGTTACCACGATACGTAACACGATTCGCGATTCGTAATGTGTAATTTTTTAGAGAATCCGGATATGGATTCGTAAATTTTATAATTATAATAATTATTTTAGTTATATAATTTATAGTTTTTTATTAGTTTAAATAATCATAATTATTGATAAAATATATTTTAATCATGATCAAATTATAAACATAAGATATAATAAATAATTTATCATCAAACTAAAAGTTTGTTAAAATTTAAAATCAATAAAATAATTAAAAGTTGATAAATATTACATAACTTATAAAATTTCTAACATAATAATTTAGATTTTTTATTTATTTTTTGAATTTTTTGAATTTTGTCTTCTCATTTAACCCGATTCGAGATCGGAAGAGAATCGCGAATCCTAGAGAATCCGATTCATAAATTTTTGTAAAAATAAAGAATCAATGTAACGTAGGTATCAAATTTGGAGATTTTAAATAGAGAAGTATGAAATATTGGTCTTTCCACTTTCTTTAAATGAGATAATATATTTACATTATTAACCGAACAAAAGAAAACAAATTAAGTTCATTAAAGTCATAGAAGAAGGCTATAGCTTTTACAATACTAACAAATAGCATAAACAGAAAACTTCACACTTATATATATATATCTTACCTTATGAATGCCTCCTTATCATCATCATCATCATCACATGATATAGCAACCATGAGGATTTTCATCACACACGTTAACATAGTACTTTTTGTCACATCCATAATCATACCCACCATAACATGGACCCGGACCCGGAGCCCCGCGGCACCCGTGAAACACATGGGCTTGGACCTTCACAATATCCATTATTACAGCATCTTGGATACCCGTTAACCCGACAACCACCACACATACCCGGATCCGGATTCCGATCTTGTTTACACTTGTCAGTTTCAGGTTTCTCCTTCTCCTTCTCCTTGATTATAACTAAGACCCTTCCTTCCTCTGGTTTCTTCTCCGGATTCGCTGGCTCTGGTTTCGGTTCAGGTTCGGGTTTGGGGATTTCAGTTTGGCAGTCATTGATCTGAATACTTGTTATGAAATTAGAACCCTTGCACCACAATTTGCGTCGAAATTTCTCAGGAAAACAGCAGACAACACTAATTTTAACTGTATTATTCTTTTCGTCGAACACCTTGTCTACAATCTCTGTAACGTAACCAAACAGCAAAATCTTTAAAAAAAATCAGTAACGTAATTGAGAGATAAGAGAAAAGAAAATTACGAGGAAATTTGCAGAGGATTCTCTTAACTTCGCTGTAGCAAGAAGCGCATTTAAGATCAGCTTTGAGAATCATAGTCGTCGGCATCTTATGAACTGGAAGAACAAGAACTCGTTTATATGAAAAGTAAAGAGATTTTGTTTACGTGAACAAACCTGAAATGGCGATGAAGATAGAGACTTTGATGTGTGTATTTATAATTGAAGGCTTATTTTTACACAATTTTACCATTTTAATAAATATATCATATTTCATTGTCTAGTTGTATATAGAAATTATACAAAGAGTATGATTTCCATATAAATTATGATAATAATATCCAGCTTATTTCAATCAATGTTTTCATACCGATCTGAAATTACATACATATCCGGACCGGTATGAACGGTACGATTGGTATATCATACGGTACCAATTTTTATTTTATTTTTTAAAAAATTAATATTTAATTAGTTTTTCAAATTAATTATCTCAATTTTCGCATCCAAAATTAATCAACATCTATGTTGCATGGGGTTTAACGACTCACGTGTAATTGATCTACAATGGAATATCAATCAATTTGTGTATTGTATCGTTTTATTTATGTAATATTTTATGTTTTTTGTAGCTTAATGTTTTTGGTGTATAAATCGTATAAATTTATGGTATCTCTAAGAAGTTTTTGTAGTAATGATTACATGGATGTTATTCGATTTGAACGAGTCGAGTTTAATTTGTTTGTATTTGTATTTTAATGTAAACAAAAATACTTTGTCGAACATTTTTCACTTCTCTAAAAAAAATTCGTGTGTTCAGTTTCGTTCATATTCATTTTTGTATTTATGTTTGAATCTATTCGTTTTGTGTTCTGTTTAGATTCATTCGCCCGTTTCCTTGCATAGATATTACATAATTTTTTTAAATTCAAACGTTTATGAACATGTTCATGTTCATGTTCATTCGAAATTTTAGTTTAGGTTATTCGATCAATATTCATATTTTAATTTTAAAGAACAAATACGAACGTGAACAATAAACTTTCACGGAATGTTTGCAATTCTTTAATTTAAAGAATTTTTCTAATTTTAAACTATTATTGAATTGGGAAATGAAATGTGAATATTAAAAAGCAACAATATAAAGGTGACCTCACCTATACTATATTCTTACAAAATTGTGAATTTCCTTACATTGTTGTGTTCTTACCATTTTGATAAGAAATGGGCATACTACAATTTTAATCTCCACCTCCAAATTGAATGCCTTCGAATCTTACCCCGTTTTGAACTCAATTCGTCATATACGAAACATTGTTCATCGATTTCCATAAAAATCATGATATTTGGTTAGCCGATGTTCCTATGGGCAAATCACGTCGACACTATATGATGTTATACGTCAAACACGAAATATTGCCCGTTAATTTCCAACAAAATCGTGGTATTTGATTGATCGATGTTTCCTAAGATTAAAATTGGACCATTTAATATAAAAGAGAAATTCATTTTTAAATTTGATATATTATCAATTTTAGTTTAAAATTACTTATCTACTCAAATAATTATTGTTAAATTATGTTTCATCATTTATAACTCAATATTTATTACGTAAAATTTTAGACTCTATACTACATATAGTTTTTCGTTGAAACAAATTTAAAACACAAATTTATTTATTACAAATTGTCTTTGCATCGATTGGTATATCGCAGATTTATAGGCTGATACATAATACTGGATGGTATCGATATTTTATCTGGTAACAATTGGTATATGTTTTGGGTTTTCCGGGTCCGACAAAAAATTAATAAATGTTTTTTTGAAAAAAATATCTTAATATTAAAAAACACAGTGTCCGCCTGAAATTCCAAATTTGGACCATTTTGAAAAATATTAATTATCTTCTCTATGTAACGCACTATGAAATAATCATACTATATGTTAAGATTTTTATCTAATCGTTAATTTGAAATGTCGATATATAAATAGTTAGAATAATTATTTTAAGTTAATAATTTGCATTTTAAATTTGAGTATGAAATTTCGACAAAATTTCTGTATTTTTACTGAAAATTTATTTTTAATATAGAACCAATATTTTTCGTAATTAAAAAATTGGTTTATAAATAGTAAAACTTAATCTAACCTTAATTATTTAAATTTAAGAATATTTTATAATATTTACTTAAAATTGATTTAGGATCAAATTTAGAAGATTAAAATGAAAATTTTCGTAAAATTCAATATATAAAGTATTATTTTTAAATGAAATAAATGTTAATGGGTTCGGTAGTGAGAAGTCAACACCATACGCGCATTTGGAAAGGAGTGAAGAGGATTGCAAAGTGCGTGTTTTCTTACAATTAAAAAGAGACGTTTCTAAATCCATAATAGTTGACTTCCATTTGGTGGGGTTATGCGTTGGATTGATTACACTTTTAGTTGATTTTTGGGTTCTTCACTGCGCCTCTGTGTCTTGAGTTTGTGAAGATTTGATCCATTATCCAATCTGTTTTTCCCAGATTTCAAAAGGGGCGACAATGAAACTTTTTATTCGTGTGATCCAAGCAAGAAACTTACCCGCCCTTGACCCAAATGGATTCAGCAATCCATTTGTAAAGCTGCAATTGGGAAAGCAAAAGTTCAAAACTAAAGTTAAAAAGAAGTCTTTGAATCCATCTTGGTGGGAAGAGTTCATTTTTAAAGTTGATAGCGTAGAGGAAGACCTTCTCATATCTCTTTTTTATGAAGACAAGTATCACGATGAATTTATCGGCCAAATAACACTGCCTGTTCATCAAGTTCTTGAAGCTAGAGACAAATCTCTTGGCACTAATTGGTATATTTTGCAGCCAAAGAACAGCAAATCCAAGAACAAGTTCAAGGACTGTGGTAATTAATATTTTTATCTTCATTTTCTCTTGCAGTTTTTTTATGCTTACTAGCAATCGTATGATATTGTTTTAGTAGTAATTTCAAAATATTGATTAGGGTGTTTTTGTTGATGTTTTTTATGCATTGTTTAGCTTGTGCTGTAGAAGATTTTCCCCTGACTGTCTTCCTTGTACAAAATGATAAGGTGAAATTCTTCTGATGATTTGTTTCCTACAAAGTAACTTGATTACTGACTCGGAGAATGCTGCGGATCGCTGTTTACTACTACCTGGAATGAATGCAGAGGTTCCAGTCGACTCACCGTCAAGGCCTTTATCTATTTCGGAACTTTCTCCCTCGAGATGGGAAGATGATATCTTGAACAAGGATGAAAAGCCTTCATTAGCTAATCGAATTGCACAACTTTTCAATAAGAATATGGATAGATCAGTTGAAGCTAATAATGCATCTGAGTTACCGGATTCCGTTGTTGCTGAGCGAAGCTCTGAAGAGCTTGCTTATCCATCCGATTTTCAAGAATTGCTTAAAACTATGGAGATGAGAGATCAAGTAGTAGAAGTGCCAACTGCTTTACCTGGACATGTAGTTATAGACGAACTGTATGGTTCAGCGCCGGAACAACTGAACTCACTACTTTTTTCATTGGATTCGGGTTTTTTGAATTCTTTAGCTGAGATACAAGGATCAACTGATCTTCAGATAGGACAATGGAAGTTTGAAGATGGTACTGAGAGCTTGAAAAGAGTGGTTTCTTATACTAAAGCTTCGAGTAAACTGATTAAAGCATTGAAGACTATAGAGGAACAAACGTACATCAAAGCCGATAGCAAAGCTTTCGCCATTTTATCCACTGTAAAAACTCCAGATGCTCCATATGGCAATACTTTTAAAGTTGAAGTTCTTTACTCCATAACTCAAGGCCCTGATCTACCATTCGGAGATCCGTCATCACGACTAGAAGTTTCATGGAGAGTTAACTTTCTACAAAGTTCTATGATGAAAAGTTTGATTGAAAGTGGAACAAAACAAGGTATAAAGGAAAGTTTTGAACAGTACAAGAATCTGTTGTCTCAGAAAGCAAAGACAATCGATGTTAAGAAATCGGGTTCGGAAAAAGATCAAGTTTTGGAATCACTTCCTTTTGAAAGCCAATCTGATTGGAAAATGGCAGTTCAATATTTTGCTAATTTTAGTGTTATATCTACTATTTTGATGAGTTTATATGTGTTCATTCATATATGGCTTGCTATGCCTAGTACAATTCAGGGCCTCGAATTTGGCGGCCTCGACTTGCCTGATTCCCTCGGTGAATTCCTCATTAGTGGAATGCTGTTTCTTCAAGTTAAGAGGCTGTTCGAATCATTGACTCGATTTATGCAGGCTCGATCTCATAAAGGTATTCAAAGTTCGTTTATAGTCGTTATTATTTTTCCGATTTTTCATAATTTTACTATGATGGTTACAGAGAGTGATCATGGGATTAAAGCACAAGGCGATGGATGGTTATTAACAGTTGCCTTGATCGAAGGAACAAGTTTGGCAGCAGTGAACTCGAGTGGATTCTCCGATCCTTACGTTGTTTTTACATGCAATGGGAAAATAAGAACTAGCTCTGTCAAATTTATGAAAACTGATCCAATCTGGAATGGTATATCTCCGTTTTTTCCGTTTTTTTTACGGCTTCGGATCTAAGTTTGTTCTTATACGTTGCAGAATTTTTTGAGTTTGATGCAATGGATGAGCCTCCTTCTGTTCTTACAGTTGAAGTTTTTGAATTTCATGGCCCTTTTGATGAGGCTACGTCTCTCGGATTCGCTGAAATCAACTTCTTAAGATCAAACTTTTCGGAGTTATCGGATATCTGGATTCCTTTGCAAGGAAAGTTAGCTCAGGCATGTCAATCAAAGTTACATTTGAGAATTTTCTTGAACAATAACAAGGGATCAAGCTTGCACAAAGATTTCATAACTAAGATGGAGAAGGAAGTCGGAAAAAAGGTAAGCATCCCGGTTTCATGATCGAATATATCATTTCGTTTAACGAGTCGAAATTTTCACAGATAAAGTTACGATCTCCACAAACAAATTCGGCTTTTCAGAAGCTGTTCGAGCTTCCTCCTGAAGAGTTTCTCATCAATGACTTTGCATGTCATTTGAAGAGAAAAATGCCTCTTAAGGTGTTAACTTTAACAGTTTTTTTTACATTTCAAATGAGAAACTGATCCTTTGTAATGGTAACAGGGACGCTTGTTTCTATCAGCGAGAATAATCGGATTCCACGCAGATATTTTCGGTCATAAAACGAAGTTTTTCTTTCTATGGGAAGATATAGAAGACATTGAAGTAATACCTCCGACACTTTCGTCAATCGGAAGTCCGATTATCGTCGTGACTTTAAGGCCGGGACGAGGTCTTGATAGTTTACATGGAGCCAAGTCCGTGGATTACGACTCTAGACTCAAGTATCATTTCCATTCGTTTGTCTCTTTCAATATCGCACACAGGTAACGTAAATGATCTTCGTAAGATGTTGTCGAATCAGCTACTAAACTATTATATAGGACCATCATGGCACTGTGGAGAGCTAAGTCATTGACTCCTGAACAAAAGGTAAAAATATTAGAGGATGAAACTGAACCGAATAGCATTCATATTGAAGATGAGACGATGATCGAAAACCTCAAGGATGGTGATCATGGATCCGATGATGCTCAAATGTCTGTTGTTTATTCGTCCCTTCTTTCGTTTCCCGTGAGTTTATGCTAAAATGCATGTCGTTTATTTGTCCATTCTTTCGTTTCTTGTGAGTATTGTCGACTTATTCTTCATTCATCTTGTGTATCTGTTTATGCTAAAATATATGTCGATTATTCGTCTATTCTTTCGTTTTCTGTGAGTATTGTCGACTTACTGTGATTCGTTTTCTAGACAATGTGGTTCATGGAGTTGTTCAACGGAGGCGAAATCGAGCGACGCAGCATGGAACGAGTTGGATCCCTCAACTATTCACACAGTCCTTGGGAATCAGAGAAGCAACAAAGACAATTGTATTACAAGTTTGACAAGCCAATAACACCTTACAAAGGAGAAGTTACAAGCATTCAACATAAATCCCGAGTTGCGACCCGAAACGGTTGGCTCGTAGAAGAAATCATCACACTTCATGACGTCCCGTTTTGGGATTTCTTCAACGTAAGCTCCCTCGACCCTCTCGAACCACATTTCTCAACTCTAACAAGTATAGTTCGATGTTCAGGTTCAGTTAAGGTACCGAGTCGACGATATACCGTCGAAACAGACTGGCTGCAATGTTCAAGTGCACATTAAAGTTGTGTGGTTGAAGTACATGAAACATCGAAAACAAATAACGAAGAGTATTACATCGAATTTTCAAAGGAGGGTGAAAGCCATGGTATGTTTGCTAGAAGAAGAATATGTTTCGCTTAGATCCGAAGAACGAACATAATGATCGGATTTCATATTCTTTTCGTTTCGAGTTTCTTTATTACTTATAAGTTCTAATGTTAGGGGCAACAACCACTATAGTATCTTAAACAATAAAATCCATAGCATAATCATTAAAATTATAAATAATTAAATTAATTAATTATAATTTCTCATCCGAACCGGCAACCCCTTGGCTTCCGGTCGGACACCAAACCAATTATATCAACCTAACAAATTATTTATATTTTATAAAAAAATAATTAAAAAATCCCTGCGACTAAATTTTTAACATATTTAAAAAATATGTTAAATCGGCTGACAATTAAATTTTTTGGTTTAAAATTTAAATTTATAAATATAAAAATTTACCTTATATATTTAAATATAATTTTAATCTTTTTTTAACCTTTGAATTTGAAATATATAGCTCAACCAATTCGATAATTATGTTTTAACTTTTAATAATATTGTAAATGGTGAAATTTTGGACTAAATAATATTGATAATAATAAAATAATCCTAAAAAAGTGAACAACCGGTTCAGTTAGGTTTGATGGTTAAACCGTTGAATCAAAAAGAAAAATAATGTTTTAAAAATAAGAGGATTTAATTGTAAATACTCAAACTAGTAAATATGTCAAAAAAATTACATATTATTCCTTCCAAGATCCCTAATCTTGTCAATTTACGACATATGATTAAATAATATATCATTCATTTGTTGTTATCTTATTGAAATATTAAATTATCCCAGATAAAATTTGGATTGGTTTATAAAAATTAATGAGTATATCAACGTAGTTCAAATTTGGATAGAAATATTAAATTATCCCACATAATTCAAGTCTTTTAAATTGTAATTTTCACACTTTATATGTTATATATGTGTATACTTTTATCATAATTTTGATCAGATTATAGAAATTTAATAACCTTCTCATGCAAGTCGGTAAAAGTATCAAATTTTTCATTTCTTTATATTAGTATTCCTATAAATAATTGACCCAACTATGAAAATTAAAAATTAAATTATGGGTATAGCTCAAAATTTGATTTTTTTAGCTTATCAACAATCAACACATTGGGTTTGTTTGGTATAGGTTTTTAAAATTGCGTTGTGGTGAGATGCGGTGATGGTGAGATATGATTATCGTTGATTTTAAATGTATTTGGTAAAATTATGATATTATGATCGTGATTTATGTAAAATTACTAATATATCTTTATATATATAATAATAACAAATATATTTATATTATAATTAATAGAAGTAAGGGTAAATTAGTTTTTTCCAAAATCACGATGATGTCACAGTTGGTTTTAATAGCTGTGACGATATCGTAATTTTTTCACGATTATCACATCGCAATTAAACTTGTATTTTGTGTACTATATAAAAATCACGATTTGAATATCGAATTGCACCTCACCACAGTTTTAATTTGAATTCCAAACGAACCCATTATAGGATGATTGATTTGATTGGAGTTGGGAACATAAGGAAGATATCAATGGCTGAGAGTTCAACAAGATATCAACGGCTGAGATTTTCTCATACCCAACCCACTATTCCCACTTCAACTAACTCCATCTCAGATTTTCCGATTCTTCTTGTCTGCAATAATTTGTGATTAAGACACATTCGACATTTTGTCTCATCTTCTTTGTCGATTTCATGCTTCTTTCTATTTTCAGAACCCATTTTTCTTTCTTTCCGATAGGTTTAAGCTTTTGGATGAGAAGTTGCTTTCATTGCGAACATCAAAGGTACAAGAACAACTCTCAGTATCAAATTTCCATTGAAGATGAACCACACACAGAAAACTGGTAAACAGGATCTTTTCATACGGTCCCCATAATTTGAACTTTTCCCAACAATTGTAATGACGATTACCCCACTTTTCTCCCACTAACATTACACGTTGATGTTTGTGTGTTTAATTATTACTAATTGAATCCCCTATTTTTGTATTTTCCTTCATTTCAAGCTGCTTATCATTAGCTTATTTCAAATTCTTCTGTAGGGGCTTGTTTTTCTAACTATTTCATGGCTAATGAGTCATGAATCATGATCTTGGTGATTGTAATAGTCCGGGACGAAGCTCGAATCGGTGTAAGTCGGTTATTTGGTTTATGGGATTTTGATGTTTGAGAATAAACATGTTAAGATAGACTGTCAGTTTGCATCTTTGGTTGGTTCCCCTTTTTTCATATCAAAAGAATATAACTTTTTATCACATGGTTACTACTTCAGTCATTAATCTGTTTCTTGTTTTTTGTTTTTTGTTGTAGAAGGGAACCAAATTCCATTGACCAACACATCAGTTCTATATGTTCTAAAAGGAATATGAAATTTTATGACTAACTGCACTTTTTTCGAGTACAAATTCTAGCACCGAACTGCTCTAAGTTCGAAGGCGAAATCGTCTCTCCATGCTTGAAAGTTCATCGTTAAGTGACTTGTTCTTTAGCAAGTAGTAGCTAGTTTCATAATTTTTGAACTTCTTGCTGTATCTCTTTCAGGTTTTGAACTTGTTATAGTTGAAAAAATGAAGTTTATGAAACTGGGAACGAGGCCGGATACTTTCCAAACCGAGGAAGCCACAAGGTAAACATCACTAAATTTATGGAAATTCTAAAGCACAAGCCACAAGCTAATGTTTTTTTAGGATTGTGATAGCCGATGTTCCGAGTGATATAACAATTCAGATATACAACAGCAAGTATCTTCTTCACAAGGTAGAGTTTTTTCGGATTAAAATAGAGACGTTTAACATCTTAGAAGTGAAGAATGGTTAATTTTTTGCTAGTTACAGCATGTTCTTCTTCCAAAATGTGGCTTATTACAGCAACTTTGGTCGAAATCTGAAACTTCCAACGATGTAAGAATACAGATTCATGATATTCCAGGTGGAGAAGAAGCGTTTGAGCTTTGCGCTAAGTTTTGCTATGGGATCACAATCAATCTCAGCTCCCAAAACTTTGTGCCTTGTTTCTGTGCTGCAAGGTTCTTAAAAATGACTGAAGCAATTGAAAATGGAAACTTTGTTTCAAAATTGGAGTCTTTCTTCTCTTCTTGCATTCTTCAAGGGTGGAAAGACACCATAGTTGCTTTACAGACCGTACCTAGAGTCGCAGAATGGTCCGAAAATCTAGGCATTGTAAGAAGATGCATGGATTCAGTTGTTGACAAAATTTTAACTCCTCCTACAAAGGTTAGAGAACTCCTTTATTCCCTATTTCTCTCAAGATCTTGAACTCATATATAAATTCTCTGGCTCAGGTTACATGGTCATTTACGTATACTCGACAAGGATATGAAAAGAAGCTACAAAAATCAGTGCCAAAAGACTGGTGGACAGAGGACTTATCCTTTCTTGACATAGAAATATTCAGAGGCATCATTTCTGCAGTGAAGTCGACAAATGAGGTGCAACCACAGCTAATCGGTGAGGCGTTACATGTTTTTGCAACACACCGGTTGTCTATAACAGAAGTTGTACTACCCGAAAGCTCAACATCTGGTGAAGCAGATAAAAAGAGAATCCTTGAAACCATAGTTGGCCTTATACCTCATGATAAAGGTTCTGTGTCAGTTAGATTTTTGCTTAGACTTGTTCGGGTTGCGAATACAGTTACTGTTTGTCCTGTG
Source organism: Utricularia reniformis (assembly GCA_009725065.1). Classification (NCBI taxonomy): domain Eukaryota; kingdom Viridiplantae; phylum Streptophyta; class Magnoliopsida; order Lamiales; family Lentibulariaceae; genus Utricularia; species Utricularia reniformis. The sequence goes on from RWGZ01001095.1 coordinate 261,639, forward strand.
AAAAAAGCAGAACTGTTGAGGCTCTCTGGATTACAGCTTGATGAAGCAAGTTTAGAAGATTTAATTGAATCTAGTGAAGGAATTGAATTAGTTCAGAGTGTTTTGGAGAGTTTTTTGAGTTTATGGAAGACGGGTAATCTTGGGGATGAAGCCGAATCAATGAATTCTATACTGAAGATTGGTAAGCTGATTGATTTGTATTTACAAGAAATTGCAAAACAAGGGAGTTTACAGGTTCATAAACTCGTGTCTCTTGTCGAAACACTACCCGGAATTGCTAGACCTCAACACAATGATCTCTACAAAGCAATAAACATCTATCTCAAGGTAACTTTGCATTCATTCAGTAACATATTTTTGAAACACCCCTCTAAAAGAAACAAAGTCTAAAGACTACTACTTCGTACATTTTCGGTTCCGAAAAAAGTAGTCTTTACACTTTGAACTCTTTGAGGGAACAGATCGAAACACTGCTTTAGTTTGATATTGAGTGTTTTCAATCATGGGAACAGGAGCATCCTGATTTAAGCAAAGCTGATAAGAAGCAGCTCTGTGGGATCTTAGATTGCAAGAAGTTGTCTGATGAAGTACGAGCTGATGCGGTAAGAAACGAGCTCTTGCCACTTAGAACTGTGATACGAATACTCTTCATTGATCATGAGAAAAATGGACAAGAATCATCACATGAATTGGGATCCATCAAATCAAAGAGTAGAGCTTCTGAGCCTGGAACTAGTAAAGTTCATGAAAGTAAGCGGCAAATAAGAAAATATTTTAGCTTCAATGTAAGAGGCAACATGAAACCAGAGATTGAGACTGAAAAGGAGATAATGGAGCAGAAATATAGTTAATTTTCAGTGCATTTCTTCTTCAGAGATATTCAATGTAGATATGGCTATGCTGTATAAAGCTCTATTCTTCCTTGCCAGTAATGTTCCATGTTATCCCACATCGAATAAATTCACAGCCAGTGAAGTGAACAATACCTATATATACTGGTAGGACTGTCAAGCCAGTCCAATTTGGGCCTGCTACTTTTGGGCCTTCTACCAAATTCTCCCAGAATTTGTTTTATAGGCTAATTTAAATTATTTCAATTTTATTAGATAGTCGTGAACCAATAATCCATGTTTTAAAAGTCAGTTTAGGTCTTGTATATCGGACAAGTTAATATGATCGATATGTCGAATTTATATCGAAATATTAAAATAAATTATAAAATATTCATATTTTATTTTTTTTAATATAAAATTTGATCCAATTCGCAAAGAATCCGATCCGACCTGTAAAACTTTATTCGAAAAAACCCGTATCGGTTGGTATTTTGCCAAAATATCGGTCGAATCGGTAAGTTCGAAATTTCCGATATATCTGAAATTTAAAATAGTATCAATAATATGATTAAAATATATAACTATAACTAATATTTTATTTTTTTGCTTAAATGTTTAATACATATTTGTTCAATGTGTCAGTAATCCAATAAAAACGTGACACTTGAATGATGATTTTCGTAGGAAAATAAGAATAGTTTTAGTATTTATTATGTAATATTAAATACAGGGGGTCAGCGGGTCGCTGGAGGGCCCCCGGGGCGATGAAACTTTACCTAAATAATGCATTTCTTATTCGATGAGGAAAAGCCAGAAAATTTCCCAAAATTTAGGGCCCTGGAAGACTCGTCTCTCTGCTGAATTCTGCTCATTTTCAGTGTATTTATCTGATTCGCGTGCAGTAACCGTGTAATTACTTGCCGTCACCTAATTTGGTATTTTTTTCTGTGGATTTCTGGGCCATAATACTCGTAATTTGGTGCTTTATTTGAGAGTATTGTTGAGCTGTTGACGGTCGTGAAAGATTTGGAGGAGTCTGTGAATCTAGGTGAGGGTTATATGTTTTTTTGTTGCGTGTTTTTCTTGGTTTTAGAGTTTGGTGAACTATGTTTTGATGTAGCATTTTTGCGTTTTTTGTGGTCTAGAGGAAGAAAATGATCAAAAGCTTACATCTTTCTTGTTTCATGATTGTTCCGTCAAGCAACAGAAATTTACTGTTGATTTCTGGTTTTGGGGTTTATTGAATTCTTTGTGTATGATAAGAAGTAGGAGGAGGATTGCTAGATTGCTGGTAGAAGATTGTAGGACTAGATGTTTGAAATTTTTAGTCTTCTGTGGGTTGAACCTCGGTGTGTGGGCAATGGTTATTGAAATTGGTGTCAACCATTGATTTTGATTCGATTTCCAATCACCACACCAGCAACCTAAATATTCCCAGGAAAAAGTTGTTACCTTTAGAATTTATTTTTATTCATAGTAGGATAGGACTGTTTATTAAACTGGAGATTTTTTGGAACGTCAGGAATAAGAGGAACAGTTTCCATCAAAGCTTGTTTAATTGCGTTTTGTTATTTTAGCATAGTTAATGTTTTTGGTTTCTATATTAGATTGATGACATAAGTGTCAGTCCAAGGCTGTGCCTAGTCGAAGCTTAGTGAGCACTAGTTCTCCTCTCCTACCACAGCCATTGGACTGTGGGGCCAGTTCGATGGATCCTACAGCTGCAGCCAATGGTGCAAACAACAATCCTAACATGCCATCCAAACATCGGCTACGCTGGACACATGAGCTTCATGAACGGTTTGTTGATGCTGTAGCACAGCTTGGTGGACCAGATAGTGAGTTCTTTTATATAACGTTCTCTCATGATAAAGGCTTTGCTGCATGCAACTGTGATTGTTGATTGGAAATTCTAAAAATACATTTAAATTTTGGTATATTTAGAGTTGTGAACGTGTTTTTCTTTATTCTCTCTAAAAAATCATCCTACCACCACCTTATAACAGTCATGGTTTCTGGGGTTTCTTCCATTCTTATGTGGAGTAGATGTAACTATTCACTTCTGCATTCCATGTCTGTACAGGAATTTATTTTTTGAAATCACCATTATGGACGGATCTATTACATGTTAGAAAATTTGATATTATAGTAACCCTCTTCCAGGAGCTACTCCTAAAGGTGTTCTTAGAAGTATGGACGTTCAAGGGCTGACTATTTACCATGTGAAGAGTCACTTACAGGTATCCATTCATAAAAATTCCTCTCTTTAATGGACACACTGATTTATTGTTGTGGACAGAAGTACCGGCTTGCCAAGTACCTTCCTGATTCGTCTTCTGAAGGTTGGTTTCTCAACTTCCTTTGGATTCTTGTTCTTTTTGCTTGATATTCTACTGATGCATTTTTTTTGTGTTTCAAGGGAAAAGGGCAGAAAAAATAGAACCTGGAGATGTGCTTTCAGCTCTTGATGGTTCATCGTAAGTGATCTCATTTTTCTTTCATTTCTGTTGTGGCATTCCTAGTTGCAGTTTTTAAAATGTTCATAATCACCATTCCTATAGTTATTTTTGTTTTATCCGCTTATCTTTCCGATCATGTCTCGACAACTAATGTTTTTCATTATAATCTTTTCAACGCTAACTTGTTCTTTCTTCGCAGCGGAATGCAAATAACCGAGGCTCTCAAGCTTCAGATGGAGGTTCAAAAACGGCTCCATGAACAATTAGAGGTATGTTTGTTTTAATATTCATTTACCATTACTCTGGTATATGTGTAAAGGAACTTTATAACAGCCCTTTCATTAATTTAGAGTGTAATATGAGAAAATGGCATGTTTGGTCCCCAAAGTTATGATTTTGACAAATTTGGTCCCCAAACTTTAATTTGGCATCTATAGTCTCTCTACTTTGAATGTTTTGAAAAAAATAGTCCCCAAAGTTTTCATTTGGAAATTTGATCCTCGTATGGTAAAACTAGTCCTCAAAATTCGAGAACCAATTTTGCCACACATTAAATTTTGAGTACTAGATTTATTAAAATTTGCAAAGTATGGGGGCTAGATTTGCTAAAATTAAGAAATTTTGGGGACTAAATTTTTCAAATCATACAAATTTTGACGACCTTAAATGCTATCCAACCCGATTTTATTATTGCGTAATTTTTCATGTTTTATACTGAAGTTATATTGCATGCCAAGGTACAAAGACAGCTACAATTGCGTATAGAAGCTCAAGGAAAGTACTTAAAGAAGATAATCGAAGAACAACAACGCCTTAGCGGAGCTCTCTCGGAACCACCCAGCTCAGGGACATCCACAGCTTGCCTTGAACCCGAAAAGAATAACTCACCAACACTGGTACCAACCTCCGAATCTCCTTTCCTTGATAAGCATGCCAAAGATCTTGCCCCTGTAAAAACAAGGCATTCTATGGATGAAGATTCCGATACTCCAACTGCTAGGCCGGTAAAAAAGCAATGTTCAAACAATGATTCGTCATTCGGTAAACCAGGTACGCATATTATATTAGAATCGAGTTTAAGCTCACCAACGTACGAACCGAAGCTATAGAATCACAAACCGTCATTCTTCAGAATCGCCTTTTTGTAATGATAATGATTGAGGACTAAGGCGATGCTGCATTTGTTTGCAATGTAATGTGTAGTTTGTGAGCATAGGGTGTAGATGTAATATAGATTGAATGATGATGTTATTTATGATCTTGTATTTAGTTATTGCACTCATCTTACACTAAATTATTTGCCTTTCTTTGCATTGTTGCGGTTAGGAACGGTTCCTGAATATACATTGTTCGACTTGTTTGTGTTTTTATATGTTCATTTAAATTAAAATATAAATATTGTTCGGATAGCAAACGAGCTCGAATAAAAATTTGAGCGAACAATGACATGTTTGCGAATGTTCAAATTTGAGTATTTTTATATTATTTTTTTACGAACATGAACAAATGAATCCAAATACGATCTGAAGTATAAAACGAACGAATTCAAACACCAATGAGCATGAATACGAACATGGAAATGAACACAAACAAATTTTAACATTAATTGCTAAAATTGAAAACAAATTTTAACATTAATTTTGCAAAAACATACAAAATATGAAAACTAATTTTATTATCTCATACTTTAGGTATCATAATTATTACAATCATAACATTGAAAGTGATGAGAAGTCTAGGACCGGGTACCCTGTAATGGGTGAGGCCCGATAACTGTTGGGCCAGTTTAAATAATCTAAACGAATTCTCACAGCCCAATTACACCTTTAAGAAGACCGGCCCGATGTTCAACACGGAGGACCGAAGATAACCTTAGTAAGAATAAGCGTTATCTGCCAGCTGGCTCCGCGGTTCGGTCCGAACGGTTACAAAACAGTTACAGGCTCACGCGTTCCACGCTTCGGGCCCTGTCACGTTTATCATGCTTCGGGCCCGATCACGCAGACCACGCATCGGTCCCAGCCTCGTTTTACATCCTGCGATAACAACCTCTAACAAACTTGTCAGAGGCGGTTACAGGACGTGGATTACACTCGCCGGCAACTCTATAAATACAGGGCAAGACGAAGGAAAAGACAGGACCATTTGGATGCAGAAGAACAGGCTGTTACGCTGCCCAGATTCTTACTGCTTTCTATACTCAGTCATTTTCATTAGCCTGTTGTGTGTAAACTTCTCTTATTTTCATTAGTGAGCAGATCAAGAGCATAATCGACTCTTGGTCGAGTGGTTTTCACCCCATTTTACGGGTTTCCACTATATATGCTGTGTCTTTACATTGATTTCAGTTTTTAATCGCTCTCCACATTTTTTATAAATTAGAACCGAGTTCGTTGATTGAACGAACCGGACGACTGTTGGTACCCCCTAAAAAGGGACCATAACAGAAAGACTAAAATTATAAAATTTTGGGGACCAAATTTACGTATATAAAATGTTGTATAACGTACACAAAAACACTTGACAGCACCAAAGAGCAATATATAAATTCAAGCTTAGCACGCTAGTAATGTTAAAAGACATTACGAACAATGAAAACACTTTGAATACAGCTGATGGATTTCTTTGAGCTGATCATGATCGTCGAAAAGCATTAATTTCGTTCTCCGATCGTCCCTGAGAGTAATGTGTCCTCCGGCGAACACTCTCCTCAATAGTCAAGCTTCCTCCCTTTTCAGCTCCATATACACTTTTCTCTGCAGCATCAAGGAAATTCCGACCCCGAGTAGCTTCATCACGAGCTGCTTCCTGCTTATCCTTATCTGCTGCTTTCTTCAGCAGCTTCCATCTCTGTTGCTCGTGAACTTCAGCATTCATTTGCATTTCCTTTAGTCTAGCTGCTTTCTCTTCTTCCGAAAGTTGAACCGGGATTCGACGCTTGCTTCTAGAATCGTACCTTGGCGGCCTATCGGAAGAACCGTAGCGACTGCCCCTGTCATCACTAGTTCTACTTCTTTGTGTTTGGTCCTCCTCATCTTTATTGTAGCTTCCATGTCTTCGGCTTTCGTACTCCCTCTCACGGTGCTTCTTTCCTGTATCATCTGGTTGAGAACTCTTAGAATGACTATCTCTTGGTTTCTCTGATCTCTGAGAGGGACCTCTCGAGTGGAAGTCGGAGTCAGAATCATCATCCGAAGATTGATGTTTTCGACGTTTGGACGACTTTTTTTCATGGTTTTTTGATTTCTTCTTCTCTTCTTTATCTGTTCCCTTCTCCGTGACCTGGAAACAAGCAATTTGGTAACTTAGATATAGAGAAGAAGATACACCAGACATGAAAATGAATACTTGATCCAAAGCACAGTAATAAAAGTTTCAGTAAGCAGGATGAACGCAAATTCGGATTACGTTACATCCGAGAGAAGAAGAATAGGAAGAGATAACACTGAAAAGATATGTTCAAGCCATTAACAAGCAAATGCAAAGGTCAAGAAACATACTGATTTACGAATCATGGCCATTTTGATGGGATTATTCTTTATACGAGCAAGTGCTTCTTGTTCCCTTTGACGAATCAGAAGAAGAGGATCTGAATGAAGTTTCCTCCATGCATCATTAGACGAATGTCGCTTCTCTTCAAACAAAGCTCCAGGTGCCCCTGAATCTGGCTGCAATGACAATCAAGATTGAGAGGTTTTTGTAAGCTACAAAATCAACAGCAACAAATTGTAGGAATAGTAAAAAGCTACCTTTCCAGAAGCAGATGCAGATGGAATGGGTTCTTGCTCATTCTTAGGCTCAAGCGCCTTGAAACCAGAACTACCCTTTCCAACAGCTAGTCCAGAATCATACAAAAATTCTAAACGCTCCTGCTTTCTACAAAAAAAAGAATTACTTCAGTTGGTTTATCCCAAATCCGCAGCAAAACCCTAGAAATCGAAAAGGCGTAAATAAAATATAAAATCAGGTAAGAAGATCGCAATCCCAATCCCTATTCGAGAACCCAGAAAACAAACAACAAAGAGCATAAACATTTGGCAAACAAATTACAGATCTTGGTCTTTGGTCGAAAATCTACAAAAAGAAACACCAATAAGGTATATAAATCGCGAGAAATTACGATATTAGACCGGCTTCCTCCTGAAGCTGGCGAAATTCAGCACGCTCGCGTTCTTCACGTATCTGCTTCTTCAATTCCTCCAATTTCTTCTGCTCCGCTTCCTGCTTCTGCTCCGCTTTCCACACGTTTTCTATATTTCGGAGGCTTCCCGTATGCCATCCTTTCTTGTTCAAGAACTTCAACGCCATGATTATCAATTTCCAAATTCTACGCTCGCAAAATCGAAAGTTTCAGACTTTCATGTTAACCCTAAGGCGATTTTATAATTTTATAGGGAAATATAATTTTCAATTAAATATTTACTTTTTAAAAATGTTTTATAAGCGAAAGCAAAAATCGCCTAAGACTTCAGAAGTCCAGACAAAAATGAGTCGGGTCAAAATTTGGAGTCGGGTCATTATTCCACAACTCAAAGTGAAGAGAGGTTTAGGGCTCCGACACATTCCTTGCGGTGGCTTGGAATGTCGAATCAGTTCTACGGTTATGCCGGTCGTAGTTTCGCCGGAGGTACCGGCACCTCTAGTATATTTTCGTCCCGATCTGGGACTAATGCTGTTCTCACCGGCGACTCTGCATTGATGGGTACTTCTTCCAGGTACTTGAGCCTGGACTCACTAACACCATCCGCCATTTCTTCTTCCTTGCTCTACGCCCCAGAGAACTACTCTATTAGAATTCCTGGCATTGCGACTCCGACGCGCTCGTATGAGCCTCCTGGAGTGGATGTTGGCTCGACGGTTGCTTCGATTGACTCACGTTATTCTGGTTGGAAGCGGAATACATCTGAATGTAAGCACTTTTTTTGTTATGATAATTCTTTTGTGGTTTCTAGATCAGAAGTTTTATGTTTTCTTGCATCCTCTAATGCATTTCGTCTTTTTACTTTGATGAGTTGGTCAATCTAAGTTGGCTTCGATTAAGGGCAATGCTTCTCTTATTGCATTTTACACATCTTTCTATTAGGTAAAATTTAGGAAACAGACTAACTAAGCTATAAACCCAAGTTGATTATAACTTCAAATGAACACTTAAGTGACCCAGATGTACTGATATAAATTTACTGCTACAGTTATCGAATTGTTTTTTACATGTACTGGTAAGAGGGATGTTTCATTTGAACTATACATTTTTGTATTATGATATGGTCGGTCGAAGTAGTGGTTTTCCACTACTAAAATCATCTCTATTCTATAATCTATAAATTTTGTAGTTTTTCTCTTTATATTTGCGAAATAGCATGCTATATGATCTGTTGTATAAGTCTAGAGGCAAAGGAAATTATTCATTTTCTCTATTATGTAAGTATCCTACTTATATATTATATGATGGTTTGTTTTATTTGTCTACTATATATATAGTACTCTATGAACCAACTCTTTTGGGCACCCAAATCAAGATTGGGCAAACTGAAGCCTGGTATTCAACAGACCTTATAGACAAGCGCCCTAGATATGAGAGTACTAGCCAGTTGCCCATATATCCCCAACGGCCTGGAGAGAAAGACTGTGAATTTTATATGCAAACACGAACCTGTAGGTTTGGAGATAGCTGCAAGTTTCACCATCCCGTTTGGGTTCCGCATGGAGGAGCTCCAAACTGGACAGAGGTGATTTTTTCAAGTTTTGTTAGTAATACTTCTATATTGAGTTACTAAGATTTCTTTATACATATAGTACCTTTTAAATTACATATTCCATGTAGTTATAAGTTCAATAGTTTATATTACAGTCAAAAGTATATCTTATTATTTTTTTCGTATATATTTTATGATATATGATGTGTTTCCCAAGCAATAAACAGTAATCTGGTTTACTAGTTTTGGGTTTTTCTATATATCGATATATACATGAATGTTTTTTGCGTTCACATTTTTTCATATCATAAAGCCCACGAAAATGTGTGCCTAGGAATGAGGCTAACATTATCACAGTGAAATATTTAGGGTTGTTGGGCTGAGAAATAACATGTTTTGATGCAGCATTTCGAGATTAATTATTAGCTTACAGTGGTTAAGTATCTTGTTGATTGATATTTTAAGCTTCTGTTTCCTTGACTTCTTAAGTATATTGCAGTATGCTTACTTTTTGAATTCATGTTTAAAGGCCCACCCACTTTGTTTATTTCACAAATTTTCATTGTCTTATTTCTGATATTTTTTGAAAATGACTTTTGTTGTGCATTTAGGTTCCAGGCGTACCATTTGAATGCCTTCCTGAGAGACCTGGAGAACCAGATTGTCCTGTAAGCTGAGTCTTAATGTTCTGAGCTTCCTAGGAACCTGCATTCCAAAATCTTATTGAATTATTGCAGTACTTTATAAAGACCAAAAGATGCAAGTTTGGTAGTAGGTGCAAATTCAATCATCCCAAAGGCATAGTTGTGCAGCCAGTAAGGCTCTGGATAACTCCTTGAACCCTCCATTTTTCATTCGATGCTATATGATCCAGTCTTCAAACTGATATTTTTACTTCCAGGGTGACCTCGAGGATTGTCATTCCTCTTTCTTGCCTGAGAGGCCAACTGAACCTCAATGTGCTGTAAGATTTTTTTTCATGAGATATTATTGCAACCTAAATTTTAAATTTAAGAAAGCCTTATGCAAGCAGTTCTACATGAAGACTGGAAAGTGTAAATTTGGTGCAACCTGCAAATTTAATCATCCTAAAGGTGTACACCCACAATCTGAGGGAGACGAACCCTTGCAGTACAAATTAGCTGGAAATGCAAAGCCTTTTGAGCTTTCTGTAGCCCCAGCATCGATGTATAATTCAAAGGGTCTTCCAATCCGATTGGTATGTGTGATTAATTTTTCAAATTTCTTGTGATTTCTTGGGAAGAAATTTCAATAGTCGTTGCTTCTTATTCCTGATCCCTTCATTTTGCTTCTTTTGTTGGGCAGGGTGAAGAAGATTGCCCTTTCTATGTAAAAACTGGCAGGTCTGGTTTCCAATCTCTAGTCTTTTTGTTGCCGTTCTTGAATTTATGATACCCATGTACACCCAGAAGTAATTTCTTTCTAATATGTTTTTCTATGAGCTCAGTTGCAAGTACGGTGCTACCTGCCGGTTCAGCCATCCAGACAGAATTCGTATGTGGCTTGTCAATTTTATGAAAATTTATATATTTTTTCCAGCCAATTGTTAATTAATGTTTTCATTAATATACCTACAGCCACTCTTACCCCCAGTCATCTAACTTCACCCTCGACACATTATAGTATCGGTGCTCCAAACGCATCCCTGCTGTCAACTTTTGATCCCAGACTGACTCAGACAATGACAAACTTGGTACTTTCTGCATTACTGATCAACTCATTTTGGTAGTTGGCTGATACTTGATTTCTGTCGCATATCATTGAAACCTTGTTGGTTTACAAAGATTGCTGGCTTTAGTGTTGTATACATTATTAATTTAATGGGATTATTCTTACAGCTTGGATTGGTGCCTACAGTTTATCCACAGCGGCCTGGACAAAGTGAATGCGATGTATGTATATATAATTCCTTTTTTTGAGTTTCTTCTGAATGCTGAAGTTGGAACCCTTTACTTATTTTTGCATGGTAGTTCTACCTAAAATAAAATCTTGCAATACATGTTCTCGTGCGATAGGATACACAGCTTTTGCTTCATTTGAAATCTAGTTTGCAAATGATAATGATGGAGCTAATGCACCAGCCGTGATTCTCCTTTGTCTTCTTCCAAATTGATTCTTTTGCAGTATTACATGAAAACTGGGTCATGCAAGTACGGAGTTAGCTGCAAATTTCACCATCCAGTTGACCGTTCTGTACGCAGTGCATCAGTTACAGGATTTCAAGTGGAAAATGTGAAATTTACACTTGCAGGCTTGCCAAGACGAGAGGTAATCATATCTATGGGAAGTTACACAGCCTTCGTTGGATAATGAGTTTGAGTTTTGTTTTACTTTCAAGATTATGGGTGATGAAAAACAGATTATTTCGAGATTGGTCATAGAACAAGACCATTTTTACGATTTCGTGTTTCTTTTGATGCATCTGAAATTGCCTACCCTGCTACATATCTATATTTTTTCCCCTTCATTGTGGATTGTTCAACTGGCTTACAAAACTGGTTCTTCTAATCTCTGTTCATAGGGTGCTATTCATTGCCCATTTTACATGAAGACCGGAATGTGCAAATACGGATCCACGTGCAGATTCGATCATCCGCCTCCCGGGGAAGTTATAGCTTTGGCTACATCCAAAACTGAAGATCAGGATGATGGAGACCCTTAAGTGTAAGTTTTCATCTGTTTCCCCTTTTTGCTCTGTACCTCTTGTTAGTCTAGTCTATTTTGCTTGTTTGATTACCTTCGTTTGATCCACGGCTATATCATAACAGTTCTTGAACCGATTCGTGAACTTGAGAGCTCACGAACATCAAGGTTTGAGGTTAGGTTTATTAGGAATTTGAATTCGATTCGATCTAGGTTTGGTTCGGAAAAATTGAGCTTTGATCAAATGGACAATATTGGTTTGTTTGTGCTTAGTGATAGTTTTCCAAAGTTACCGTAAATAATTGAAAGGGCTAGGGTATTTTAGACTTCTCACTATCTCATAGGTTCTTTAAACTTATACAAATTTAATACAAAACATATGATAATAACTATATATATGGTATTATGAATTATGAAATATATGATATAATTATATGAGCATGAAGTAAATTAAATATATGAAAAAAGTGGTTATAAGTAAAATTATAAAATAAGAAATTATTTTAAAATAGACTACAAGTGCGTGAATAGTGAGTGGACAAATCCATATGACGTGGCGTAATCATGGTCGACCATTTTCGGCTAAACTTTGCACTCATTTGCCAATTTTATGGGGAAAATTTTGGTAGTAGTAGTGTTTAGAACTTTAAGACTTTAATAAATGACTGTATTTTTATATTCAATTTTCTTTTGTTGGTTTATTTTCATAGTACTGATTTGCACTTTTTCTAATTTCTTACATTTTTATTTTCTTTTGTACAAACTTGATATTGGAAATTGGAGATTTCGAGAATTAAACTAGGGCTTGAATTCTACGTGTTGTCTTCATTCTCGCCATATGATTTTCTATGTTTGCAATCGGAACTAGGCACATTTCTGGAGTTGTTCTTTATTATCTCCTAACCAAAATCAGAGTAAATATTTACTTGTTTCTTAATTTCTCTGCTACTATCCATCATTCTCTTGAACTTGTATGATTTTCGAGTGACGTTTAGTTCTCGAAATCTCCAATTTCGGGTGACGTTTGCAGGTGACCCTCCAACTTTCGAGTGGTGTAAAAGGTATGTCCTTCAAGTTACGAAATTGTAAATATGACACCTCAAGTTAACAAAAATATGCAAATATGACACCTCAAGTTAATAAAAATATGAACATATAACCCTCCAACTTTAATTAAATGTATGTACGACACCTCAAGTAAATAATACCGTTTAATATTGACCCTCTATGACATTGTTATTGTTTTACGTCCGGATGTACATTTCTCTAACTTGAAGTATCAATTTTGTATAATTTTTCGTATAAAAGATTTATTTGCATAATTTGTGAATATTGAGAACGAATACTACCAAAGAAAAATGTTTGCAAACTTAACGGAAAATCATGTGATAAATACCATGGGTAAAAAACAAATAGTTTTGATAACTTGAGGGATAATTTCTACAATTTCATAAGTTGGAGGAGATAACCTTTATACAACTAGTAAATTTGGAGTTCTTTATGTAATTTTATCATTTTTTAAAAGAAGAAAAAAAATTTGAAAAGAATAAATGAAGAAGATAATGACAGGGCAGGTTTCATAATTTAAAAAAATAATAGATCCGTTTTTATTACCCGACCTAGTACAAAAATATGTTATTTCAAATATTAATCAATGCTATATTAGTAATGTAAATGAATTCAGTGATTAAAATAAAATCAGATAAACAGTACTGTTATTTGATGACACTTCTAGTTTATTAAAAAACTCCGCCCTCTGGGATCACTTTTGAGGCGTGAACTCATGTGGTGTACAATGATTGGACTGGATTCTCCGGTCTATCTTCCGTCAGGTTATCGGAGTTCCGTAGGCCTCCCTGCCGCTGTCAGTAGCTGTAAGATGAGGGATAGGAAGAAGGTGATAAGTAAGCAGTCGTTTTCTGGCATAATTAGAAGGCGTAACTCCGGTAGGAGTTCGCTTTATGTTTATTCCGGGAATTCCTCTTCTGCTTCGCCTCCAGCAACTCAGACTGATGAGGTTAATGAGACTGATAGATAGTTTGTTATTGACTAGTTAATTGTATTCGATTGGAAATGGATTAGCTCTTGTATTAATTTAGGAGAATTTGCAGAGAAAGGCTCCGGGTGTACAAAGTCTATTGAAGCGGGCTTGGAAAGTTGCTGCTCCGTATTGGTTTTCTGATGATAAAGTGCAGGCTCGTTGGCGGCTTGCTGCTGTTTTTGCTCTGACTTTAGGGACAACTGGAATTAGTGTTGGCTTCAATTTTCTGGGTCGCGACTTTTATAATGCACTTGCCAGTACGGTTTCTTTTTTCCCCATCTGCGAATTTTATTTCTCTCTTGTTCCTCAAATGATTTATATTGGCTAATGATGGTGGCATTTTATGTTTTGGTTGATGAAAGATAAGGATCAGGAACAGTTCACTAAGCAGTTGCTGTACTACCTGGGTAGTTTTGCTGGTGGAATTCCGGTGAGCACATTGCTCCACTTTATTAGGTATTGTTCATTTGAAAAGTCCCTTGTCATTCATTTTGCTACCTTCAAGAACATTATGTCATTGGAATTTCGATGTTCTGCTGGTCAAATTCTGGCATTTTTTTGTCCTCTGAGAGCGTTAGGGAAAGATTTTAAAACTCCTTTCTGTTCTTTGTAATGTCATGCTTATGCTTGGCTGCTTTAACTTTTAATTATGATACTTGAATTGAGTTGAATAAAAATTCTAAAGCCTTGATACTACCTTCTTTGTTGTCTGTGGTATCATTGGTTTCTTAATGTGTCTTTCAGGTATTTGTTTTGAGAGATTATGCAAAAGATACACTGTCCTTGAGATGGAGGTCTTGGATGACAAGCTACTACCTAGATCGCTATCTAAAGAACCAAACCTTTTACAAAATACAATCTCAGTCAATAATTGACAACCCTGACCAGAGAATTGTTGATGATTTAAGTTCTTTCACTGGGACTGCGCTTGCATTTTCATTGACTCTCTTTAACGCTGCCGTGGATTTGATATCTTTCAGTAATATTTTATATGGTATTTATCCTCCGCTTTTCCTCGTACTTCTCGGGTACTCACTTGGTGGAACAGCTATCAGTGTCTTCCTTGGAAGGGTATTTTTTGCATCTCATGAAACTTTTAAATTTTATATTTATTCATTCCTTCTGTTTAACCTGAATTTTTTTTTATCTTAGGGGTTGGTGAATCTGAACTTTTTGCAAGAGAAAAAAGAAGCAGATTTTCGCTATGGTCTTGTCCGTATTCGAGAGAATGCTGAGTCCATTGCATTTTATGGTGGTGAAGAAAATGAGACACAGTTATTACTTCAACGGTTCAAGAGTGCCTTCGAAAACCTTAGTGTATGTGGAATCTCTTACTTTAATCTTGTGGAAATATTGTTTCTTGTTTAGGGGTCTAATTTTGTTTTAATAAGCAAGAATTTCGGTGACTTGCATTCTGTATTTAAGGGGAACGAAGCATGTAACATTATGCTTTTGCCTATTTTTAACTTTGCAGAAATTGCTAATATCCTCCCGGAATCTGGAGTTCTTCACGAATGGCTATCGATATCTGATCCAGATTCTTCCCGCAGCCGTTGTTGCACCCATGTTTTTCTCAGGGAAAATTGAATTCGGAGTCATAAATCAATCCGTCTCTGCTTTTAACCACATACTTGGAGATTTTTCTCTCATTGTCTATCAATTTCAAGCAATCAGTGCCTTCTCTGCTGTCATAGATCGACTAGGTATGTGTGTTATTCTTTCAGAACTACTCACATTGCTTATCTAAATCTGCATCTTCATATTCTTACTGAATTATATCATGTTCTTCTTTCTCTTAAGAATGTCATGGCGATTCAAACTTCAATATTTGTCTATATCAGGTGAATTTGATGATCTTCTGGATTCTAATGAAAACAAAGCTAGCCACACCGAAGTCGAAGAAATAACTCGTGTAAATGTCAATATGAACAATCCTGTTTCACCTAATGGATCTTTACCTCTTCAAAGAAGTACAAAATTGATGCTATCTATTAAACACTTGACTCTTCTGACTCCGAGCAAAGCCACACTTATCAGAGATTTGTCATTTGAAGTTTGTGAAAAGGAGCATCTTTTGGTCAGTATTTCTTTTAAATTTCTGCTCAAAAACAAATGTGATTGCTTACTTCTGCTACATTAACAGGTTTCTGGACCTAGTGGGAGTGGCAAAACATCATTACTGAGAGCACTGGCCGGTCTTTGGAGCTACGGAACCGGAACTATCACGTTTTATGACTACGGTTCCCAAGTCGAATCAACGGGTAATTCCTACAGTTCCCAAGTCGACTCAACGGGGAATTCTCATTTTGATTCAATGAAACAAGAGAAGACACAAAGAGTATTCTTCCTTCCACAAAGGCCTTACATGGTTCTCGGAACACTTCGACAGCAGTTACTCTATCCTTATTGGAACGAACATTCGGAACCAAATCCCGACATCAGTAAGCCCGAAGACATGAACGGTATATCACATTACATTCATAATTATGCAATTCACATTACAGTGTTGATGACACCATAAGTTTCTTATCTTATTCCAGGTTCACTGTCTTTCTTAAGACCTACAAAAGACTTAAATGATGACAAAATGAATCAACCTACAACCGAAGATCTAACCCGAGTTCTCGAAACTGTTCGACTCAGCTACATACTATCTCGATTCGATCTCGACTCAATACATGAATGGTCCAGTGTTCTCTCAATCGGCGAACAACAACGCTTAGCATTCGCACGTATGCTTCTCGCTAAACCCAAACTGGTTCTACTCGACGAATCCACCAGCGCTCTAGACGAAGCCAACGAGGTATTTATGTATATACTCATCTTCATTTCATCCATTTTTTCACTGATCATGTACCTTCAGGCTCATCTATACCGGCTTATCGACAAATCGGGGATCACATATATAAGCATTGGTCATCGTAGAAGCCTCTTCGAACACCATAAAAATGTTGTGTACATATCGCCATTGGAAGTGTCAAACAGTGAACTGAATTGGAGTTTTGAGCCTCTAAACAAGGATTCAGCTCCTTCTATGTTATGATATTGAATGAAATGAGGTTAGTTTCTAGAAACTTCTGGTATTTACTGGAAACTAATGTGCATTTAGAAGCTAGTCACTCATATTTGGTAATATATGTTATATTGGTTGCTTATTAATGTAAACAAGGTTATGCATATTTTTTCGGTTGATGTTTGCACACAGCTAGGGGTGTGTGCATGAAAATCCGATGATCCGAAAAACCGAGATAACCGAACCGTAACCGAACCGATATTTCGGTTATCCAAACCACAAATACTTAATCGGATTGGATTGGATGCGGTGTCGGATCGGATACGGTTTTTCAAAATTCATATCCGATATTATATTAAATTAAATTATATTATTATTTTTTCTAATTTTGTAAAGTTAAAAAGTTATATATTAAGAATATCAAATAATATTTTTTGTATATTTTTTCTAATAATATCAAATAATTTTTTCTAAGAATATCAAATAATATCAAATGCTAATATATTTTTTCTTTATTATAAATATTTATTTTTCGATTAATATTAATTTTTTTGTATTTTATTCTTATTTTTAAAAAATAACCGATATGTAAGAATATCAAATAATCAATATCGAAGATTGATTTTTGAAATTCAAGTTTTTAGTAAGTTAGATAATTTTTTGGATATTTTATATTATCATTTAAAATATAATTAATTTTAAAATTGATTTTATTTTTATAGATTGTTATTATAAATATCTAAATGAATTATGTTTGTTTTTTGCAGATTCATGTACTTAAAAGAAAAATATAATTAATTGCTTACGTACATTTATTTCAATTCAATTCCTGTATTGAATTTAAGTTTTGCTTTATGGATGTTTGAAAATTTTGAATGTACGTTTTTTTGTTATATAATTTATATATTTATCATATAAGTAACATTTTTTTGGTGATTATTGATAATTTCTTATAATCAATTATAATTAAAAATAAATATTAGGGTATCCGTAAATCGATCCGTAAACCGATCTGCATTGCGGATCGGTTTCAGATCATGATTTTTCTTATATGTATCAATCGGATAGGATCAAAAAAATGATGACTGGATCGGTTACCCGATCCACGCACACCCCTATCCACGGCCCCCAACTTATAGGCTATGTAAAGGGCATGCACTCGAAGTTAAGAAATTGTAAATATAATACATTTTCTGAGAAAAAACATGCATTTTTAACCCCTGAACTTTAATTAATTGCAAATAAGACATCTCAAGTTTCTAATACCGTTTATTATTGGTATTTGAATGAATTCGTAAATTTTTAATATTTTATGCACAATTCTCAAACATTAATAGTAAATTTTGTATAATTTTTCAAACGGTTTTCAACTTACGAAAACTTGGTACTAGAATGTCAGAGGTAAAAAACAAACGGTATTGATAATTTTGGGTGTCATTTTTACAATTTTGTAAGTTGGAGGGTATGTTCTTTATGTAGCTCGTAAGTTGAGGGTTAATTATACAATTTTCTCATATTTTATTCTATATAAATCTTAATTCAAATTAAGTTTCATATTTATAAAATAATTTTTAAAATTATTGGAAACTTTTGGGTCGATACTAATTCATTGGAGTTAGAGTATATAAACTAATGTTTTCATATATAGTAGGAATTAAGTTCTAGTTTAGATTCATTTTAATTACATATATTAATTATTAACTTAAGATAATTATTTTTATTAAATATTTACCATTGGATTGAAATCCGCTAAAATCCAAGATCTTATTGGATGATCATGTATTGAGAGATATTAAAGATACGGGTTTAGGATAAAAAACAGTACAATTGGTATACATATGAAAAACAATGATTTCAATTATAAAGTACTACTTATAATCTATGTTCTAAAACCGGACCGAAAATACGAACCGGTCATCCATTCGGTTCGATCCAAACCTGTTCAAACCGGTTGAGAACTGGTTTGACTCGTTTTTGTTATTTTAATGTTTTTTAATTATTTAATTTATGTATATTGTATTTATATCCATTAAATAAAAATATTCAAAATAAAATTTTTAAAAAGTATCATTATCCATATTATAACACCAAAAAGTAATAATTTACTAATCATCAAAATTGTTGCTCTCCAAAGCTATATCTTCAAATTCTATTGCAAATTATTTGAAATTTATTGGTGTGTGTTCTTTCATCTGCTACTCAAAAAATTATAAGATATTGTTCATTTAATGTAATAATTTAGAATAATAAAATGAATATTTTGTTCAAGGTTACTCTCATTTTTTATAATTTCTTTGGAGTAATATGATATCCAAATCTTAATAATATAATTTCTCAAAATCTTCCACATCCAAATATGGATCCAAAATATTTAATTTAATTTAATTTACAGTGTCTTACATTTAATTTATAAAAAGAAGAATATGGGAAATATATAAATAATTATTTGTTTCTTTTTTAGCATATATATTATTAAATATTTTTATTAATTTATTTTAAATTATTATTTTAAATTTAATATTTAAATTAATATTTATTCCTTAAACTGAAATTAATATTTAAATAAAAGTTTTGCACTATACTTCAGTGTTTTCATATCGGACGGTATACCGTCCGGTACGTTAAATTTCGGTCGGTACCGGTATTTTTTTTCGTACAGCCCGGTATCGGGTATTCGGGTCGATTCCGAGTTTGTTCGGATCTGATTCTAGAAAATTAATTAAATATTAACTTTTAAAAAAATAAAATAAAATAAAATTTGATACCGACCGTTATACCGTCCGGTATACCGGTCGTACCACTCATACCGATCCGGACCGATACGTAAATCCGGATCGGTATGAAAACATTGCTATAATTATAGTTTTAAAAAAATGTAAGTATTAAAAAATAAATAAAACAAGAGTACCTCCACATAATTATAAAATTAGGCATTAACTTCCTCTCTCCTTTGTAAACTTGTTTGCTTTTCCTTAATCGGACCCGTTTTGGGCTTAGGTCCGGTCCAAACCGACCAAAACCGATCCGATTTTAGAACACAACTTATAATTGACTATTTAATATCAAATTAATAATTTAATATTTGGTTCCAGTTCAATATTTATTTTGAAATTTGAAAATAGCACCATCTATCTTTAAACTTTTTGAACCATAAAACAATAAATATATTCAATTGACCATAAATAACTCTAGTAGTAATGATACTATCTATAAGAGATGCATTATCGACCTCCAAATATAAGATTGTAGAATATGGAGATCAAAATGGCGATCGGTCATACTTAAATATTTGGTGACGATATTGAATGTGGAGATCAAGATGATAATCGCGTATAATATTCATCAATGATGTTGAGTGTGAAGATCGGAATGACTATCAACCATAAGATTTGGTGACATGTCAAAGTGTGGAGATCAGGATGATGATCTTTCATAATAATCGCATTTCATGAAAATCAACATTACCCAATACAGAGTTAGACAAGTAAGCGGTCTCAAAATTAAAATATGAAGTTTGTGTATTTTATATTTTTATTTTATCGAAGTAAATAATATAAATTGATAATTCATTAAAAAATTGTATATTTTAACTTATTTTATAATATCCATACATATTTAATATTCATTTTTAATATATGTTGCCGTCATGCAACTGCAATAGGATTATTTTTTTATTTAAGAATGCATTGAATTTTTGGCACTTATTTGTCATTGCATAAGTTTGGCAATTTTTGGCCATTTTTGGCAATTTTTAATGAGTTTGGACTTTGGATGCTTCCGGATAAAGATTACGTTTTGGAGCTGAAGCCATACGCTGCGGTATCCATGTCTCTGAATCTTATGTATTCTCTTAAACTGGCCCGTAAGGAGTTTTATTCTCCGGGGAACAACACCATTTTGCATTCAGGTACGAATTGTTAGATTTGATGCTTAGGGCTATTACACTATAAGAACAGTTCGTAAATAATATGTGTTCGGCTTGTATGTGATTGTGTTCATTCGTTCGAATACAATTTTTAAAATTGTTCGAACATTATATATAATTTGAACGAATACGAACATTTTCGTGAATAAATTTGAATGTTCGTGAACGAATATATTATTTTAATTAATTTTTATACTAATTGATTTTGATACTCTTTTAGTTTTTAAGAACATTTACAAAATTTATTATGTTGTTAGTGAGAGAATTTTTTCTTTTCTTTTATGAAAGATAATTTTTTGATTATATATCCAGTAAATTTATTTTATGTGATTTTGTTTGTAAAACAACAAAATTTGATTTTTTTTTGTGAGGTTGGAACAAATAGTACAAATAATGTTCCAACAAGTTATTTGAACGAACATGAATATATACTTAATAACGTGAACAATGTTCGAACATATTTTCACGTTCGAATAAAATATGAACGAACATGAACACGTTCAAATAAAATATGAATGAACATGAACACAACGAGTTCGGTTCGTTCGAATCGAATAACAACCCTATTGATAATGTGTTTTCCGAAATAATCTATTGGACTCTTATTATGTGATGGGCTTATGGGTTGAAATGAGCCTAGGCCGAACATAATATGTAATTTAAATATGTTGTGTTGTATGTAAATTGACGTAGATTGTAGAGTGTACGTTCGAAAATTGTGTTTGTGTTTCATCTTGTTGAGTGACTTTGTGTTTGATACGAAAGATGGAACACCAATCAACCGCACGGTGCAGTGAACGCGTCGCAATTGTATTCTACTTTAACCAAACATCATTAATAAGTGTGTTCGTGCCACCGCAGAAAACATCGATGAATTCACAGTTGGTTTAACCCAACGACCACCAGAACGTACTTCCAAATGTCAATTTTACCATCGATAAATTATAGTTTATTTTTTTAAAAAAATAATTTTGATCAATAATTTCTTATATTATATCAGTTATATATTCAAAGTATAATATATACATATAACAAATTAATAATATAGTTTAAAAATAATGAATTTATTATAAAATAATACAAAATTGAATTTAAGTTATACACAATTATTTAAAAATAAGGACAAAAAAGTCATTTTATAACATCACGATCACTGCACCGCTGTTTTAAAAGAAGTTTTTTAAAATCACGATCAGTTCACCTCACAGCACAGTACAATCATCTCACCTCACCGCTATTTATCAAACGTTGTTCCAAACGTATCTAATAGCTACTAGACCACCATCCAAATTGTTTTATATTTTTCTTTTATGTTACTGAATCGATACATCAAATATTCGTTATATCGTTATTCTTATTCTTATGAATTGTTAACCTTATACTCAATATTTTCGTACTTATCCTATAAATCGAAACTTCTAGATCGTAAGCCACAAGACTCATTTTACTAATGAATGTGATTTGAGTTTGTGTTTTTTGTGTGTTACCAAAAGTTTTAATTGAAATAACCAGTGAATATTAGTATATGAACTCTTCTTGTCTTTTGGTTATCATTCATGTGTTAATCAAACTAGAGATTTCAAATTAAACAGAAGTGACACAATTCATGATAATTTATGGGTCATTATTGTATTTATTAATTGAAAATATAAAGGCGATATAATTTATATACCAATACTTTTATTTATAAATAATTTATGTGTGAATTAAGAGTCTATTATATACCAAAATTAACATAAATTGGTTAATTGAGAAACATCTAATACATTATTCAAAATCGAGTGAATCAAAATTATTAATTTAAGGGACTAAAATTGAATTAAACTCATATTTAAATTTAACCTCAACGGTTCTATTATTGGGCCTAATTTATTGGGCCGTATCAATTAAGTTGTTGATTTGGCCAAAGCCCAATAAGTTGTTGATCTTTTCTGTATGAACTCCGCAACTGTATCGTCATTTTGTTTTGGTCCCTTCTGTTTGCGATTTAAGCCTTTGATGGACGCAGTTCTCTTTTCTTTGTATGAAATCATGCTATTGATGCTTTTAGTTTAGTGCAATCAAATAGATGAATTATGGACTTTTCTTAAAGCAGAGTCTAAGAATTCTCGAAGCTGGGCACCAAGATCAACCAGTGTTTATTCAGCAGAATATGTCTGTGTATGTGAACTCTTCTTACTCTCTACTTTACATTGATTTCCAGTTAAAAATTTGACTAATGCTGTCCTGATCCTGATTTAAGTGTCACGATGAAGCAAAAGAACGAATCAGAAAGCTGCTCAAGAAGCCTCAGATTTCCGTTTCGCCTTACGACACTGCATGGGTTGCCATGGTCCCTTCTCCGGATTCATCGAAGAACCCTTTATTCCCTGAATGTCTAAATTGGTTGTTAGATAACCAATGTGCCGATGGTTCGTGGGCTCAAGCTCATCATCATCATTTGTTACAAAAAGATGTTCTTTCTTCTACATTAGCATGTGTTCTTGCTTTAAAAAAGTGGGCTATTGGTGAAGAGCAAATGCAAAGAGGTGTCTTTTTTCGGCATCAAATTTAGTTCACTTAAGTTTGAAATATTGATTGTGCATTCATTTTGTAGGAATCCATTTCATTGAGTCCAACTTTATTTCGGCCTCTGATGAGTCTCAAGTCTCTCCACTTGGATTTGAAATCATTTTCCCCTCAATGCTTGAATATGCTAATGACTTGTCCTTGATCCTGGATATTCAACCAGCTTCGTTGAATGCTTTACATCGTAAGAGGGATTCGGAGCTTAAAAGGTATAAGCTTGTAATCACATTATATGCACATCTAGTGATCTTGATTACTATAACACGAGGAGATACGAAATATAGACATGTTTATTAGATGATTGATACATTGCTTGTTCCATTTAGTATTCAATCCGTCGAGATGGAACCTTACATGGCGTATCTTGCTGAAGGGATGGGAAAGTCACTGAAATGGGAAAGAGTCATGAAGTATCAACGAAAGAATGGATCATTGTTTAATTGTCCTTCAACTACTGCAGCCGCTTTTGTCGAACTTCCTAATTCAAATTCTCTTAACTACCTTCATTCAGCTGTAAAGAAGTTTGGCAATGCAGGTTTGATTTTCGAGCATTACGTTTTAAAATTTACATATCAGATCATTACAATCTTCTTCTTTTCAGTTTCGAGTACTTATCCTCTGGATGCATATTGTAAGCTGTACTCAGTTGATATCCTAGAAAGTTTGGGGATAAATCGGTTCTTTTTAAAGGAAATTCAAGATGTTTTGGATGAGATTTACACGTAAAACTTCTGTTTTTTTGTATATTTTCAAGAATCCATTCTCTTTACTGTGTTTTAGNGGTCTATGAGTAAACTCAAAGTCGACATGAATAAAAGCTCGTTTGACATCCGAGAGATGTTCGAGCTTCTCTTGCAACGTTTCTCTAATATCATGTGCTTGATTTAACGGCATATCGGGAGGTAACACGATATTGACTTCAACAAAGTAATGAGATCCAAAACTATAAGCTCTCACTGTGTCAATATGCTGAATTTCTTTGTGATGATTCCAAATGAGATAAGTTAACTTTGCAAGGTACTCTGGTGGTGCACTTCTCCCAATTAAACACCATACATTCTCAAACACAGTCCTAGTCCATGAGTTTATAGTATAAAGTGCTATCTGCATGTATAAACGAATCAAAATCGAGTTACATTTCGATGTAACGAATGGAATCGGATTGAAATTACTAGAATGGCTCCTGCAGGATCGATCCACCAGACGTACTGAATTGCTAGAAGTGTAGATGCTAATCCAATTGAGTTTGTTATAACATCGAAGAAGTGATCTTTCGCATATGCTCTAACGATTTCGTTCTTGAATCTTCGACAGTTCGTAAGTAAAAGCTTGACGAATGTAACGGAAACCATGATTCCTATCAACCATATTTCTTTTGTATGGTTTATCTTGGGGCCAGACTGTTGAGAAACACTGAATTAGTTGATCTTTGTTTTGGATATGAAAACGAAAAGGATAGTGATTCGAGTTACCTTTGCAACGAGTTGTTTACGGGACTCGAATATGATCTGCAATCCTAAAGTTGCCATTACTGATGCAAACACAATAATTCCCTACAAAAACTTGGTATGAATAATGAAATGAATGAAAAAAATTGCATAATTAGCTTTCAACTTACGAGAGCCGTGTAAATGCCATACCCTCAACATACGAATTTGCAAAAATGATGTCTAAACTTATCAATGTCATTTATTTTTTGCTCTAACACGGTAGCACTGAGTTTTCTGTTAAGTGAATAAATGCTTTTATTTTCAAAGTACACAAATAGCACCTTTATAATTTGAAAAACTATACATAACCTTTGATTTTCGCGAATCGTACATAAAATATAAAATATTATTGTCAATAATAAACATTGTTGGTAATATGAATTGTTTTACATCTATTTAATTGAATTTGAAGGGCTACAAAAAACTGCCATTAATTGTATGTGATATCACCCTGAGAAATTTATTATTCGATGACAAATATATTTCTATATAGTCATTCACAAGTCGAGAAATGAAGCAGATCGAGATATTTTGATGATTGACATTGTTTATAACTTATCGTGGTATTTGGATCAGGATGCTTATTTACAGGATCCTTGTGCCTAATTTAGAGATTAATGGGTCATTATTTATTGGACTCCATTAATGATGGGCCTAGTGAGATATAATTGGGCTGGATTAATTATCTATATAAACATGGTTAAACAAAGAAAAAAAGGGGATTTTTTCTTGGACTCTTGACCTAATGGAGCTTGGATTCTTGACCTAAGGAGTAGGCCGCTATTCTTTTCTTTTTCGCCCGGGAAACCTACGACTACGGCCATTAAAACATGATCTTTTTTCTTTGGTTTTCTACATCATGTTCTCCTATTGTAAATCTACGAACTTAACGTTTATAGTGGATTCAAAGGCTACGGCCGGGGTGGTTTTTATCCTTTCTTTTACAGAAAGGTTTTCCACCTACAAAAATCGTGTCTTTTTACTTCTTGCTTTCGTATTATTTTTTCGTTCGACCCCTATCCGTAAAAGGGGTCTAAATTTTGTTATTGCGGATTTTTAGCAGCAATAACAGTATGTTTTCTATTTCAAGTAATTGAGTCAAATGTTTCTCTTAGAAATGCGGAGCATCTAAAAATGGTTACCCCGCTCGATGGATTTGCAATTTTCTATCTGATGAGACCTCCGGAACCCGATACCCCGAACTTGGTAGGCCCAAGCTTAGCGAGGTCAGCCCAAATGACATAAGCCGAACTTGGAGGCTCAGATCCAGCCCACGTAAATGGACGGTCCGATGAGAACAGTCAAACCAGAAGGCCCAATCTTGTCAGAGGCATGCCTGATAGAGTTGTACGAGGCTCCCCTGGTCTGGAGACAGTTGGCTAGTAGCGCCGAAATGTTTGACGCCGCGCAGCTACTGGATTCATCCAAGCTGAGCAAAGAAAACAATCGATATGGATTGAATGATTGGTTACTAGCATCAATGCGACAGCTAGAGCTACGGCCGGCGACAGTCCCGCCCAACACGAGTCGACCTAGCTGCATGGGACAAACACAAAAAGATATTCATCCATCACAAAACCTTTGATTTCTCTTATAACGAATAGATGTAATCATATCAAGAATAATTATCAATGAACATAACAAAATATCTTTGGCAATTCTAGGCAACTGGAGTGAATGTACCGCAAATATCAGTATGAATAAGATCCAATAAGTTCTGTGATTTCTCGACCTCTTTTCGTCTGGGATTTGTAGTTTTGCCCTTAATGCACCTGATACAAAGACATGAATACTCAGATTTATCGAGTGACTCAAAAATATCTATAGACATAAGTCTATCGATTATCTTATAAGAGATATGACCCAAACGCATATGTCATAATGAATAAGTATTCTTGATTGACAATTTTCGTTTTACACCTTTAGTTTCTATAACATATGACTCATTGTATGTATTGCTAATATCAAATACATTCAAATTATCATGTTGCACCAATGTACTCGTTCAAACAAATTTTGAATTAAAAAACAATTTTACAGTTTCATTTCCAAATGACAAATAATAACCTTTATTATCTAAAACGGAAACTGAAATCAAGTTCCGTCTAAAATATTGTACATCCAAAGTATTTTTCAAATCCAAATAAAAACCAGTACGTAATAACAATCGAAAAATCCCAATGCCTTCAACTTCTATCGGATCACCAACCCTCGTATAGAGGTATCTTTCACCCTCAATTAACCGACGGAAGTTTAGGCAGCCTTGCATAGATATACTTACATGAGTGGTAGTACTAGAATCCAACCACCAAGTACATCTATTTGTAGAAACTAAAACCGTATGGGTACATACATTAGATAAGAACTGACATTTGTTATCACGCCATGCATGATATTTAGGATATTCATACTTCATATGAGAGTTTACCGTTTTACAAAAGTAACATTTAATTTCCTTCGTTCTCGTCGTAGGAATAGGATTTACGACTTCCTTTCCCTTAGAAGAGTCAACATATTTCTTTTGTAATTTGGGTTTTGCAGTATATTTCTTTTTACATTTTTAGTGCCCAAGGTCGATGCAAAATGAGCATATTCAGTTTGTGTGTTCTCATTCTTTCTTTCTCTTAGGCTAACTTTGAAATGAGCTAATTGAGTGTCCAATTATTATTCTGACAATTATAGTTAACTTCAAATTATTCAAAATGGAGAGAAATAAAAAACAACACTAAGTGAACCAATAAATCTTCGGGCAATTCAATCTTAAGTACCTTTGGCTTTCCTGCCTATTGTTGCATACTTATAACATGTTCCATGATATTTCCATCACCCTTATACTTAGTGGTGACAAGTTTGCGTAAAGAAATTTGCATCGATTTGTTCCTCAGACATAGTGTCCAAAAATGATTGTGAAATTGCATTCCTCATGATCGTCAGACTTAGGCGATTTGACCCCTCCAACTTCTCGTACAAAAGTTTTTCATCAATAGAACTTTTATCCGAAAGAGAATGAGGTTGAGGATACCCAAATGCGTAATCCAGATCCATGCAACTCAGAACAACCATAATTTTGTTTTTCCAAACTTTAAAGTTTGTGCCGTTAAGCACCAGAATGATTCTCAATGATGCAGATACGTAATCAACATTAACCATATTGCTTGACGGTAGAGAACGATAAAAATAATTAGCTTACAATAAAAATCAATGTATACTTAAAATGATAGAATAACAAAATAATCCGACCAAATTGTTTCAATCTTTGGATTGTACTACAACTCGCTAATGACATTCTTTTTACAATGATTTAGTGAGATAATAAAGTTCAACTAAGTTAATAACTTTCCTTTGAGCCGATCAAAAACTCACAATAGATAAACTATATATCATCAACACTAATAACTGCATGTAATTACTAAACAAGACCAAACAATAATCTACCTTTGGGTAGAATTATTTCTCGCATGTAAAATAGTAACCACTAACATCTTAATAATTCAACAACACAGAAAAATTCCAACGAAAGAGGTTATTTAGGCAACAATATAGTTTTAATTTCTCTTAATATAATTAAAAAATGAGTATGTCATTTCACTGATATCGTAATAAAATTACGAACTAATGAAAATCAATTAAATATATTTACCAAATAATTTTCTAATATACAAATGAAAATCAATTAAATATATTTAATTATAATTTTCGAAAATAATAAATGAAAATCAAAATATAATTGATTTTCTACAAAATGCATATAAAAATTAATATATTTTATAAATCAATTATTATCTTTAATAATTCGGTCATATTATCATAAAATTATTCAGCGAATAAATGCCTTCGACATAGGTCCAAAAAATGTAAAACCATAACTATTGAATTGAAGACTTTTTGGGACGGACATTGAATTTTAAAACAATCATTTAATTTTGCAATTATGAATATGATAAACTCATCTTCTGTAGATGAATAAGAATATGCAAAATTCTTCCTTATGTAATATTTTGTCGAATTCATCAAATGCAAATTCTTATGGGTAAACTTGCTATATTTGGTTTCTATATTTTACAGAGAAAATGATATGAAACTTTATTCTAAATCTGTAAAAATTCTTTTTAAACCTAATTTTCAAATTATTTCGTGAATATTTTTCCCATTCGAAGAATTTTACCAAAAACGGTTTTCTTGAACTTGATGAAATCATTTTCTAAAATTTAAATTCATCTTATTTCAAGAATTATTTACAGATGAAATCTGAAAAATTTCTTTACAATAAAAACAAAATTGTTTTTAGAACTTTATGATTTCGAACTTTAGGCTGTGTTCTACACAGATTATGCATTATATAATGCATAATATGTTTTTGAAACATAATAATATTCATTTTAAATTCTAATTATAAATTCTAATCATAATTCATTCTAATTTTTCAACTATAATGCATAATCTGAAAATGCATTCAACTTCTTATTTTTCATGAGAAAATTACGGCCAATAGTGTAAAGGCGATGCCCCCAAAGTTTGTAAATTGTATGAGAAGCCCTCGAAATTTCAAAACCGTTCAAAAATAACTCTTGAGTGAATAGTAACGGTTTTTCGTATAAGTGGTTTTGATAATTTATGGATAATTTTTAAAATTTTCAAAGTTTAGAGACATTGTCATTTAATATTTTTAAGGTTAATTGATCAATACAAATTATTGAGGCGTTTAAAATATTAACGAATATTATGATTCAATATAAGCTGTTTTAGAAGTTCATGGGTCAACCACGCAATTCTTAAATACGGAGACCAACATCGTACATTATATCAACTTCGGGGCGTTGTAAGCAATTTATAAATTTTGGGCACTGTCTTTACAATGTTATAAAGTTTGGAGACTTGTGACAAACACTACTTTATTTTTCACATATATACATTTTTTCCAAATTAAGTTTTCATCGTTTTCATAATAATGAATTCTTTTTTCTATAATTTAGCATTTATATTATCACTTGTTGAGTTTCTTATTCGACGATATCGTCTTCAACATTTTTTTATTATATAATTTTAAATAAAAAATGTTATTAATTTATTTTGTATTTAAAAATATTATTTTAGTTTAGAATTATAATTTTGTATAACAATAATAAGAAATAATTATTTTTTACATTGCAAATCAATTCACATTCAATATTTATCCGGAATACGTTTGTATTTTATAATTTAATATATATTTACTTAGAACACACACTAAATGAAATTAGAATATGTAGATTTTGAAAAAATCAAAGTCCTATAGAAGAATCTCATAATTCTAATCATGGCTGCGATACCAATTGATAGATTTACTGAAATTCTGTATCGGAGATAGTGCAGCGGAAGCGTATCTGAATTCATCATAATAATGAATAATATGAAGAACACCGGAAACCTGAAGAATTATCTTCAGCCTGATCGTGTGAAGCATGGCTAGATGGGGAGCTGAACTCTTGTTGTTCTCCTTACTCAGGCTGATAACATACCCTATATTTATAAATGAAGTTTGAATTAATTACAAATCCACCTATCAATAAATTGTAATTTAGTACTTGAGAATTCCATACATTAATAATTGGTTTTCATATCATAATATTGATCACCAAATTAAATCATTAATTTTATTACTGTAACAATAAATGTGATCAAATACTTACATATACGTTCATATGTCTAATAGTATATCTAAGAAGACAACACATGATATTAAGTACACATAATTAGAATCGATATTCTAACATTCTATTCTAGGGGAACAACAACACTTTTTTTTCAGATACTAAAGGTGGGATTTTAGTTTGCGTTTTTCTCTCTTCTTCGAGAAATACATGATTTTGTTCTAGAATAAAATAATAGATGAGTGATTATGGAATTAGGATACCATTAGTTAATGTAAAATGTGACAATACAAGTGTCATAAACTTACTAAAAACTCTATCTATCAATTTTTTAGAACTTATAAATGAATATCACTTACCCAACGCGTGTTAATTGTATTGGTTCTCTATTAATCTTGAATATTTGTCTCGAATTAAAGGTAAGATTGAGTTAGACTAGCCCTAATTACCTAACCAGACTATGACCAACCCTAGGTATTATGATTGGTATTTTGCTTGTAGAATATAATAAAATTGGTGGATATTAAAATTTGTATAGTAAAAACCAGAGTACCATAAGTTTAACAAAGAAATCTATATTTCATATGATAACGAAGTTCATTAAGTTGAAGTAACATTATATTAGAGATGTATTTAAGAAAAAATGTTTCAATTAATTAAAATCAAATGAATTGAGACATCGTGCCAAAGAGAGTCATTACATCAAATTTAGAGCTATAAATAACTCTAGTAGTGAGGTCATGGATTTGGTGAGCATGACACTATCTATAAGAGATGTGTCACCTACCTCCAAATGTTAGATTGTAGAATGTAAATGATGATCGGCAATACTTAAATATTCGGTGACGATGTTGAATGTGGAGCTCAAGATGATAATCGCCTATAGTATTCGGCGACGATGTCGAGTGTGAGGATCGAGATGACTATCAACCACAAGATTTGGTGACATGTCGAAGTGTGGAGATCGGGATGATGATCTTCCATAGTAATTGCATTTTATGAAAATCAACATTACACAATAACGAGTTAGACAACTGAACCATCCCAATATTATAAGATGATTTGTTGATCGGTCGATGATCGCCATAAGATAAAAATATGAAGTTTGTAGATTTGATATTTTTATTTTTATTTTTTTTCAAACTAAGATGAATATTTTAACTTATTTTATTATATCCATACATATTTAATATTCATTTTTATAAAATGTTGCTGTCATGCAACTGCAATAGGGTTATTTTTTTATTTAAAAATATAGAATTTGTGGCACTTATTGCATAGCAATGATGATTTCTTTTGCTGTGCTAACTGGTAATTTGCTAACCGAGAAAGATTAGCTATTGGAGCGGAAGCCATACGCGGCGGTATCCATGTCTCTGAAGCTTCTTTATTCTCTTAAACTGGCCGGTAAGGAGTTTTATTTTCCGGGGAACAACAGAATTTTGCATTCAGTTACTAATTGTTTGATTTGGTGCTGAGTTTTTCGAAATCATCTATTGGGCTTATGGGTTGAAATGAGCCTATGCCGAACATATGTGTTTAAATATGTTGTATTGTATCGAAATTGATGTAGAGTATTGTTTCAATTTTGAAATTCAAAAACTATGTTTCATCTTCATGAGTGACTTTGCGTTTGCTACGAAAGGTGGTATAGCAGCTTTACAATAGTTACTAGACCACCATACAAATTGTTTTTATATTTTTCTTTTATGTTACTGAATCGATAGATCAAATATTGATCAAATTTTGGTCCCTTCTCTTTGCGATTTAAGCCTTTGATGGACGCAGTTCTCTTTTCTTTGTATGAAATCATGCTATTGATGCTTTTAGTTTAGTGCAATCAAATAGATGAATTATGGACTTTTCTTAAAGCAGAGTATAAGAATTCTCGAAGCTGGGCACCAAGATCAACCAGTGTTTATTCAGCAGAATATGTCTGTGTATGTGAACTCTTCTTACTCTCTACTTTACATTGATTTCCAGTTAAAAATTTGACTAATGCTGTCCTGATCCTGATTTAAGTGTCACGATGAAGCAAAAGAACGAATCAGAAAGCTGCTCAAGAAGCCTGAGATTTCCGTTTCGCCTTACGACACTGCATGGGTTGCCATGGTCCCTTCTCCGGATTCATCGAAGAACCCTTTATTCCCTGAATGTCTAAATTGGTTGTTAGATAACCAATGTGCCGATGGTTCGTGGGCTCAAGCTCATCATCATCATTTGTTACAAAAAGATGTTCTTTCTTCTACATTAGCATGTGTTCTTGCTTTAAAAAAGTGGGCTATTGGTGAAGAGCAAATGCAAAGAGGTGTCTTTTTTCGGCATCAAATTTAGTTCACTTAAGTTTGAAATATTGATTGTGCATTCATTTTGTAGGAATCCATTTCATTGAGTCCAACTTTATTTCGGCCTCTGATGAGTCTCAAGTCTCTCCACTTGGATTTGAAATCATTTTCCCCTCAATGCTTGAATATGCTAATGACTTGTCCTTGATCCTGGATATTCAACCAGCTTCGTTGAATGCTTTACATCGTAAGAGGGATTCGGAGCTTAAAAGGTATAAGCTTGTAATCACATTATATGCACATCTAGTGATCTTGATTACTATAACACGAGGAGATACGAAATATAGACATGTTTATTAGATGATTGATACATTGCTTGTTCCATTTAGTATTCAATCCGTCGAGATGGAACCTTACATGGCGTATCTTGCTGAAGGGATGGGAAAGTCACTGAAATGGGAAAGAGTCATGAAGTATCAACGAAAGAATGGATCATTGTTTAATTGTCCTTCAACTACTGCAGCCGCTTTTGTCGAACTTCCTAATTCAAATTCTCTTAACTACCTTCATTCAGCTGTAAAGAAGTTTGGCAATGCAGGTTTGATTTTCGAGCATTACGTTTTAAAATTTACATATCAGATCATTACAATCTTCTTCTTTTCAGTTTCGAGTACTTATCCTCTGGATGCATATTGTAAGCTGTACTCAGTTGATATCCTAGAAAGTTTGGGGATAAATCGGTTCTTTTTAAAGGAAATTCAAGATGTTTTGGATGAGATTTACACGTAAAACTTCTGTTTTTTTGTATATTTTCAAGAATCCATTCTCTTTACTGTGTTTTAGTTCTTTACATTGTGTAATGATAGGGGGTGGCTTAATGGCGACGAAGAGATTTTTATGGATCGGGTTGCCTGTTCTTTGGCATTCCGATTATGGCGAATGAACGGATATGGTGTAGATTCAGGTCATTTTTATCTCTTTTTCTTGATGCTTAATGTTATGAAAATCCATTCATGTTTACTTGCTTACAGATCCGATAACGAAAATTATACAAGATTGGTTTTCAAGTTCATATGGGCCCGTAAAAGATACGAACACAGCTCTGGAAATGTACAAAGCATCACAACTTGTAATACATCCTGATGAAATTGAACTGGAAAAGCAAAACTTGAGGCTTAAATATTTTCTAGAGCACGATATATCCGATGGATCGCTTCATTCGGTCCAACTCAAACGAAATATTGACCAAGAGGTAACTATTTTTCTCCCTGGATTTCTACAGTGAAGGTGTAATCTTATGCATTTTGGTGATATTCCAGGTGGAGTATGCTCTTAAGTATCCATTTTACGAGATCCTAGATGGGATCAGAAGGCGTAAGAATATCGAGCATTACAGCTTGAACAATACAAAAATTCTGAAAACATCATACTCGTAAGTTTTTTGTATTTGTTTTAGAACTAGCTATCTCATCGTCTCGACACGAACTCACCATTTCTCATTATGAATCAAGCTCACCAAATTTTGCATGTAAGGACTTTTTTTCCTTATCTCTACAAGATTTCAATAATTGCCAACGAATACACCGTGACGAAGTCAAAATACTTGAAAGGTATGCTTTAACAAATAACATTCATGATGCATTGCTTGAATTTACTCTGAAATATTGCATTCGATATAATTTGGTGCTTCGTTTGTCTCCCTCTAAGTTGGGTTATCGAAAACAAATTGGACGAGCTAAAGTTTGCCCGACAAAAGTGTGCCTATTGTTATTTTTTTGCTGGTGCTTCCATCTTTGCACCTGAACTAACCGATGCCCGTTTATCGTTGGCCAAAAATGCTATTCTCACCACATTCGTCGATGATTTTTTCGATATCGAAGGTTCAATGGAAGAGCTACAAAACTTGATTCATTTGGTTGAAAAGTATGCAACTTCCTTTCATATGCTTCTTCAATGACTAATATTCATATGTTTTACCTTAGTCACTGATTTTTTTCAGATGGAACATTGATGTCGATGCTGAATGCTCATCTCCGAACGTCAAGATCATTTTTTCGGCACTTAAAAATACGATACATGAACTCGGAGACAAGTGTTATGCGTTTCAAGAGCGATCTGTGACCCCCCATCTGATTAAAATAGTAAGCTTTCATCATCCTTTTCTCGTATTAGCTTCTTAATCAAAGTCTTCTGCTTAAGACTGTTATATCAGTGGCTAGATTTGCTGTATTCTATGATGAAAGAAGCTGAATGGGCAAATGCAAAATCCTGGCCTGTTTTTGATGATTATATAGAAAATGCTTTCACTTCATTTGCTCTTGGACCAATCGCTCTCCCGACTCTGTATCTCATTGGGCCGAAGCTCTCGGAGGCGATGGTTCAGCACCCCGAGTACTCCAATCTATTCAGATTGATGAGTAAATGTGGCCGGCTTCTGAACGACATCCGGTCGTTCGATGTATCGTATCATTCGTTTAATCTTTGTATTTCTTTCTACCTATTCATAATTTGATCTTCATCTGCAGAGAGAAATGAAGGAGGGTAAACTAAATGCAGTTCAACTTTGCATGATACCGAATGAGACGGAGGCAATCGAGTTTATTAAAAACTCGATACGAGATTATCGAAGAGACCTTTTGCGAATCGTTGTCGAAAAAAACAGTGTAATTCCAAAGGCATGTAAAGATGTGTTTCTACATATGGTGAAAGTGGTGCATTTCTTTTACAGTAAGAATGATGGATTCACATCAGATGATCTTATGAAAGTTGTCAAAAAAATCATCTACGAGCCGATTGATCATGTCCCGTAAGCCGATACTTACTCTTCGAACTTACTTCGAATGTATTTGATACCGTTTATTACGAATAGTCCTTCTAAACTATTCAGGATTTGATCTTGTGCTCTGGTCTATGAGTAAACTCAAAGTCGACATGAATAAAAGCTCGTTTGACATCCGAGAGATGTTCGAGCTTCTCTTGCAACGTTTCTCTAATATCATGTGCTTGATTTAACGGCATATCGGGAGGTAACACGATATTGACTTCAACAAAGTAATGAGTTCCAAAACTATAAGCTCTCACTGTGTCACTATGCTGAATTTCTTTGTGATGATTCCAAATGAGATAAGTTAACTTTGCAAGGTACTCTGGTGGTGCANTCTTAACTACCTTCATTCAGCTTTAAAGAAGTTTGGCAATGCAGGTTTGGTTTTCGAGCATTACGTTTTAAAATTTACATATCAGATCATTACAATCTTCTTCTTTTCAGTTTCAAGTACTTATCCTCTCGATGCATATTGTAAGCTGTACTCAGTTGATATCCTAGAAAGTTTGGGGATAAATCGATTCTTTTTAAAGGAAATTCAAGATGTTTTGGATGAGATTTACACGTAAAACTT
This sequence comes from Utricularia reniformis, assembly GCA_009725065.1. NCBI lineage: Eukaryota > Viridiplantae > Streptophyta > Magnoliopsida > Lamiales > Lentibulariaceae > Utricularia > Utricularia reniformis. Next base: position 297,638 of record RWGZ01001095.1, read on the forward strand.
CTGTTTTTTTGTATATTTTCAAGAATCCATTCTCTGTACTGTGTTTTAGTTCTTTACATTGTGTAATGATAGGGGGTGGCTTAATGGCGACGAAGAGATTTTTATGGATCCGGTAGCCTGTTCTTTGGCATTCCGATTATTGCGAATGAATGGATATGTTGTAGATTCAGGTCATTTTTATTTCTTTTTCTTGATGCTTAATGTTATGAAAATCCATTCATGTTTACTTGCTTACAGATCCGATAACGAAAATTATAAAAGATTGGTTTTCAAGTTCATATGGGCCCGTAAAAGATACGAACACAGCTCTGGAAATGTACAAAGCATCACAACTTGTAATACATCGTGATGAAATTGAACTGGAAAAGCAAAACTTGAGGCTTAAATATTTTCTAGAGCACGATATATCCGATGGATCGCTTAATTCTGTCCAACTCAAACGAAATATTGACCAAGAGGTAACTATTTTTCTCCCTGGATTTCTACAGTGAAGGTGTAATCTTATGCATTTTGGTGATATTCCAGGTGAAGTATGCTCTTAAGTATCCATTTTACGAGATCCTAGATGGGATCAGAAGGCGTAAGAATATCGAGCATTACAGCTTGAACAATACAAAAATTCTGAAAACATCATACTCGTAAGTTTTTTGTATTTGTTTTAGAACTAGCTATCTCATCGTCTCGACTCGAGCTCACCATTTCTCATTATGAATCAAGCTCACCAAATTTTGCATGTAAGGACTTCCTTTCCTTATCTCTACAAGATTTCAACAACTGCCAAAGAATACAACGTGACGAAGTCAAAATACTTGAAAGGTATGCTTTGACAAATAACATTCATGATGCATTGCTTGAATTTACTCTGAAATATTGCATTCGATATAATTTGGTGCTTCGTTTGTCTCCCTTTAAGTTGGGTGATCGAAAATAAATTGGACGAGCTAAAGTTTGCCCGACAAAAGTGTGCCTATTCTTATTTTTCTGCTGGTGCTTCCATCTTTGCACCTGAACTAACCGATGCCCGTTTATCGTCGGCCAAAAATGCTATTCTCACCACATTCGTCGATGATTTTTTCGATATCGAAGGTTCAATGGAAGAGCTACAAAACTTGATTCATTTGGTTGAAAAGTATGCAACTTCCTTTCATATGCTTCTTCAATGACTAATATTCATATGTTTTACCTTAGTCACTGATTTTTTTCAGATGGAACATTGATGTCGATGCTGAATGCTCATCTCCGAATGTCAAGATCATTTTTTCGGCACTTAAAAATACGATACATGAACTCGGAGACAAGTGTTATGCGTTTCAAGAGCGATCTGTGACGCCCCATCTGATTAAAATCGTAAGCTTTCATCATCCTTTTCT